>VZTU01000815.1:209199-249911 GCA_013400835.1 Zapornia atra
TTTTTTATAGCAGGGAGCCCAGAACTGGACACAATACTCCAGGTGGGGCCTGACCAGGGCAGAGTAGACGGGGACCTACTCTGGATCACCTCCTTAGACCTGCTGGCCACACTCCTCCTGATGCCCCCCAGGATCCCATTGGCTCTCTTAGCCCCCAGGGCACACTGCTGGCTCATGGCCATATCTGTGACTCTATGTACTTCTAGAAACGGCAGCGAAGGAAAATGTTACAGGCAAGAGCAAGGTTGAGACTTGGTCTTCTCTGTTTTAGAAGCTAAAACTTCATCAGCTGCAGAGGGACAGTAAAGTCACTTTTCATCCCTCAACCAGTAAAAATGTAAAAGAAAACTTTGGCATTTTCTGCTCTTTATATAGAAGAATCCATGGAAGAGGATAAAAAGGCCTTGAAAGAGAGACTGCAAATTTGGTTTAGGCTAAGTCCAGTAAACCCAGACCAGGAAATGGAATTTACTGGGGGAGATTTCTCAGCCCAGAGCTTCAGATAAAAATCTCTCTCATTATTTTCTTTAGCCAAAATGAGAAAAATTTAGATCTTCTAAACCAAAGTCGTGGTAGTAGAGTCCTGTATAAATTCCTTTTGGGCTAACTTGAAACGGTGTTAGCACACGTACTGCATAAATGTCCCTCATCTCAGTAGCTGATTTTAGCACATTTGTCTGTTGACTTTGCAAGAGTTAAGACCACTAATTCTGAAAATAAATTAATTGAGAAAAAATACATTTCTTAAAGTGAAAAGAAAACAGCACTAAACTGAAAAGTTGAAATTACAGTGTAACAAAAATACATTAAAATTCCAGTATCTAAGGCAGAAAAAAAGAGACCAGGCCAACCTGCTAGTTGATATAATTCAGTGGAAGAATGCGTCAATATTATGTGGATACCTTTGTCATGGCTGCAGTGAAGACTTTCCAAGGGAGCTATGTCTCCAGTCCTATATTTGTAACTCTTTCCTGGGACAGTGGTTTTCCAAAACTATATTACTGATGCTGGCTAAAGATGTCCTAGGGGGACTCTATCACTGGTCATTATGTGTCTGAGCTCAGTTTGTCCTACTTGGAGGGGAAGAGGCTCAAATTTATTCCAAAACTAAATTAAAAAACCTCAATGGGCTGTACCTTCAGAGCAGGTGAACCGGAGAGGGCTTGGCTCCTCCTGGGTTGGGTGGGAGGACTCAGCCTCTGTTATCATCTTGTCAAGCACTACTTTCACTTTGCAGATTGAACATGACTACGTGGGAAGAAGAAGAGGGAAGATGCATGCTTGGGTAGCTTCATTCTTACCTTGCGCTAGGTTTGCTTTGTGTTACTTCATTGAGATCAGCTAGCTGCATGGTGAGATGAGCATCCCTTCCCTGGCATTCTGCATGCTCAAGAATAGCAGCTGGTACACTTACTGCAGTGCTGACAAAAAATTAATGATGCAGGACCAGTATTCCTTTGCTATCACTTAGGTCCTTTATAATTGATGTTTGAGATGAACAGTGTTATTTAGCACTGAACAAATGGACTCACATATTACCACTGTCAAGTATTTACTCTGAGTTCACCTTCAATCTCTTACTGTCTAATAGAAACACAAAATATCACCTTGCTGTGCTCTTGTTTTACCTTGTTAGTTAATTTGCTGCGTAGAGTACAGCTAATGGTAAAGAGTTTTAATACTTTTGGTTCTTGGTGTGGATTTCTAGCAGGATATATTGTTGATTTTATTTATGGATCTTACAGAAATCAGGGTATTTACAGTGGGATGTGACCTTCAACTGCCCTGTTAGGTCACCTGTAGCACACACAGATCGCAACAGTTTAATACCTAGTTGGTTAAATCTGACTTTTAGGCCTCATAATTTGTTATTTACACTTTTGCCTTTCTTTTCTAATTACCAGGAAATTAGTTGATACTGTTTGAGTTACTTTAAAGACCCTTGGAAAAATATGGCTGCTCACCACTGGCCTAACAATTCCAGGAGAAGGGCAGACCTCCTGCCATCACTCTGAGATCTACCTCCTGTGGGGTGGATTTTCCCCATGCAGAGCAGGATGAAAGTCCCTCCTCTAGAAAGGAGACATGTACAAATATGAAAGATGCATTATTTAATAATAATGACATTTATTTTGGGGATAGTGGTATTGCATCTTCCCCCTTACCCCCAGGAGGATCCAGGTCTGGATTTCACTATGTCAGCAGACTTCTGAAGACAGATCCCAATAACTTAAACCTTACCAAGATCTTACAACAACCCTTGCAACCTTTGCCATCATGCATTCTGTTGAGTCCCATGTCCCTGCAACTATCACCAGCCCTGCAAGACCATGCGGTTGTTACAGGGGACAGAGCTCAGCATCTCTCTACAGGGAGGGGTCTTCTCTGTGTTTTGGGGAGTTGCTAAATGGACAGCACAATTTATTCACTTCTCTGCCTTTGGAGCTTAATTTTTCAGTTTTATATTTGCCATCTGATAAGGCTGGTTGTAGTTCTCAAAATTAATTTGGACAATAACTTATATCTGGTTCATATCCTTGAGGATTAACATAGATTGAGTTACTTACAAGTAGGTATTCCCTACTGTTGCATAGCAGTTGTTTAAAATATTTGAAACCACAGATTTAATAGATGTGCTTGAATTCTAGCACCTGGCTAATTCCTACCAAGATTCAGAAAGTTTTGTCCTGACTTACTTAATACTTGTCACCCTGCTCCCCCCCAAAAAAAAACTCACCCCACAAACTTACCACAACAACAGCAAACCTCTAGCAAAACATATCAATGACTTGTACAAAAATCTGACTTGTACAGAAATCTGACTTGTACAGAGAAAAATCATCTCATGTCCCCTGTTATACAGTGTAGAAGTTTTTGGCTGACTCTGCAGAGTTCCTGAATGACACTGGATGTGGACAGATATATTAAGAAGACCTAAGCAATTTTTCATATCAACACATAGGCAGGGGAGTTGTGTGCATTAGCTGTTGGTAAAATTACTGAGAGTGCTGCAATAAAGGTTAGTAAACTTTTTACCTTCCATAATCATGGACTTACCTGGGTCAAAAGCATTAGTCATGGATATTCATTACAAACTGCAAGCTCGTAAAAGACAGCATATGGCAGTACTGAATTTCTTGCTATATAAAGTTAAATTCATAGTAATAACATCTGTGCAGAATTTAGAGTCCCAACAATTAGAGTGAGGTCAATGTACTGAGGCAAAGATTGATGGCCTTCTGCAAATCTTAAACGACAAGTTAAATAGGTATAAAATAAACAAACAACTTTATTACTTATTAAAGACCAGACAACTAGGGTGTGAATGCTAAGTGCTCAGTAATGAGGACCAAGAGGAGTAGTATAATGCTGTGGCTTGTGTTACTGGGTCATAATTTAGGAGCGAGGGGTCCTGTATGGAGCAGGTTCTCGCCTGCCTATTGTTGAGGATATAATACAAGTAACAACTCATTACCACTGGGCAGGACATGGTGAAAGACCAACTGGTGAAGTGATGCTCTGCTTGGACTGTCTGATTAGGGTTAGTACATGAGAAGAGGAATGAGGCAATGTTTCTAGTGATACACGTGTCTTCAGCACCTGAAGCTTGTTTTTGTATTTATGCTCTTTCCTGATTTGTCAGCAACCTTTTTTAACAAGCAATAGTCAGCATACCACTGCCAGAGACACAACAAAATTCTGAATATAGATGGGGAATGCTTCTATCATACCTTAGGTTCTAAGTTGTTTATCTTTTTTAATATGTAATGTAATTTTTCTAAAGCCACATATGACTTTCAACTTGGGTGAAATTTCCAGCGTGTGCTGCAGCATTTGAAAAGAGAGAGAGGGTAAAATTGTGAGTGGTGAGTAAAACAAATGTAAACTTTGGGTGATCCCGCCACGGGGCTTATGTCTCGAGTTGGGTTGTCTGCAGTGTCTGCACTTGAACTGTAAGAAGTTCTTGTCTTGCCAATGAAGGCAAAAGTAGTGGTTAATACTGTTTAGAAAGGTTGAGTTTAGTAACTACTTACACAAATCTACAAGTAAAACTTAAAATTTTCAAACCAAACTGGATTGAGAAGATGAAATTATACCTTCTTCTCAAGTTTAAGTGCACCTTTGCCCTTCTAGTGGTACGTGACCCTCAGGTCATCATCTATTGTGGTTCAACTGCTACAGCTTCTTCTACCTCTACAGCATGTGCTACTCTAAAAGAAGAAAAGGACCAAGAGCACTCCCAGAGCAGGGATGTCACAGAGATAACACCTGTTGTTCTTCTGCCCACTCATAATTTCCCACTTCAAACCCAGGGTTTCTGCTCATGGTTTTCCATGTCTGTAGCCATGTTTCCAGCTCTGAAGCAGGGTGGGGAGAATGTAAAGAAAGGGGAAAATTGGAAATTGTGAAGTTGGAGACAAGGAAACTTGTGCTTGTATTTTCCCTGTGCAGTGAGGAAAACATGCAAATGAAGCATGAAACATAAATTATTTTGAAAACAGTGAGGAATATCATAATTGAAAAGACAGGGACATCAAGGGAAATCCAAATCCAGGTCACAATGGAGAAATCACAGAAAGCTGGGACTACCAAGAGAACAGTAACAAGGAAGGTTGTGATTTCAAAGGGAATAATCAATGAAAAATGGACTTTCCAATTTTATTTTTTTTTTTAAATTCCATGGAGATAATTTGAAAAGGGTGAATAAAAAAACCTATTATATAATTTGAAAAACATGCTATGCTGCCATTTCTCAACAGCCAAATCCCGGGTGTGTGTCCACTGTATCATGCTGACCGATGTCATTGCATGTGCATGCATAATTTAGTCATAGTTTTCTGTTTCCAAGGTAGGAAAAAGGTCAGAGCACCTCATTGGAAGGAGCAGTTGAGTAAGAAAAATACGTTGTGCTGATCAAAAAATAGAACCATGTGTGAACAATGGAAGTGCTGTATTGATTATCTTTAAACCAATGAATTTATCAACGTCATTTTTACTGAGGTTATCCTGGCAAGCTCTTTATTACCATAAAGAAAACTCTTGGTTGGCAGCTCTGTGCAGCGGTCATTCACTTAAAAATGAGAATTTAGTATCTTCTGGCATAGTATACTCTCCAGTAAAACTCCAGAAGAACCTTATGTATAACCTAACTCTGAAGATTACCTCAAAGTCTGGAACAAGAAGTACATTTCTTCATTTCAGAGATGAACCTGATCTTTTTTTTCCCACTTGTAAAGAATAGTAACGTCTTACTTAGGAGAACCTGTAATGCTTCTGGCCTGCACTCACAGTGTCTTGTACAGTTAAGACACTGGATTTCACTGAGCAAAGAGACTTTTCTTAGCTTGGGAGTCATCCAGGGAAAAATAGGTATGACATGGAAGATTGCAGGAAAGGCAATAGGTGACGATGTTCTTCTGACTTCACTTACCAGCCAAGGTTGTATCATATTTCTTGGATACTGAGGAACTTGGAACAGAGGAATTATCTGATGGATTTGCAATTTGGAAATGTTTTACCTCAAAAATCTCGATGTGCCAAAAGCAAGTAGTATAAAGGAAATGTCTTTGTGTTTAAAAAGATCCTGCTGGAAGTGGGTGGACTCAGGTGCTGGAGAGCTCAGCCACCAGCTCTAGTTGCCAGTGGGGACTTCCCCAGGGCATGACCCCAGATTCTGCCAGTGTGCAGGCTAGCCTTCTCTGAGGAGGAACTCCTGGTTAGGTTATTTCCTATCATTACTAATGCCAAAAGCAGTTTTGGTTGCAGAACTGCCTCAGAGCTGGGGAACAAGGTAATCCTGGAAGCCATTGAGCAAAACGGGGACCACATCTGCCACCTCTTGTGCTGTCCCCATTGCTCTGTTAGTCATGGCTCACACGTGGGCTGTGGTGAGCTCATGGGCAGCTGCTGCCAGGCCCCAGAAAGCTGCTTGCAGTGCACAGCTCTTGGTCTTTGCTGCTTCCAGGCAGGGATTTGCAGTCTTTGATAGTTTGGAAAAAAATTTAAAAACTGATAAATTTTGATTTTCAGCAATTCAAAAAATAAAAAGGCAAATAAATTTCAAAATGACAAAGTAAAAATAAAAATACAGCTACAAGTGTAATTTCCAGTACTTTGCATACTTAAGCACAGTGAAAAGGCAATGACCTTTGGCAGAGTAGAAGCACTGTCCATTTGTGTGCAGAAAAAGGCCATTTCCTCAGTTTCATTCCACCCTTGTGCAGCTCCCGTGTGAGTCATTAGTTGCACCAAAGGGAACAGCGTTTTGGTGGATGGCAAAGACTGTGCCACCTGTGTGTGCTGAGTATTAATTAGCTCTTGCTTATAAGGATGCTGGTCCAGAGGAGACAGTGCTTGGCTGTGGCTAGCAGAGATGTATGGCTAGCAGAGTGTTGAACCACCAGATTTTAACACTAAAATTGTCACCTGAAGGCATGCCCCAGGACTCATTTTTATTTCTTTTCAGGGGTGTTTGTACGCTGACAGCCACATACCATGAGCCAAGAGGAGTCTGGCAAGAGCCGTACATGATCAGAAATAGAAATCCTGACCTGAGCCAGAAGGAACTGGAAGGGTTTGGGCTGGACGTTGCACAAAAAGGTTTGTGTACTTACAGGTTTGTGGTAGAAAAATTTGCCAAGGGAAAAAACCAAAAAAACCCACCCAGGACAACAACTAAAAACTGCTCTCATGGTTATGACTTTTTTTTTGGGTGTTCTTTCTTTGTTATTTCAGAAAAAAAAGGGAGGAAATAATATTTCCCATATTATTATTATTAACAATAATTTCAAAATTACAGACAAGATTGTGTATAATTTAATATATCGTACTATTTTTCATGTACACATGTATAATTTTATAGACACGTAGATGTAATCATGTTGCAGTGTCCTGTTCAGGAGATATGTTCCTGGCTTCCATGCTACTCAAAATGAGTTCAACCTGTGTGGCCTTGAGCAGAATGGCAGACAGGCATATTTTTTATTGCAGATTCCAACCCTCATAAATTCTTAACTTGCTTAGAATTTGCCAGATTAAATGAAAAGTTACTGTAATTAGGGATTTATTAAAACATGAATCCTTGACCCGGTAGAGTATAATAACTCATTTGTTTCAAATAAGACCTATTTAATTGTTCCATCACTGGCCTATGCAGCCCATGCTGAGGCTTGGAGGCCTATCAGTACAGCACACAGTCACGTGGCTTCTCCAAATCCACTTGCAAAATCCAAAATGCTCTGTGAAATTTTTTGATCGCCAAACCACTGTACAGGCAGAAGCCCCTAAACAAAAAAAAAATGTGTCATTTTAATTAAAAATTACGGTGCTGAAAGCCCTTATTATTCTGCACTACAAAGCAGAGACTAATAAACTATTTTTATACATAAGGTTCTATTTTGACTTTTTTTGTGAACAACCTTCCCACTCCCTATCTTCAAAAACAATAGTTATTGATTTACAATCTTATAAATAACGCTGTAAAATCTTGCAGTGTGGAACTATAAATAGATATTTAAAAAAAAAAAAAAGAAAATTGCTCCCAAGTCCAGTCCATATATGGCCCTAGTCAGTAGAGAACCATCTTGCAGAGGCATATAAACTCTAGAAAATAATCCCTATTGAAAACGCAAAGAAATCTGAAATGATGCATCACCACAAACAATGCGGCCATAATTAAGGAATTACCCAGTCCTCCTCCCCATCTTTGAAATAAGCCTCCTCTGCTTTTAATTGGTTGGATATAGAAAGTGTATTACTATATTTGGGCACTGTTTCCCTAGTAGAAGAATAGTCCTACAAGGAATTCCCAGTAAAACAGTGTTGCAATTCTACAGTATATTAAAAAAAATAGAAAATACCATAGGAAAGTGTTATCCAATGGGCAGATGTTAACTTAAAGTGCACATTGTTTGGAAAAGGAGTTAATTAACAACTTATTAATTGGATAGAAAGTCTGAAACTGTTGTACTTCTAGCAAATACATAATTTTCTTCAAGTATTATTAAAGCGTTTTTGTTGTACCTATTAAAGATTCTTGTCTCTAAGTTAATTTCATTATGCTAATAAGCTATCATCGTTACAGAACCTAAGCTTTGATCCATGTTAATTGTCGTGATCTTCAAAGACAAAGTCACCACTTACTTTAAATGAATTTTACATCTTTTTAAAGAATCACACGGAAATTAGGGGAAGTAATTAATTTTTTATTATGTGTCTCAATATTTTTAAGGGAGGAAGTCAATGGTATTGGCTAGAATTCATTTTAACATTTAACTAGGGAAAACAGCATGAGGCAAAAAAACGTTCAGATGCAAAAGATTAAAGAAAATTTGAAACTGGGACCTAATTTGTCTTGATAAACTTTGGTGTTTAATATGCTTCTTTTGTTCTCAGTGTGAAACTGCAGGGTTTTGATTTGTAAAAACTTTTTGAAGAATTAATTCTTTCTAATTTTTTTTCCTTTCTTTGCTTTCCTTTTACTGTAAGACAGTGGAGTTGACCTTCAAACCATAACACTTTTAAATATCTATGAATATACAAGGTTAAATCTATTAGTGGTCTGAGATTAGCTGCTATACACTTGCAAAGTGTGCACCTTCTGCAGCAAATTTTGTCTTGTAGTGAATGATAACGAGCTCACGTCAACTCTGTGAGTTTTAAGAAAATAATAGAATGTGTGTAGTAAATGATCTTTTTTTTTTTTTTAAGCAGTGGTTATTTTAACCCTTTGATGTTGTGCAATGCTCAGTTTTGAATCAACGAGGCATTTTTCTATTTGAGCTCAGGACCTAAATGTTAGCATTGCCTACGCTGCTGTGATTGCCAATTTATAGTTTCCACAATTTCTCCTTTATCTTTTTCAGACCTCTCTTGTAAAAAGGCAATATGAACATCTTGTGAATAATAAAACAAAAAAAAAAAAAAAGAAAATGAAAAAAGAAAGCTTATGCTCTGTTTTCCTGACAGTGTTCACCATTTAAAGCCATGCTATTTTGAAAGTGCTCTCTGTCATGTTTACAAAGTGCAAGCATCCTGTTGCACTCGCCATGTAAAATAGTACCGTTTTAAGAAGCAACAGACAAAAGTAATTTAAGGGTAGTAATAATGGTTGAAACCAAAAGCCAGATTACCAGCTTCATTCCCCCTAGTTAGCAGCGTGTCAGTATTGTAAATGCAAGTAAACATCAAGTTTAAACCGAACCTACACTGGGAGGATTTCTGTAGCAGACAGGTGGTGAGCTCATTGCGAGGATTTTTCAGCATTAATGCTGTACTCATTTAGACTAACACCAGGCTTGAGTGACCCTCATCTGGATTTAACCTATGACCTGTCAATCCAGAGACATACTTTCAGTTCTCAACATCAATTTTGCCTTTTTTTTTTTTTTTTAAGCATAGATGACTTTAATCATTAAGCAGCTTTCATAACTGGAACATATACATGTGCTGTTCAGTGCTCTTTGATTTGTAATCTAGGTTTCTGCTGATATAATCCCCAGCATCTAAGTGAATTCAGCTGAACTTCAAAATTCTTTGAGCATGGAGTGATTGGGCAAAGGATTGCAGTGCTTATCTGTGTGACTTTCCACTTTTTGTAGCAGGGTTTTTATTGTGCGAAAAAGTGACAGACATGGTTGATGGTGATGTTTGGGCATTAGTTTCATAACCATCAGGGAATTTTCTGACAAATCAAGATTTTGTTTGACCTTGACTTGGTTTTAGATGCTAATTTATATTAGGTTCAGGTAGCAAACTTTTGCACCTCAGTTTTGATGAACTTTTGAAAAAGCCCAGTTTACACTGGGTATAGGGCATGACATGAATGCTTAAACTAACCCCTTGTACAGAGAAGCAGGAGCTTCTTCACCACTTGGATAAAGAAAGGCTTCCCCAGTGCCCTGCCCTTGCCTTAGCAATTGGAAGGCACCATTGTCGCTATCACATCTCCTCTTAATAATACTAACACTCCATAAATGTTTATGTAAATACCCAATTCAGAAATACTCATCCTAGCAGTACTGTGCCTGTCAAGCCAGGCATTTTTTCACCTGGCAGGATGATGTTGTAAGACTCACTCATCTTCACTAATCCTGGCTAAAATGCAAAATTCTGTTGTGTAAGAAAATTTCTGGCCAGCTCTAATCTTAACCTCTTGCATGTCTGTAGCTTCTAAATCGATGTCACAGTTGTAATAGCTTTGAAAACCCATATGTTTGTAAACTAAATAAACCTTGATATTCAAAGGAGATGAAGACAAGAATTACATCTCTTGGCAATGGTGCTCTGAGCTCAGTTTCAGCTCGTGTTGGCTCCTCATTTTTATGCCCGTATACTACGCCAAATCTTCCTTATCTGTGCAAACATATTAACACTGACTGTTTGCTAACGCTGTGATGCATCAGCCTCTTATCTTCAGTTTTGACCATAATGTTACATAATAACTTTCAAACTGCATTTCTTGATAGTTCACTGGGACCGCCTTCGGTTTCTCAGCTCTTAACTGAGAGCTGCCTCTCCTACCCACTGACTAAATTAGCTCCTCACTGCTCTCAGCCAGCTAAGGCAGAGAGGCTGCCAAATAGTTTCCTGCTCAAAGATCTCTGTATCCTTTCTGTGTCATGGGCCATAACCCTGCAGCTCTAGTGGGTTTTTTTTTTCCCCAGGTATATTTTTCCCATTATACTAAACTTGCATGGTTTGGCTTTAGCAATGCAACCCCAAATCTCTCCAAAGTTGCCCCAAACCTCTGTTCACTTTGTTTTCCATTAGGCAGGTTTTAGCATCTTCTTAAAACAAATGTGTATTATATTAACATTTGGATAGCTTCTGCACTAAGCTTAATAAAGATGACACCAGAAATACTATATATAAATACTGATAAGTGTTTATAATGCTGCCTGCTAGACTATTAATTCATAAAGAAAAAAATAAATATTTGTCATCAGTTCTATCTGGCCAGAAGTCTTCCTTTAGGAATAGCATAACATATTCCTTTACAGTGTATAATTGCCTTAATTATTTCTTGGCCTATCCATCTCCCTCCCCATAGCGTCCAAAGAATATGCAAATTCTCTTCATTCCAGCTCTCAAAGTAAAAGCCTAAAAAGAACCTCCTTTAGCTGTTCAGGAAAGGCCCAGAAAACTTCCCTAAGTGTGGCTGTTATCTATGCCAAGAACTTTCTTATTCATGGAAGATGTCCTCAAGCTCTTTGCTATTGTTCTGAGGCCTTCCCCTTGCCCAGGCTGGCTTCTCAGCATTCCTACAAGGGCTCTGTTCCTCTCAAAGCCAGAGACCTCAGCACCCCCCATCCCATCTACGGTCTGGAGCCTGCAAACACAGGAAACTTAACTCAAACTCTTAAACCTTCCAGGCTCCCAGTTGTGAAGCCAAAAGCATAAAACATAGGAGCTTTTAGGGTTTCTGTGCTCTGTACATTACAGTTGCAAATTGTAGCATAAGGGGATCAAAGAGCTCCTATGGCTGCTCACTGCTGTAGGTGTCTGGTTAATGACATCCAAGAAATCTCAGGACAGCCAAAGGGTCTCTGGGAGTCTGCTTCTCCCAAACTTAGTAACTTACTACTAGCCTGATACAGCTGAAAAGGACCCCAGAAGCCTTGGACATCACAGGCAACGAGCCTGTATAGTGCTTTGGATTGGTCTCTACTGCAAAATTTTCGTCTTGCAAGTTTGCAATTCTTTCTTTTATTTCCTCCCCAGCTATTAAAAATTCCATTTTTAATGCCAAGCAGAGCTGACATTCTGCAGCCACCCTATGAGCACAGTGATCTGTAACTCAGTTGTAGGAAATCATTCCCTTTAAACAAGATACTGAGGATGAGATCCAGAACAGGATTTCCAGTATTCCACAACCTAGATGACATCTAAGTTGTCCTGCCTATATTATGCTCCAAACTAAAACTGAAAATAACCAAATTTCCAATGTGTTAGTGAGAAAATGTAAGTAAAATGGAGTCAGAGAAGTTTCAGATGAGGATTGCACATCCTGGCCACCTTCACAACTGCACTTCTGCAATCCCTGGCACTTGTGGGTAGGCTCTTATATTGGACAGATTCTTACCTAACTCCAATATCTAGAGCTTGTAACCTTCTCTCTTAAAAAAACTGTGACTGTATAACTAGCTAACTAGGCATTCCCCCTTTTTTATACCTCAGAAAAGTTAATGGTGTTCTGAGAGTGGTGTTCTGTGATTTTCCTGTTTTCCAGAGGAGTTGCTTATGAAAAAGAAGCTTGAGACTCGAGACTTGCTGTGGGAATGTTATTCAAGCACTGGTTAAGTGCCAGAATGTGTTGGGAAGAAAGAGTTTCCAGCAAAATATCACCCTGATTAAAACCTGATTTACTGAGTTTTCTTTATGCAAAGGGTTACCAGAATAGTAAGACAAAGTCATTTAGTCAGATTTTCCTTCCCTTACTTGATCATTACCAGTGATGCTTTTATTGCTGTTATTTGAATGATTATTGTTACAGCAACTCATCAGCAAGCGACTTAGGTACTGCTCTCCTCGCGACTCTACTTCTCACATGGTACATTAAATGTCCTGTTGATGCCTGCCCTTGTTTGGCTAATTATCCACCCTACCCTTTTCTCCTTTATAGCAAATTTAACTAGATATATAAAGAAAAGATGGAAAGGGAGCCATCATGCCAATGTTTTTTGCTCCCTATGTTATGTTCTTCATGAAGTCACCAGTGTAACTATCATCAGAAAACAGCCTGTCTTATGCTAAAGGACGAAATTAAATCAGCCACGAGCAGCAGACAACAGAGAATACTATTTTGATAATTGAATGGATTATGTATAAAGTTCTTCTTATAAGGCCATTTGTAAAAGCCGTACGTTTGGGTTGGCTCTTTTCAAAGGATAAAACTGTGGGCAAATTGTGTTTGATACCGGTTCAGTAAGAGCTTCAGAAATGGCTGTGGGTACACTACTGCTCTCTAAATATTGGACTGAACAAACGTCCACCGTGGGATTTCTGTGAAACGTGCCTTTTCTTTCCTCTTAATCATGGATGTGGTTAAAACACCCTACTGTATTCTGCGAGTGCCATACTACTCTTGGTAGGAGATCATAAGATGTTTGGGTTAGCTGTCAGATGCTTTATTCTTCTAAAGACCTTTGCCTTTTAACTAAATGCTTGCTTATCTTTCTAATTTAACATAGTCCCACATTCTTTTTGTAGTAATTTTGGACTATCTGATAACATATAATGGAAAACATGTTTATGTCTTCCACTAGTTCTTGTTGCATATTTCAAATGCTTAGAACAACAATTTTCAGAAGCTTTCATTAAGGTTAATTTAAAAACTACATTAAATACAAACAGATTTTCTCACAAACAAAATGCAATGTGTACTTAACAGACTTCTGTATGTTATATTTGATAAACTACCTCATATAAATGCAAATTCTGACTTTCTGCCAGAACCAGGTGGTACAGAAAATATTTCTATTAAACAAATAATGCTGGGAGAGCAAACTTCAAGTTACGGTATGTTACTCTGAGAAAGAAGATCTCACTGAGGTCAGATGTATATTTATCTTGTTTCTTCTGAGTACTTTGCTGCTTCTGCACCAAAGATGATGTAGTACAGCTTTGTGTAAAAGGCAGGTACACATATATGTAGGTTAAATATCAGTTTTTAGCTAAGTTAGGGGTTTTTCTAATGTTACATACAGCTATTGCTGACTCTTTTTGCTTTGCAGAACAGCAGTGCAGGAAGATGCCATGCTCTGAGCTGAACTCTGAAACTGAGCCAGAAGCATCAAGAGGGAGAGGAGCAACCCTCAAACATGGAATCATTAGGTATGATCTGAAAACGGAGCTTCGTATGCTTTTTTTGCTGGGTGCCAACTCATCTGGCTGCAGTTGGATAATGTTCATTTGGAAAAGAAGCATGAAAATTAAAGCTGCCAGAGGCGACTCTAAAGAGCATATGATGGAAACAAATTGAGTCACCACCAATGTGGCTAACGTTGGTGGTGGAAACTGGGACACCCGCATGAGCCATTGTTTGCTGTACCTCGTCTGGTTTATGTAGCTCACTGAGTTGAAAGCTGGATAACCTTGTGATTTGAGGGGGATTCATGCAATGTGGTTTCAATTGTCTATGGATGCTTTCGGTTTGTACTGTGCGCTGCCAGTAACGATCGGTCCTACTGGTCTCCCACATTCGTGGTGTCATCTCAGCTCACCCTGATGGAGCTGTGGTGAGGACTGTTTCCTGACATGGTCACTTTTAGCAGGCTGCTGCTCTGCAAGTCTGCGAGAAGAGGGATTTTTATTCACTCTTCACTCTGCCTCGATAACAGCTGCTGCATAGAAGTTTTCCCCGAGTACATTTTGCTGTGGAAAAGGGCTTCGTTGTTGTTGTTGCTTTTTTAGGCTGTTTTCTCTCCCAACTTGAACAGAGACTGCCTTTGGTGCTATTGTAGAAGTATCTGAGGCCGTGATTTATTTGCTTGAGCTCTGCTCACTTCAAAGTCCCAGACTGAGACTCGTACTGGTTTTGCCACCTATTTCCATCATATCGGTGTACACAGCTCTTGTCTGTGAGCATTTTTCTGTGGGCATGGGAGTGATGGGACCTACTTAAAATAGAGAGCGACCGTTTCCACCACCACGGAATTACAGCCATGCCTGAGGCAAATTACAACAGCTTTCTGACAGTGTCACCATGCTATCTTTGTGACAGAGATGGAGATAATGAGAATTAATTAATCTTTGATTAGAAAAAAGAGGAGGGGGGTGGGGAACCCTTCTGCTGTGATTCCACTACAGAATACATGAAACTGGTGGGGTTTTCATTTGATGTTTCTTCTCAAATATAGGGCAGGCATTTGTAATGCAGTGTTGAGGATTCTATGGCTGCTGTCTTGGTTAGCCCTTCAAACCCACTGCTGATGGACTGAATGACTGAGAGGTCCTCATTTTATGGATAAATAGATATTGAATGCTGGGACCATGAGGCTGATGGAGATGCTGCTGTTGTCATGGTGCAAAAGCTCCCACTTTTCAAAGATCTTAGGTAAAGACCCAGGTACTCCCTCCTTGACTGGAGTCAACTCTGCTTTCTCTGCAGCATTGGGGGTGAAACTCTGTGTTGCACTCTTTAGACTGATGGCTAAATCTTAGAAATTGGTCCCTTATGATAAAACATGAACTACATGGTGCCAGTGTCTGACTGGAATTACAATTATCTAAGTAGATTAATTTGTATCCCTTTCATAGCAGCTTTTCTCTGGGCACAAGCTTTTTCTGTGGGGCATGGGAAGAACAAAATTAATCTTATAAAGAGGAAGGGGTTTACACTGAAATCGATAGTTACAGAATTAACTGGGTAAATGACTTTTTCTTAATTCTTTCTCTTCTCAGAAGACGCAGTTTTGATGGGTACACAAATCCAATGGCTGCCAAAAATCTGATATCACATGAAATATTTCATCTCAGCTGTGTTGAACTAGCCTAGAGTTGAGCATTTGTGAAAACTTAGAGTCTAAAAAATACCAGCATCGGAGGTGAAAAAAACCCATTCTGGTTATTAAATATGAGGAAGTTAAAGGATAATAATGCAATTATGTTTAAGAAAACGTTATAACTTTTAGAAGGAATAGCATGGCTCTCCTGGGCAATTTAAAGCATGAGCCAAATATGTAATTTTATAGCTTGGAGTTAGATAATACACAAACACAGACTATTTGCATTGTGTCAGAGAAGCAGAGCATTGGATTGCACGGGCACAAGTAGGCTTGCCACGTTGCTGAATTTTTTGATGCAGTCGCAGTGGCTGGATTGATCTGCAAACCCCAGGGCACCATTCACCAGCCAAGTTCATTTCTCTTTGTGTACCTTCAGTGCTCAGAGATCTCAGACTTTCCCTGTCAGCCAGGCAGAAGCAATCCTGTTGTTCCTTCTCACCACTAAACTTTCAGCTTACCTTCAGATGTTCTTCAGCTGCGCTTAGGGGACGCAACCCAAAAGATGCTGCAGCACAAAGGTGGGTGTTCCCAGCCCAGCCATAGCACTTATCTGTAATGACAGTGGTAAAACCTTCTTGCATGCAGTTCACAGAAATGAATTGTACCAAGAGCATCTATAAAAGCCGCAGAACTCCTTTAAAGAGAGCATAATGTCATCATTTTTCAGTGGGTATCTTCTCTAAAGGCAGATAATCACTTTTCCCATTAATGATATGTATGTGATTGGACTTGATCTTTTCCCTTCATTCAAGTTTCAACAAAGGTTAAGGGAAGAACTTTTAAAATGTGTACGGGGATGCTGCAGCCCAACTCATGTGGCTTGTCTTCCCAATGCAAACATCAGAGGCAAAATAGTCTTTGACAAAAATCTTTCCTCTGTGTCCTGTGAACTCTCATTTTTCCCCTTCACCCATGACTCCAGAAATTTGACTGTCTTCTAAAGATGTTTGGTCTCCTACAGGCTTCTCATACTCCCCTTTGCCAGGCACAAACCCTGATAGCACCAGCTCCTGGTATATACTTGGTCCAGTGAATAACTTATACACCAAAACCCGTGTCAATGCCAGAGCGTCCATCCTCTAAGCCATAATAACCACGATAATGCAGAGATAGAGTAGATGTATGCTGCTTTGATCAGGAAAAGAAATATTTAATCTTTATGTTAATGCAAGGCATAGGTTGCCAACTGGAGCTGCTATGCATCAGGTGACAGCAGATGGGTTTCATTATGTTGCAGATAACGTTTGTGGCCTGGAAATTTTGGCAGAGGAGGGGAGGAGGAAGTTTTCTTTGATAAGAACCACACAGGTAATGGGAAAGAAATCCTGAAAGCCTGTCTTTACAAGCCTAGGAAAACCCTTTAATACTGTTATTTCAGTTTAAAACATGCATATTTTGTCAAAGTCCATCCATCTTATGGACTCACTGAATGGCAGAAACTTAAATTATAAATGTGTGTATGTATATATATATAAAGAGTAAGTTCATACCAGCTATCAGCCTATGCAGTCCTAGAACTAGTATGTTTAGCTTCATTTACTGTATATTAAACCACTGTACAACAGATGTTCTGCTGAGTGGAATACAGATGCAGTATCAACACCTGGGTTATCACCGACTCCCATGGCAGGTGCTCAGATAAACATCAGAGATACCCACAACATATGTGTGGGCCGTGTGGCTTTGTTGAACTCCAGCAACTGCCACTTTCCTTCAGATGCTTCTCCTTCTGAACATGTCATGCCTTTTGCATCGGGGAGCTTTCTCCTGGATTTCTTTTACTTGTTGATATAGGAATTACAAATCTTGGCATCTAAATTCCAGATCAGTGTTAAGAATTTAATTTCCAAGCAGTTCTTTTGTGCTGTTTATTTGCAAGGGCCAGGTCACAGCTTTCATAATTCTTTTTCCTTCTATGTTTCTGAGGAGTAATCAAAATCAGGGTCTTGAAAACTGAAGATTATTTTATCAGGATGTCGGATGTTTCTCTCTAATTTATTATTAACCTCTACCGATTAGTAGCAAGCTCCTGTGTCAGATGCAGCTTGTATCCATCTAGCGATTGCACTGGAGAGCCTTCAGCATCTTGAAAAGGAAGGGTCAAGTTTTGTGTGCATCACTTGCTTTGTGCTATCTGAAAAGTTGGGAACTTTTGAGTGCAATTACTTATTTTCAAGTTAGTTATTTCACTATAAAGCTTGACATATAATTTGTTCTGGCCTGCCCAGTAATTGTATTTACATACAAGTCCTGATCCCAAACTAACCTTCTTTTTTTTCCAATTTTATTTTAAAAAATAAAATTCTGCTTTTGATTGCCCTGTTCTGTAAAAACTAACTTATGTGTAGTCCTTGCTACAATTTAGGGTATTTATGAATGGTTCTACATAACAGGAATGAAAATAACTATTATAATAATACCACTAAATGCCATGGCTGGCTCGAAAGTGGAAATCCCTTCCCATTACATATTTTCTGTTTTTAGAAAAGAAATTAATCCAACTCTTGGATGAAAATTTAAAACCACAACATTTTTGGTACAAGTTTTCAAAAAAATCCGATTTATAAAAATTCACAGTGATTTTTCAAGTTGCTGATAAAAATGAAATTCATTAAAACTTTTTAACCAATTAACCAGAAAACTGAATTTTAGCAATGCAGAAAGAAAACTCTTCAAACTAACTACTGTTTTCCCGACAACCTTTTCCTGGAAAGGATATTTTCTATTAGAAAAGCAATTTCAACAGAAAAGTTGTGACATGGTCTACTAATTAGAGCATCTGGTGCACCCAGCTGGCCTAAGGTAAGATCAACTATGAGCATGTAGCAGCAGATATTTGCCCAACTCGTTGTTTCTGATGATATGCAGAAGAGCCATCGGTGTCTCCAAGAAATTATTCCAGTGCCTGCTCCCAACGTCCTTGCCATGAGCCAGGCCCTGTCCTTGTCCAGTCTGTGGCAAAAAGGAGGACTGGGACCTCCCTTTTGGCAGGCGCCTATGGATGAGAACACAGTGCATTTTCCTGTTAATGTCTAGCAGAGAGACACCACACCGTGTGTCATTAGGATTTAGCAAGAGGTGAGACCGAGAGCTGTTTAATAACCAGAAATATGAAGACTAACCCAAGCATGCCCTGGCTTCTCTGGAGGAGGTCAACCAGTGGCAGTGAGGCATAAATGTCTAAGTCCCTTCCAGACATCCTGCCTGCTTCTGCCGTGAGTTGCTAGAAAAAAATGTGAGAGTGTTTTCTACTGAATAGTGTATTTTACAGAAATCAAAATATTTTGTAGGGAATATTTGGATGGGAACATTTTTATTTCATCACTCTGAGTAACTTTCTTCCTTTGTTGTTTGGGATTTTTTAAGTGTTAAAAATCTACAGATCTGTGTTTTCAAAGCATGTTTTATTTTGCCTTAGCCACAAGGGACTGGCAGGGACCTTCTGAGCACTGAGTCTCACACCTACATCTCACAATCCCATATATGAATTGATCAAACTTCACCTTAAACAGACGCTGGGGCCATGGTTTCCTTCCTTCCCCTGTCCTTCTGCCCTCATGGGGTGGCTGCTGGAGAGTTTGCCCTACCAGGTCCCTTCATCAAGCTTCTCCTGAAAGTCATTAGCTGCCAGATGATACCCATTCCTATTTGTGTTAATAGCAAATCTTCTCCCCTCTTCTTTCAACCCCATCGGTTTATTTGCAGACAGAAAATACATCTCATCTTTCATAGTACTGGGTTGAGGGGAGCCTGGAGATTTCAACCCACTCTGATAATACAGGCTCTTCTCTTCTCTGCTCACCTCCAAGTCCTTCTCTGCAGATGTTCTCGCCTGAACTAATCTGAACTGATGCCAGGCAAAGAAAGGTTAACCTAACACATGCTACCTTTAAGAAACCCATATGGCAGCGTAGCCCATTTGGTATTTACTTCCGCATCCGTAGTTATTCCTTCTTTCAGTTCTTATGCCCAATCTTAAACACCGTTTATCCACCTAATGGGATTGAACTTGCCTGAATCAATCTTTTCTCTTTCTTAAATGTACCTCTGTAAATCCTCATAGGAAATGCCACATGGCGCATTTCAGTTTAGTCCATTTCCCTTACTCTAAATTTCACACAGTTTCCAGTTCAAGAACAAGTGTGTCATAAAGAATTCATCTGTTATAGAGACAAATATGTATGAGAAAACACATATGTATATATACACATCGGAATAAAATACATCTTACGCATAAAAATAGGTGTGTACATATAAATATATGGATTTATGAAAAGGAGAGGTTTATAGAAAGAGAATTATCTAAGAAAATATAAGTGGACGTTTCAAGGTAAAATTTTCCATCATGATGCTGGGTCAAACTTGGGACACTGCTATCAGAGTGGAGGTGGGAATCTCTGGTAATTTCTCATTACCAGCAAATGGGAACAAGTGCAAAATGGGAAAATAGGTTAATTATTCTTGGAATTCATCCTTATCCACCAAAATATACTGTTTTGAGTCAGAGTCCTTGCACCTAGGTTTAGTCAAGACTGTTGCAGTCTGGACGTAATGGGTTTTACAAAGCTGCTTTTTGCATTGTTAACCAAATACACTGCTAATTTGAGAAAATAATATTCAAAGCTCAATTAATGTTGGTAAGTACAGCATGTTATTTAGTCACATGAATTCTTTTTAACATACTACTTTGATTCGACAGATAAAAATAATTCAAAATTAACTTGCTAGACTCAGCCCCTAAATGCACGCACAGTTTCCATGGAAGTCAGCATGTTGTAGGGCAGAATTTAGTCTGTGTGTTTAATTCATCTTAATCACTATTATTAATTCATAAGTACTGTTTCCAGAAATGTATTCAGTTAGTTTTACATTAGTCAAAATCAATTGTATGTGATTTATTTTGATCATTCAAGATTATGATTTTGATGTATTTGCTCTCATCCTGCATGTCAAGCCAGGAAAAAGGGAGCACGCTGCTAAGGAAGAGTCACCTCCCATCTATTCGCTTTATTCTTTATTTCCCTTTATCAGGAATTCTCTCATTCTTTGGGGCAATCCCAATTCTTGGGCTGGTGTTCTTTTGGAGAGTGGGATGATGGAGTTAGTGATGACATTGAGATGTCTGGATAGACCTGGAAGTCCCCATATCCAGGATGACATGATGGCTGGGCTGGGGGCCGTAGGTGATACAGGTTCTCTGTTCATGCTGTAACAAGACAGACAAGAGTGGACCCAAAAATCTGGCTCAGCATCATCGCTTGTCAGAAGCGGCTTAAATTTGCATCTCACCTCATCTGAACCAACAACTTTCTGGAGACTGGTTTGAAATAAAGGGTTTAGTTTATTCTGGCCCCCACCAATTTCTGTGCTGCAAGAAACAGGGTAGCCTTGCACAGACTGAGGGGTTTGGGCAGGGCTGGGATGCTTCAGACGTGGAAGTTCACTGTGAGGCCTAATCCCAGCAAGGTGTCAGTGCTTCCTGTGATTTCAGAGTGAGCACATGGTGCCAAGCCCTTTTCCAAGCAGGGCTAGGCAAAAGGGTGATACATGCTGCAAGGGAGACATCACCCATCTTTGGAATGCAGGTAATATTCTGCCTGTCAGTTTGCCTTATGAATTAGGTTTGTAGAGTTTTCCAATTTGTCAGACCCTGCCCCAAATCCACCTTACAGCAGCAGCGTGTCCCACAATGCTGGCAGGTACTTCGTTAGAGCTGAGCACAGGCAGGACGGATGGATGCAGCCCAGGAGCTTGCACCAAAACTAAGTACTTTAAGGTTTCACTTGGGAACTGGAAAATAAGTATAGCCAGAGACAGCTTTGCCTGGACCTCCCCGCCAAGTCTTGGACACACAAATGGAGAGCTTAAATATATCTCCGCCTGCTTCTTGCTTCCAGCTTGCAGGAACAGTGGCTTATAATCATGTCTTTCTTCCACGGGTAGATTTGCTGGAGATTTGTGTTGGAATAACTTGCAGAATCGGTCTCTTGGTTTGCAGAGGTGAGTGGTGACTTCAGATCAGCACAGTGAATGAGGGGTTTGTTTGATTGCTTTTCTTCATGGTTATGCTGAGCCTCAATCACACTGTATCTCCAGTTTGCTCTTGTGCTTATTGCCAGCTGGAAGCACCACTAGCAAATAACACTGGATGTCAAAATCCGTTCAAATTCCTACCATGATTATATGTCTTCTGAAGACGCTCAGTAGCCTCCCCAGATATCTTCATCTTTCTCCCAGTCTTTCCAGTTTGGTATTACCATTTTTGTCTAGTTATATTATCATTTTGTCCCATTTTTGTCTCTTTAATGGCATCTCCACCTAGAGACAACTCTACATGGTGGAGAGGGAAAAAAAAAAAAAAGCATAAAAAAATTCCTGGTCACAAACCCCTGGTCGTTAAACCTGGGATCCACTGGAGAGGAGCCTCCCTCCCTTTGCATGGTGCAGGGCTGTCGTACAGTGAGCTCAGTTAAGCTGAATTCATAAAGCTTTAGCGGAATTAAAACAGCATGCTCCATACCAAGATGCCTTCACTTCCTGTGCCTTAATGTTAAATCCTATAGCACTGTGGCTCTTATAAATGATTGAGTTATTTTTAAACCACTGGATGTCTTCCAGTCACTCTATTTCACACTGGATTAATTATGTAAGAATACTGACTTGTTCGTCACTAATGTTACAACTTTTGAAAACAACATGCTGTTTAAATTCAAGCTTGGCAACTCTTGCCTGAATCCCCTCAAATTTATGGCACCACACCCATAGCATAATAAAATCTTTAGTGGTCCTTTGTCTTTTAGCTTGCCTTCTATTTTTTCTCAAGGGTGTTTTATGCTGGAAGATGCATACAAAAGTTGTCCAGATGTTATTTGTATCAGAGCAGGGATTTCAGTCCAGCTATCTGTGGTTGCAAATGTTTATTTTAATGGGTTATTGTGCAATCCTCGCTGTGTGGACCTCAGTGGCCTTATATGTACGTTCTCAGCGATGCCAGCACATTGTTTTTAGATATATTATTTTAGTCCAATAGCACTGTTACTGGTCACTGGGGGGGTAGAGAGGGGATGGTGCTGGGGAGCAAAAAAATGTAACACCTGTAGGAGCACAGACAGTCTTTTCGCCAAGATCCACGTGATGGCTGGGTGCGAAGCGGCGGCGGGGCTGGTGGGTGGGAGCGGGATGCATTTCCATGCGCTGAGACAAAGAGCTCAGCTTGGTCCCCGCAGCGTGCACTGGGAGTTTATTTTACCATAGCTGTTGCAACAAACAGAGGGGTGCGTTTATCGTACATATTTGGGAGTCTAATAAAATCTTAAGTGATGTTTCCTTGATACCGGAGTAAATTGTTTATCTCGTAACTAAAAACACGCTATGTGTACACCAATTAGGACTGTGGGTTTCAGCTCATTAAAATATATTTAAAATGCAGGTTTCATTATGTGCTGTAAAGACGTTGAACGATTGCTGGAGGAAAATATCTGCAGAGCTAGGAGCCTTCCGCCGAGCCCGTAAGCTGAGCCAGGCAATGTGTCGTACTGGAGGTCCATCGGCAGGCTTGGCTCTACCTGTGTGGCTCATGTCACCACCATGGCCTTTCAGGGTGAGAAGTTTAAGCCTAAATTTGCATGCTGAAAGTGCCTGGTCTTGAATTTTCAAGAAACGTGGGCAAGCAAGATGATGGCAATTAATGCAACAGAATGACACTCATTTGCGCTCGCAAAGAATCGAGCCCATTTAACCTTTAAGAGAAAAAAACAGTGATTATTTTTTAATGTTGTTTTATGTATTAACAGTCACATATTATTTTAATGTGCTTAGTTAATATAGATAAGCTTAAGCCGTTACAAGGTAGTTTAAACACACGTAGTTTCCTTTCTGTAGGAATCTGTGTGCGATTCACACTGCTGCGCTCAGCCTCCGACGTTCCAAAATCACGCCTAAAATAATTGGATTTAAAAAATACAATTGGAATTGTTCTTAGTCTTTTTTTTAATTTATTTTTTCAGCCTTAACCCTCACGGTTTGAACTTCTCAATAATAAGGACTAGGGGCTGGTTTGTAAAAGCAGAAACCAATGTTTTTGAGCATCATATGATTCCTGGAGCTTGTGCTGTGGTTAGGTGATACTAACGAAATGGGCACCGTCAGAAACGCAGACCCTGTTTGTAATTCTGCCCAGCCCCACTTGTTTTCAACGTTGTTCAATTACATGGGGCTTTTTCCACAAGGAAATTAGTCCAAATAACTATCTTATCATCAAATTGAAGGTATCATATCAGTTGCGAGTGGCATCAATCCCGCGGTGGAGATAGCTTAATTGGGAACCAGTGAAAGCAGTTAACAGATGGCCTTTTATAAATCTGGGTCTGGGATGGACGTTAAATATTTGTGTTCGTGAGATTATAGAGTGGGAAGAATACACGATGTGGCCTTTCTGACGAGACCCCACGTGCCCTGCACGTGATGCATCTCTTGCAGCCGGTCCCAGTGCATCCTCCCTTGTGCCAGTGCCCAGAACAAAAAGGGCAAAATATTTAGTCTCGGAGCTCCTCCACACTAGGGAAATTCTGGGTGTAATAAAGACCAAATCCTGCCCACAGAGCCTGGGGCAGTTCCCATCAGTGAGATCCAGCTCTCTGTCAGCAGCAGGGTGAGAGCCACAGATCCCAGTGCTCCTGCGATCTCTCCACCTGCGGGTCATAGTGCTTGAAATCCTGCAGCAACGCCTGGGAAAAAAACAAATCCTCATCCCAGGTCTTGGCAGCCAGCTAGGAAATCAATTGCTTCTCATTTATGTTCTGTAGAACATAAATGTATTTGTAAATTTGAAAGCAGCTGCTGATGCTCAGCAGTAAACTGGTTTTGTTTTACAAAACCTTTGCTGTTTGGTCTTAAAGTAGCAAAGTTTTGCGTGTATCCAGCGCTCCTCTTTGCATTTCAGGGAAGATTTTGTCTAGCTGCCTCCGTGACATATGGTAATGCTTACTGTGTGCTGTATGGCCTGGAGCCATACCACTGCAGCCTGTATGCTCCTCAGATCTCCCAGGCTAAGGGAATCGGGACGAGTCAGTGTTTGAATGCAAGGGACCTCCTAGGAAAAGTCAGAGTACAGAGAACTGCGCCGGTATGAGGACAAGATGTTCCTCCCTCTGGGCTGAAGCAATTCCCTACCCAGGGCTAAGGTGACTGTGCGCTCTCTTGGCGTTAGCCTTTTGGATGACAGGGATTTATAAAATAGACCGCTAATGCGCTGTAAAAGGCCTTGCAGTTCTCAGCCATGGGAAAAGAGCAAACAATCCCACTTCCCAAGGTAACCCAGAGGAAGTGGTGGTGTGGAGGACAGCGCTATGAGACCTTTTCTCATCTAGGTTTTCGGGGGAGGATGTTCTCATTGCTGCCGTTCCTTACGGGGTGCAGTTAACCCCGATGAGAAATCACTGCTGTTTTTCCCACAAACTGCTCCCAGCTGCCCTGCAAAGCCGAGTGAGGTCCAGTACCATCCCCAGTGCAGCTCGGTCAGCACAGAAACCCACCCGCGTTTGTGTATCAGCGTGGGAGAAGGGGGAAGGAGAAGTGGAGGGAGGAGGAGGTGGTAAAAGAGAGGACTATGGGTCTGGCTTTGCAGCCTCGTCTTGGCGATGTTATTAATTCGTTCTGGGACCTTGGGAGACTCATTTAACCTCTCTTTGTCTCAGATTCAAGCCTCTACAAGCAGTTATTATAACATTTGGCTGCATTATGGCATTGTTGAAAGGCTTAATTAAATTAAGTGTTCTGAGATCTTTGAATGAAAGGTGCTATCCAAGCGAAAGCCTGTTGATGATGATGACTTTAAATTACGAGGCCAAGTCCCTCACAAGTTTTACTCAGTCCTTGGTTAGACAAAGTTATTTTTAAGCACTGCATTTGATGTAGCATTACAAGTGTTTTGGGAGTGCCATGTGTATAGGCATGACATCTGACCAACAGTGGGAGTGATTTGTCAATGGAGGCTTTTAATGGTTAGGATCCAACCGCACTTCACTCACACAGATGTCAAAATGTACTGGTCAGAAACAATACTTTTTTTTTTTTTCAATGTTTATTTAAGAACCCTTAGTTGAGAAGAATGTCTGGGTCTTTTATTTATTTAGGAGGAATGTTATCTCAGGTGGGAAATGAGAAGAAACTACGTGATGAAAGCTTGAAGGCATCATGGCGAAAAGATGCATAAACAGAAGTCTTCTGACTTCAAGCCTGTGAGTACGTCACTGGAAGGACATCATGCAAAGTATCTTGGGGCTTTCACAAGTTGGTATCTTACCAACAGCAGGGAGGTAAAATTGCAACATCCTCTTTTAATTTGTATTCCTTGTATACTTATGCAAAAACTGTGCTTTGGCAGGAGGGCTGTAGCTCTAAGCTTCTCTCCTTTCTTCTACCAACCTTCTCTTCAGCTCCAGTTTCTCTCTGCCAGAATCCCTGACACACTCATCCTCAGCACTTTTTCTCATTCGTCATCGTTCATTCTCATTGTGAAAAACACAACTGCTTTTATTGTGAAGTGTTATCCCCCAATATCCCCTTACCAGTCACCCCAACAGACCATTTCCCCCACCTCCATTGCCATCTTGAGCAAGCCATTATTCCCACCAAACTTTTTTTTTTCTTTTTCAGTTTCTCCCTGTTGCACAAAACCCACCTGATCAAATTCACCAGGGGGGAAAAACCCCCAAACCAACCCAAGTGTAAAGACTCCATCAAGATATTTTAAGAGGGCTGAATTTTAATTTGTGGGTACCACAGGCATAGGACCGCACCCAGTTTCGGAGTCTGTGTTTGATAAAGGTCTGCTTTACAGACTATTATATAATAAGTGGGAGTCTTTCAATAGACAGGAAGGATGGTATTTTGGTTAAAGCCTTCAGGAGATCAGGATTCAGCTTCTAGCTCTGCGTGCTTCCTGTGTGGTTTTGGGAAAGACACTTTGTGCCATAATTCCCCATCTGCAAACTAAAGATGATATTACATCCTGTTTCTCACCTTCTCCCTGCAAGCTCTGCAAAGCTGCAGAGGCTGTAAGCACTGTGGAGCAAATACTGTCACTTTTATCCATGGTGCTCTCCGCGATAGCATTTTGCTCTCAGCTACAAACTAACTATTGTGGTGCTAGTAATAAATAATAATTGTAATTGTAGATAATACTTTTTAGCCTTACTTGCACTGAAGTTTGATTCTTCCAGACTACCTAGAAGTTTGTCTTGGGACCAGCCTAAGCAAAGAATAATCATATCAAACTGCGCTAAATAAGGTGGATTTCCTTTCTCATATATTTTTCTGTCTATTTACTGAAGGAGAATGAACAGTAGACTTAAGACCATCAAACTCATTTCCACCTTTGTTATATTTAAACTAATTAGTTGCAGAGATGAAAAACGCGTTTCTCAGATTCTAGATAATCTTAAACAAAACACTTCATGCTGATTTTATTCTGCTTCTATCTGTGCAAAGATTAAACAAACCCCACAGTTGGTTTCATCTGCCAGGCTCTAAAAAAAAAAAACAACCAACCCGAATCGTGCCACAGAAAGAGAGGGGGAAAATAAATCCAAGGCAAAGGTTTTCCAGTGCTATGAGTTTGCTCATCCTTAGTTTATCTTCTGCAAATGAGCATGTATAAAACAGTCCACCTACTGTTCTAGTTGCTACGATATAATGCAGTTCCACTGAATGATCCTGTTAACCTAACCTTCAATTTGCTGGGATTTGAACTCTGAATTACAGCTTACTAACATAGTTTAACAGCTGGTACAAGGGCTTCTTTTGAATTTTTAATCACATGAATTAAAGATTGCTGGAGATGCTTTTCAGACCTCCACTAGCAGCGATCCAATGTACAGAAAGAGAAGTATAGGTAGCCCCTGGAGCATTAAGAGCACAAAGGTACTACGGTTTGTGAAGTTACGCCGTGCTCTTTGCTTGCCAAATTAGGGATACTGGTGCAAATTATTCATATGAAGATAAAATCGCATTATGGCTCCAAACAGACCCCAAGACATTTAACTTGATTTTAAAATCCCTTTTCTTTTTAAGCCTACATTTTCATACACAGCGTGCATTGCACAGAGAGCAGGTTTTAAAGATAAAGCTCAGTTTAGCAAAATGTTTCTTTTGTTCTATACACACACACAAACACATACTCAAGAGACCAAAAGAAATATATATATAGAGAGAGAGAGAGACTGATTGCAACCGATATCTGGAATGCAATGAAAACAAACATGACCGTCTGTGGATGTTTCAGGGTGGATGTAATCATTTGTTGCCGTCGTGCAGCGCGTGGAATGTGTGTGTTTAGATTCTGCACTCTTCGTGTCTCCTGCTATTTATTCCAAAATCTTTCTTGTTGAGGATATTTCTCAGGGAAAGAAAAAAAAAAAGAAGAAGAAAGAATGAGGGGGGGAAAAAAGGAAAGAAAAAAAAGATATAAATGTAGTTCAACTGGAAGCTTCTCTACTTTAACACACCAGCTGATGAGTGCTGTGAGAACTTGGGAAAACAGACCCTGCCTCCCAAGTTCACTAGCCCTGCAAGCCTGAAGATCAGCATAATAAAGTTGATGGAGTTGTTTAAACAAAGTAAGTGTGGAGGGAGGGGAAATAAAAAAAAATTAGGGCAGCAAGAACAAGAAAGCATGTTGCTTCTTAATTATGCTGTGTTCTCTCTCTAATGGATTGGCCTCCCCACACGCTCTAAGTAAAGCAACTGGCATGTGGCATCTTCTGCAGCGAGAGGAGCGGTGGCAAGCGTACAGCTGTTCGTGCTGACACACAGGTGTTTGGTTTTTGGATCTGTTAGCTAGACAGATTTTTAAGGGTGTACGGGGGAATCATCTGCAGTTGTTACACAGAAAGTGAGTTGTCCAAGAATACCGGAGTTAATTATTATGTAAATCCCACTCCACAGCTAAGGCTCGGAGCTGGAATCGGAACCACGTCTCCCCCTGTTCCCTTGGCGGCTCTGGGTCACTGTCTGATTTCCTTGCTCTACCCTTTTCATTAAGCACTGCCGTGCAAGCTGGCAGCGGATGGACAACCACGATAGCAGAGAGGAAGGAAGGTCAAGTGATGATGAGAGGCAGTGGCACAGCCAGGGCAGTCGCTGCCGCCCCTCAGCCGATGTGGGATCTCCGGGAAGGTAGAGGAGGCCTTCCAGACTCACTGAAGAGGCGATGCTGAAGCTTTGGGATGCTTTTTGCGGTCCTGGGGGAAAGCCTTAAGATCAGCAGGTGGGGAGAAATTCAGGTGCAGCTGTGGCAGGTTAAGGTGCTTGTATGAACAGTGCTTGGTCCTGCACTGAGAGCTTGTGCTGGCGTTGATCATACCGAGCAGTTCAGTGGCACTGTACGGTTGGGGTACAGTGCATTTGAGTGGGAACAGGGAATATCACCACTTCCTTCCAATTTGGCTACAGGTATAGCCAGTGATGCATCCTTTTTCTTTTGCATGCCTCTTAAGGTAGCCGTGCCTCATTTTCCCCAACTAACAAGTTATAGGATTTCATCAAATGGGAAATGTAGAAATACAGGGCAGGGTGCTATATTTCCTGTAAACTACTAAGATGCATAAGCCTTTATATTTTTAATGATCCTTTCAGAGCTGTCAAATGAAACAGAGATGGCAAGAAAGACCAGGGGAACCTCGGCATGAAAGGTTTTAATGTGCTCTGGTGGCCTGGACAAATTCTCTTCCCCGTTCATTTGGGGTTTAGAGGGCTGTTGATCAGTCCACTCTCCAAAATTTTGTCCATTTTTTGGATAGTGTTTCACCTTGCAAGAAATTAAGTTTTGTTTTGTGTGCTCTGGGATTAGTGAGTTTGGGACTCTTGTTGGTACTCCCACCTGGTGTCCGTGCCCCTCCGCTGCTGCTGCTGTGGTAGGTGCTGACCTCTCAAGGTTGCATCACTGCTGGTGGCTGAGCATCGCTTTGACGGGCAGCACCAGAAGAGCAGCAGGAGCATCATGGCCAGCATTCAGGCTCTCCTGTAGCTCAGATTTGAGTGATGAAACTGAAGAATGCGGAGCAGCTGGGAGTGGGTCTCAGAGTGCCGATAGTGGGCAAGCTGGGGAGTATCACATTTCTCTCCTGGGAACAGGCATTCCTCCTCCTAGAGTTAAGTCTTTTGTTTTGTTTGTGTATTCTGCTCTTAGTTTAGCTCCTTTGCCTGTGGCTGACAATGGGAAATAAATCAAATTCATCTCTTCTTGCTTGCAGTTTTCCAGGGAGGAGGAGAGGAGGAACACCTCAGCCCATTACCGTGACTCTCAGCCTTGCTCACTGATCTCGAAAGTGATGTGCTTCCTTGCCGTGGCAGCCTGCCCACCCCGCGCCCAGCCCGGCATCACTACACAGTTCCTGGAGTCTGGATATTACCATCCATCACAGCAGCTCTGGTTCCAGCACTTGCTAAAGGTCTGAATTTCCCTGCTGCCTCGATGAACAGTTTCATCTCGTGGTACGTTATGTAGCTACCGGGTGAATGGGGCTGAGCGTTCCCGTTTGGCGCCGAGTGCCGTGTTCACCTGAGCTCACTGGCAGGATGAATAGTTCACTGCAGTTCTAGTGCTAACCCCCTTTGTGAACTAGCAGTGAGCCATGTACCTTATTACAAAGGCCGACAGCTCCCTGGAAACTTAAATCCACTCTTTCTCCTTTCCCGACCATAGGGAGCTATAAAAGAAAAGGACTTGGTTGGTAGGCATGTAATATACAAAAACCCTTCTGTTGTGGAGAGATCCAGACTCCCCAGTAACAATGAGGATTATGCTCTCACATCGAAAATGCAGTTGCTATTTTTTAACTGTGGTACCTTATTATGGATTCCTACGGTGTACATTTGTGTCAGGGGCTCAGATGTTTAGCTTAAGTCAAGTCTGGGTAGAAAAGTGAGCTTGGCATATTCTGGATTGGGTTTTTGTGGGTTGGGGTGGGGTTTTTTTGTGGTTTGTTTTTTTGTTGTGTTTTGGGTTTTTTTGATAAAGAGGGAAAAGATGCAGCTCGATCTGCTGTTTTGATGCTACCTTCCCCTAAATCACTTCTCAGAGAGCTTTAAATAGCCCAACACTGGTGCTGGGCAGGAGCTGGCAGAATAATAGATTTTTTTTTTTTCATCTGATGGTTTGCCAAGGTTGTTTTCAAGAAGAAGTAGAAGAAGAAGGGGAAAAGGAAAAAAAAAGCAAAACCAAAAACTCCTTTTGCATGCCAGTCATTCATTGCCTGCCAGTTCCCATGGTTCTCCTATGGATGGTAGCCACATAACTATTCAAAGTACAGTAAACACTGAGGAAAGTGGAACGAAACTCACGGAGCAGAGAACAGCGAAGGGAAAGTAGTTGGATATGGGATATGTGATAGTAAGAGTCAGGGATCATTTTAGGAGGTACCACAAATCCCTACTTCGTTCCCAGCAGCAGCTGGACCAGCATGCTGTAGGGAGGACCTCGCTTCTGCTGGATGGGGAAACTCCAGATGAGAGAGCAGCACCCATTGTGGGGGTAGCGGGGAGGCAGCAACAACCCCTTGGGGTATCAAATATGGAAAAGAAGGGTATCTACAGACGTCATTCAGCTGCACTTGGGAAGAGTACATATAGTCCTTGGTAGGGACTGGTAGTCCCAGGGGACTTGTGCCGTCACACTGCTACTGCTTTTCTGCTCTTTCAGCCTCTGGAGTGGAGTAAGTGTGTTAGTTTTTTTTTTAATTTTATTTTTATTAGTAATTTTTGTTTGTTTCATAAGTCAAGGAAGGAACAGAAAAGAGAGGAGGTGAAGCCTTATAATTTCCCTTGCACGTCCTGATGCACTGACATGAAATCATGTTTATTACCTTCAGGGTAAAGGAAGCAGTAGGTAGAGATACTCTTTCATGAGACCACTTTTTGAAAGAGAGCTATGTGTGGTCTTCACTCTGTGTAACGTATTTAGCCTCTGTGGGACATGGGAGGTGGCGTACCTCAAAGAAAACATTTATTTCATACAGGACAAGCTTTTCAGAGAGGGACGAGGAAGGTGGTTATCACTATGGATTTCTCTGATACAGTTAAGAAAAGTGCTCAGATGGGTCAAAAAATTTCCCTCTCTGTGAGCAGTACGATGTGATTTCCATATTGGTTTTTACTTTAATACTTCCTTTAACAAAAATCTGTTCTCTTTGACAAGTTGAGTGAAACCTTACAGATTTATCTGCCATTTACATTGTGAATTAAAGAACCCATACCGGCTTGGATCTGAAGATAACTTTTCGCTGACTCTGGAATAGTGTATCCTGATGAAAAGATAATGTGAAGACTCCCTGCCCTGGGACAGCTCAGGGGTGGCTCATTTCTCTCTTGAGCTTCTTGTGCCTGAGGTTGGTACCTAAGAGACCTGCATCCTTACCATCGCCATACCTGTTGCTATTCAATTTGTTCTCCTTGATGCCACGGGAAGACAGGGTCTCCTCTGCTTTCCTACTCATGACAGGCTGTCCCCTGGTTTTGCACTCTCGTGTAAACTGGAAATTCAGAAAGGAGATATTTATTGTATCAGATGAAATCCCTATACAAGTGTTAAGGAAAAACAAAAATAATCAGCAAAACCAAACCAGCTCAAAGGAAGAGAAAGGTGCACTTGGAGGAGTGTGAAGAGGAGCCTTTTGTGAAGATTAGAGGAACTGAAAGCCGTAGCGAAAAATTATACTTCCCTACAGCCACAGAAAGTCTTCATACTTGAGCAGAGCAGCTTTACAAGCAATGTGTAAAAACAGTGATAAGCATCTGTACGTATCTGAGGACCGTTAGACTGTGAGTATTGTGGTGTCCCCCAGAAAGATGAGACCCTTGATGCTGAACGTATGAGTCCGTGCGGTCAGAAGGTGGATGCTGGGATGGCCAAGTGTACACTCGGGCTTGCTTGGCACGTGCTTTGTGTTTGTGTAAACAGAAGAGGGTCCCAGGGCGATCACGATTGTCTCACCAGCTCCCTCACCAGCTTCCAGACCCCACTCTCGTGCAGCTGCAGCCGTGATTCATCTCTGTTCCCATGCTCTCCTCGCCAGTGAGAGTGCAGCAGGCACCTGGTGTGCTAAATAATCCTGAAGCAGTAGGCTTGGAGATCATTAACTCTTCAGTCCCCGTGGTAGGGTGTTTTGCAAAGCAGGATAGGATCCCACAGGAAAACGGCATGTTGGAGGAACACAGTCCTGCAGATCTGACACACAGGACAGCCTACTTCAGAAAAATGGAAGAAAAAAAATAAAGGCAGCTTTAAAGTGTGTATGGGTCTTCTCAGCACACCTGTGACTAATTTGGGAGAGGACTGATGTGAGATAAAGATATTTTCATATCTTTCGGCTGAAGTGTCTTAGTCTGCCTCAGCTGTAGGAAGGTACTGTGGACAGGAGTATCAGGGCAATGTCTGAGGGTGATTAGGCTGAATGCTGACAAGCAAAATGAGGCTGAGGGCTCTCCTTGAATCACTAAAACCAGAGATTAGTGCCAGCCTGGTTGCTCCTTTGGTTGCATCCAGTGCTGCACATCAAAAGTCTGGGATGGGGAACAACCAGCCAAGGAAACAAGGATCCCCGTTCACCATGCACATCTTAACATCCCTGAATTTGTCCCCTCCCTCACAAGGTTTTGAATGGTTTAAGAGGCTCCTGTCCATTTCTGTAGTCATTTCGAGGAATGATATGGTCTTGCACAGCTAAAAAGTAGTAGCAAGGGGAACGAGAGTTGGCAGTGGCTTTCTTTTGGACTTTCCTCTGATTCAGATGAGGGAGTGGGAGGAATGCACTTCATGTGTTTTCCCCTGTGACTCTATGCTTGCGCAGCAGGTTGCGCGCTGGCCCCGTGACGTGGAGCTTCCTTAGCTCCCCTGGTCACTCCCAGAGGAATCTTCAAAGCAGGGAGTAGGGCAGAAGAAAATTTCCTACCCTACAAAAGCAAATGCTGCATGTGTCCACAGGGATGTTGTCTACAATACACATAAAAAAAAAAAAGGTCATACATGCTGAGAAAAGAGACGCCTGGTCAGCTGGGACCAAATTCTGACTTTGTTCCTGAGCTGATGAATAATTCAGAGGGCCAAACTGATACACAAGCAGCCAAGCGTGGGTGCGGACCTCTCCCTTTGTGATGTACCTAGTATGGATAAGTCATTGCACTGGATGACCAGTGCAATTCCAGGGACACAAAGTGCTGGAGCAAAGGCAGGAAATCTGCTTAAATAAAAATTAAAAATGAAAAACAAATAAATAAAGGAATGAAAGAGTTAGAGAATGGTTATTTAAAGCATAAAAGAATTTGGCAGAGTGTCTATTCCTGTCATCCACTTCTTCCATTCTTCCCCATCCCTGGTCCCAGTTTTCTGCCATGTTAATGTGTGCAGGAGAGGTGGCCTTGTCAAGCTTTCTAAAGACAGCATACTGAAAAGGTCAGGGTAGTATAGTATGACAGAGCATGTAAGTCATTATCATTCTAATATTGCCTTTGTAATGAGCACAAGAGCGGAGCAAATTATTGTGAAATACACTGCAAAACTTGGGAAAACATCGTAGTTATATTGCTGCCTAAGTTCTTGTTGCTAGCTTTAATGACGAGTGGATTCTATGTGTGTCTTCATAAACGTGCTCTGTAGCTTGGAGGAGGCTGAAATAAAAAGATTTGTGGCAATTTCCATGGTAACTATTCATTTTTCCCCCCAACCGCATAAGGAAAACTCGCATTACTGCAAGGTTGGGAGAAACCAAAGCTAACTAAAGAGCTCGGGGATTTTGTTTGATTTTTTTTTTCCATTCGTTTGTTTTGTTTGTCTGTTTGTTTTAATTCAAGGTCTGTCAAAACTTTGGCTCTAATTCCTGCCATCTGAGTAACGTGAAACTGAGGATAAGGTATTTTTATTATATCTAGATCTATTTCTCTCATAAAAGTCCCATACTGTATAACTCCATTGCTAGCAATGCCAGGCTGTTTACCTGAACCACTTTGCTGGAGGTGTTCCTTTTGCAAAGATTTGGGTGACTGATCAGGAAGGGATAACTTATTATCCCTTATAGGTCCCAGATGATAAAATAATAAAAGAAAAATAATAATAATTGTGATGTCCCCAGTTTGGAGCACTAGTTGGTACAAGAACGCATAGAAAAACAATATAGAAAAAAATATAGAAAAACAATTACCAGGATGGAAAAGCACCTGTCATGCAGAGGCAAGTCCCAATTAATTTTGCAAGTGATGAGTGTGCTGAAATAAGTCCTCCAGACCTAGTATCCACCCCTGAGGTGGAACGTTAGACCAAGAGGGTTCACTGCAACTGGTGGTGATGAACAGAGATGCAATTCTGTTTATGCCCTCCTGCTGTGCCCTGTTCAATGTTGCTTCATGTTACTCTCCTATATTGTCATTAATATATGCATTTTATCGTACTCTGGCAAACTGCAACCTTTTACACACTTGGGGATGTAAATAGATTATGGGTTGATTTATGTTACCCGTTGAAAACTCCACTTAAGTGGGTTTAGAAGTCGTCTTTTGTCAGTTTGGCTTTCTTTGATATCTGAGATTGCAAATTAAAACACAAAATGAAACGAAAGTTATGCCAAATGTGCGACATGTCATTTCTACCAAGGAAACTGGCATTTCAGAGGAGTGAACTGTGTGCGATTCAGGGCTTTGATCTCCAGGTAGAAGAAGCCGCAGGCAGGAAGTACACATGGTTTTTCCAAAATCAAGCTGTGATCATAGGAAACCACCTGTGATACCTTCCAGCTCAGATGACTTGGAGAATCAGAGGGAAATAGGCTCCTTGCCAAGGCGTGGCTATGATGCAGGTCAGGTAATAATGCTATAATGGCACTGGTATTACTCATAGAGCTTTGTGTCTCTGGGATGTTTTTGGTTTGGGTTTTGGAGTCTTCAGTAGACCCTGTGGAGCATATGAATGCTCCACATGTGTGTAGACATACGGATTGGATGTTCTGAGTTGGACCGAAGGTCTATGGTGGGTTGGACTGAAGGTCCCTCAATGTCACTGCAGTCTCTGGCAGTGTCCCTGAAAGCAGGACAAGGGATATCTCCTTGGATTTCTTTTGAAACCCTTTTCTGGAAAATAGCAAATCGAGATGGGTTTATAACTTGGGTTGGGATTATTAGGGATTTTGCTTTGGGTTTATCTGTAGAGAATGGGAGAAAAGTGTGTCCTCACAGTTAACTTTTACATATGTGAGAACGTATAATGGGGCTGATGAAATGTCTAAGAGATGGCACTTGTGTAAGTGCTTGCAGCTCCTCACCTGGCGAATGATCTGTCCCGACTATGACATGCACTAGCTTTACATGAAAGACTGTCTCTTGCAGGGCACCAGAAACCCCTTGATCTCATGGTTTTGGTACATTTGGTTTAGGCAGAGCTTACACAGGAATTTTGGCTTTTGGAGGGGTGGCTGGGGGTCCTGAGAAACCCACCCTCACCTCAGCAGGTAGGTGAACTCCGCCAGAAAGTCTTTGTTCGAAGAGCATGAAGCAAAGGACTTGTTTCATACCCATCTCACGTCCTTCAGAGGGAAACATTGAACTGAAGAGTCTTCCATAACTATTCCACTCCTACAGAAGTTCTCAGTACTAGAAAATACTGGGCTAGAGGTACATCCAGTGTCTGGTGGGGAGTGTGTGGTGGTGCAAGAGTTAACCATAACATCATTAGTTTTCTGAGAAAGCAGTGGGGGGAAGAAATCTGGACCCAAATTCCAAATTCTGGTTCCAGCTAAGCTTCACAGGGTGAGTTTGAATATTCTCTTTAAAAGGCAAAACCAATACGGTGCCCCAATTATTCTTTTATTTTGCAAAATGTCAAACTGCATGTGATCCATTTAATTTCGACAAGTGTTCCAAACAGGAGAGCTGTCTAGATGTTCCTTTAATTGAGCAATACCCTGCATAGCAAATATAGATTCAAATGTCCCTAAAAAAGCTGCTGTAGACCTAATGCACTCAGAGCTTAAGTCCAAAAACCTGCTCCAAACTAATTTTTGGAGTTAAAACTCTATTTAACCTGTAGCCATAACTCCTTATTGAACTCTCCTTATCCATTTTACCTTCAATCTGGCTTATGAAAATGATGGCTTCTTTTTCTTTTTTTCTAAGTTGTCTATAAGATCTCCATGTCATGATGGATCTGTGCTACACATTCACCTCCCAGAGCTGAGAAAAGGTCACTGGCAGTTCACTCTCTCCTTAAATTTTGAGAGACTGCGGTGCTCTTTAGTACTAAAGTTACATATAGACGCCGTGAGACATAAAACCAACATTATGCCAGCTTGTCAGAAATTTGCCAAGCAGCTGTCCCTCAGGTTTCTCCTGTATGTGTATATGCATATATATATATATATACATACAGTGTTTTCCAAACTATAGAAGGTCTGAAATGCAACTAAACCAGCCATTTACTCACCAAACAGGAGACACAGTGAAAAGAGTGAAAGCCCTCATGTGGGGTGGGGGTTTTTCTTCTCTTTTTTTCCCCCTTCATTGGCAAGAATGTGGACTTTGTTTGTCATCTTGTGGGCCTACCTATAACAGTCAAAAGGTGAAATGCCTGAATATTAAGCCATAATCCATCATTGTACACACACTAATTACTTTCTGTCCTCCCCTTCTCTTGTCACCGCGGTCCAAAGCAGGTTTTCTGAGACTGAGTACATTCATCTGAGCTGTTAGCTGCTACGCTCCACCGCATCCTTGTATGATCTGCCGAGCCTCAGTCCCCCAGAGGAAATTTGTGCATGCATACTGTATGTGAACTTTAGATAAATAAATAAACACGAGAAACAGCTTCCAGATAATTGAAAGCGAGTGAAGGAGGGAGCAAAAAGAAAACAATTTCTCAGGGGAGAAGCAGGCTGAGGTGGCAGGTATGATTAAAATCCATATGATTTATGAGTAGGTGCATTACTAACATGACAACCCCTTAGTGTTTGGGGTTGGGTTTTTTTTTTTTGCATTTGACAATAAAGTTTCTTTTTCCCCCCTCTTCTCCTTCTCTTTTTCTCCATTTCCCCCCCCCCTTCTCCTTTCTTCCTCTCTTTTTTTTTTTTTCCTTTTTTTACCACCCCCCCTCGTCTCCTTGCTGCAGGTTTTGCTCAGGAGTTAGCCACTCAGGAATTCCTAGTGCCTGACTGAGCAGTAATTTAGCAAGCTCTCTTGTGCTCTTTTCCTGTCAGCATTAACATGTCAATTCATTTTAATAGTCTGGGCATGCGCAGAGGGGATGCATTTTCTCAGTAGGTATCCCATGAGCCCACCCCGTGGTGCAGAAATGTGTTATAGCTTGTCTCGGGCCACAGAGACTTCAGCAGGTTTATTTTCATTATGGCCAAGTGTATTTGTTAAGACAAAGCATGAACAAGGAAAAAAAGAATATCTAAAAACGAGGCTGGTGAAATATTAAATGCAATCTGCGTGTCTGAGTGGTAATTTATGGCCCATGCACATGACAGGGTATAAAGGTTTTTCTTTGCCTGATATTATTACGTGGCATGGATTCAAAAAAAATCTGTGCTGTCACTTCCTCCCATTTTTTGGAAATTAAATGATATCATGCCACATTGGGAATTATCTGTAATCATGATTAATAGTTGAATTGGCTTTTATATTAAACCAGAATTTACTTGCCATCTTTCTTATTAAAGAGCCTTCAGATAGATTTGTATCTGATGTTTTGCCTCAAGTATAAAGAAAACCAAGGATGGTGCGGTCCAAGAGCTGGTCCTTTGATTACAATATTATCTTCCTATCTAAAAAAGTTGAATTTTTATATGCTTTGGAACTTATGAGTAGAAATTGTAGGTTTATGAGAAGAGAGAAGGGAAAAAAAAAGAGGGAGAAAGCTACGTCTTGGCATTTTAAATTACATCCTTCCAGATGCAACCTAAATTAAGTCAAGGTATTTTGGTTGTACGGTACCTTAGCACAATTAAATATTTAAACGAGCTGAGCTGTGGCATCAACATCCGCGTGGTACAAATACTTCTTCAGCCCAGCTGGACTCAGCTGTGTTATCTAAGTGACCTGAAAAAGGTAAAATGATAGTTTATTTTTAAAGACTTCTCTTCAGCTAAGGAAAAGACTCTTTTGGGGTAGGTTGTGTGCTGGTCTCTGTAGGCACATGAAGCTGCAACGTCCTCGAGCTGTGTGGGAATACGCTTGTGCTGGGGCAAGGCTGCAGTTGAGTAGGTGGAGAATTATGTCAGGAATCTCTAGTTCAGTGTGGGGATTCCCTCTCCTTTCACCATAAAAGGAACAATCTTGTTTCCTTGGAAAAGGAATCCACAAAATACCTTTTTAAGGAACAGGCTCCGTTCGATGCCGGTCAGCAGAGCATTTCCCAAAAGCAGTTGGCACGAGAGCCCGGGTGACAAAACATTATGGCACAGGGCTATAGAAAAGCAAAACAAACTCGTGCTTTAAAGCTGAGCTGCGTACGGCTGTTGGTCAGACAGTTGCTCTTTATAGCCTGAATAAGACAGCCCAGCAATAGAGGAGTCTGAAGGAGCACGGCAGCTACCGAGCAACAGCACATCTGTTAAAAAGCACGAGTGGCGACGCGGTTCGTGCTCAACGTCTGGAGGATAATACAGGAAACTTAAAATTGGTTTCTGGTGAGCCATTCTTATGGCAGCAAAAACATAGTTGAGATAAAGTAAACTCTGACACTGGGCCGACCACCGTGAGAAAAAATGGTATCGGTGAGGAAATGCCAAAATTTATCTACTCGGGGAGAACCTACGTCAAAACGTCCTGGATGGTTGTGTATGTGTGTTACCAAGCCATCCATGGCCACAGTCCGTAAGACCTTTACCTCTGTCAGTGAGGCCAGGGGGTCTCAGAGAAGTCCATCTCTTTGTGCTTTTAGGAATTTGGGTGAAAGGTTCTTGTCAGAGGTTCTTAAGGGCAAACTTACGGAGAGTTTCCAGGCCATCCATACTACCTTTCCAAGTACCTAAGAGCCCTGTAACTGAAGGAGAAAGTGATGTGAAGAGCTTCAGAGAAGGTATTATCCTTTCCAGGTAAAATACAGGTAAGGCAAGAGAAGACCAACCTAAGGTGTTTGTTGGCATATATTTAGTGTCACACTGAAACTAGCCAAGCACATTTTCAGGTGTGCGTTCTAGGACACAATGTGCATGAAGTGAGGTTCTCTATGCATGTGTGCAGTAATTGAACTCATTGGCTGACTATTGCTCAAATTGGGCTGACAGCCAGCAGACACAACCGGTTTCAGTAAATAATGAATTAGGTAGGGAGAGCCTAGAGAAGAGTAGGCTGCGGGGAGACCTCATTACAGCCTTCCAGTCCCTGAAGGGAGCATATAAACAGGAGGGAAATCAACTTTTTCAAAGGGTAGATATAGCAGGACAAAGGGGCAATGAGTTGAAGCTAAAAGAGGGAATGTTTAGATTAGATATTAGGGGGAAGTTCTTTACAAAGAGAGTGGTGAGGGGCTGGAACAGGCTGCCCAGAGAGTGGGTGGATGCCCCATCCCTGGGAGTGTTCAAGGCTTGGTTGCATGGGGCCTGGGCAACCTTGTGTAGATCCAGGCCTGGAGTTTGGTGGCCCTGCCTGTGGCAGGGGGTTGGAACTCTGTGATCTTTGGGGTCCCTTCCAACCCAGACCAGTCTGTGATTCTATGACTTGAATTCACATCTTCGTATGCCAGGACGGTGAGCTTCTTATTAGGTACCTGAGAGTCCACTTCTGGATGCAGGAGGAAAGAGGTGTTAGAAATTGCCCAACAGTAATAAAATCCTTAATTCAAGTGTCTGCATACCCTAAGAGAAAGGCGTAATAAGTTATAGGACCAAACTTTGCTCCAGGTGGGAGTTTCCCCACTAATCAGAGTCCAGGGAAGGATGCATAGCCAGCTCCAGATAAGTGTGATAAACAGAGGACTAAGTTTGAGAGCTAATTCCCATGTAACTGTCTTTTCCCATGGAGGCAGAGGGTGCATCCGCCTGTGCCAGACTTTACAAACACACTCTCTCATCCTGCAAGTTTTGCTGCCAAATCACTCTACCTTAAATCACTTGCAAGTGGGGTTTGAACTGTAATTCCCGTTGAATCCTGGCAGAACCAGGAATAACGATGTAAGAAGTGTGATGGTTTGGTTCCTGAGAGAAAAGGCAGGGAAAGGCGGGG
>VZTU01000815.1:249938-305736 GCA_013400835.1 Zapornia atra
TATGAAGGGGGGCACTTTAGAGCCACATGATAGTTTCACCATGTGGGAAAAATGTCTTCCTAACTCGAAATAGTGAATTGCAAAATCCCGAGCATTTCGGGAAGATTGGTCATAGAAAAGAAGCAACACAGGAGGTGGGGGAGGGAAATCTGAGGCTTGGGGAGCAAAAGAGGCAAATGCAGGGGTGCTGCTTCAGGGAAAGGGTGCACAGGCAGGAATGAACCCCCACGTTTCCCAATCAGTGACAAGAGGCTAAAAGCTGTGAGGGAATCTCCCAGCCCGCGTGAGTACAGAGGACCCCAACATCATTCCCCATCCGCCAAGTGAGGAGCAAAGTAATTGCTCTGGAGAGGAGGTGCAATAAGACATGACATACAAGCATGTCTTCCATAGAATTTGTAAGCCATAAAAAGTACTTTAATAACATCTGGTGCAGGGGCGTGTTGAAGCTTAATTAATTAAGCCTCGCAAAGGACTCAGAAATTCTGGGATCAAAGGTGTTGCAGCAGTGCAAAATGCCATTATTATACCTATAAACGTGTGCTTGTTAACTTAAATGCTGTTTATTTATTGCTGCTATATACTTGTACAGCAGTATATATCAAGTATATTAGGAACATTTTAAAAGTATGGGGGTTTTTTCATCACATAAAGCTGTCCCAGTCTCGGTCCCCTTGTGCAGGCAGGCGGTTGTGGTGCGGCCACGCTTAGCAGGGGCTGTGGATAGCAAATCTCAGAAATACTTAATCGACTCTGATAATGCTGCTGTTGGGTTTTTTCTGTTGTTGTTGTGGTTGTTGTTTTGAGGTGGGGTGTTTTGGCGTGTCTGCGGTGTTTTCCACTCTGTGATATTTCTACGGATGCTGCTACACAAGAAGCAGAGATTATTCATAGCTGTGAGCGAAGCCTAAAAAAATTAACTTCAGGGTTTGTTTCGGTTTGGCACGTGGTTGCTGTTTTTCTGTCTCCTCTCTCTTCCTCTCTCTTCTAACAACTGCCCACAATAAAAATAAAATTTAAAAAAATATAGTTTAGGTGGGGATATTTTGACTAGATTCATTAAACCAAGGTATCTGGTAAGCCTGGAGATTTTGGGGGAATTTTTTTGTTTGTTTGTTCCTTGCTTTGTAGCTGTGTATAAATAATAGAAATCATAAGCATTGCTGTGTTCCCACTAATTCAAAATTTAGCGGAAGATGTTGTTTACAAATCAGAGGAGCTAAACGCATGCATCTTCAGCCATCATTTAGAATGCAGCATCTTTTCTTTTCTCCTGTATTGGAGTATATGGCAAAATTATTCTTTCCCTAAGATTTATTTCAGCTTTTGTTAAATGCTTGGCTTTACAGCTTCCCATAGTTAGAGGGAATCTTTTTTTTCTTCTTCTTTTTTTCCTGACTTACAGAAGAAAAAAAAAGTTTAGAGATGTGTTCTCTGCAATTGGCAGCACATTTGTACATGCTGTGCACATGACAATAGCATCTTTGTAGATCTTTTTAAATATAGATGAAATATGAGTTTTCTTTCAAGGTACAAAATGTCATTAAGGGCTCAGGTGGTTAAAATCAACATGAAAAATACATGCTGCATTTTCCCTCCTTAAATGCAATAATGTAATCAGATTTCAAGTCATCTTACCTACCTCACTTACAGCTTTATGGAGATTAATTAGTTTTTAGCCCCCAGTCACATGATCTTTTCTGACTGCCATTTAGCTACATTTGCTATCTGACTTGAACCTGTAAGCTGTCTCCAGCCCCAGAGGACAGATTAAATTTTAGTATTGGTTGCCTTCTTCCTTTGATTTAAAGGTAGATAGTTATAGCCATAGTTCAATTATTCTTTGTTGTTAATTAGCCGCGTGTTGTAATCGTTTCCGTGGAAAAGGCGCTTGTTTGAAGGAGGAGGAGAAGAAAAAAAAAACAGCTCAAAAGTAGGAGACAACTTCTTTCATGAGGCTGAGGTGAAAAGGATTTTTCCCAATCCAGCGCAGAGCTATAAAACCTCTTTTAATTCACATCTATATCACCTCTTGCTGCTTTGGTGTGCCTGGCTTTTATGCGCTGCTGATCGATAAGGTTACCTTCTCACTTCAGTAAAACAAGCTGATCAGAAAGGAGGAGAGGAGATATTTCGGCTTCTCTTCCTGGAGCCAGAGAGGTGCAGGTTTGTGTAAGGCCATCCGTACATCCGTGCCTTGGCCTTTGTTTTCCAAGTTTTCTCCTTAAATTAACTGGAACATTTATTCTATAAGGAGCTTTTATGTAAAGAGAATGTTTTATTCCTTGTTGGGAATGATTTCCAAGGCTGTTTAATATCTAAATAAATTCTCTTCTCTCCTAAGTGTGGTAGATACGATAAATGTACATTGGATAAAACAATATGTAGACTAAATCCTGCTTTAATTCTGGGTATCCTGTTTACTCCAGTGAAATCCTCCTTTCTCAAGTAAGAAGAGCACATTTTGACCCATACTGTGAAAAGACAAGAAAGAGATAAGCCTCGGGGAAAAAAAAAAGAGGGGTTTTTTCTTCTTTATTTTTTTTCTTCTTTTTTTTTCTTTCTTCTGTCTGTGATTAAAAATAAAGACGTAAATAATAAAGGGGTTTGAGTAGTACTGGTGTTTAACCAGGCTCCTCAGCAGCATATAACAGAAGTTCAAAGGGATCTCTGCTCCACGTAAGTAAACCAGTTCTTGGAGTAGTGTCAACGGGCTGCCTGGATTTTCCTTAGGTGAGGGCTGGGTGTGAGTTAAGATAATGAAAGTGTTATCTATTACACGTTGTGAACACACCAGTGCCAAAACCATTGAAGCCTTTATACGGACATTACGTGTGGCTGCCTATTTGCCATTTGTTTCCTAAATTTTCTGTAATTTGCTCTGCAGTGAGCATTCACCTTGGTTAAATAGGACTCTGCTCAGCAATATTCAGCAGAACCGCGGCGTTTCCTGGCTCCGGCCATGAAGGCTCCGCAGGATTTTCACTGCTCAGGTGTTGCGAAGCCTAATCCTTATTCAGGAACCAAAACGATCCACTTTCCTTGCCTGCGGTGCTTGGATCTCTGCCTTTGGCAGTAGCCCCAGACTCCTGCAGAAGATGAAGACATCCCTCCATGCCTATAGATGGAAAGGCGCCAACATGGATGCCATCAGAAGGACGCAGCTGAGCATATGCTGAGAAAATTGTGGCATCCATACTGTACATGGGGAAGGGCTGACTGAACACACCAGTTTGTTGAAGCTTATGGCCCTGAAAAGGAAACATAGGTTTCCTGTAAATGTCATTCAGGGATATGCTAACTGTTATTTCCTGGCGCTGGATCATGATGCTTTCAACACATTCTGTTCATCTACCTCTGCTGCCTGCCTGCCTGGCTGTGCACAGCGATAGCTCTCCTGTCTTCTCACCTTTCCCTCCTCCCTGCGCAAGGCTAAGGTAAGAGAGACTCAGGCAAAGTGGAAAAAAAAATGGCTGAGGGATGGATATGCCAAGGGGAAAAAAAAAATGCTCAAAAGGGACAGCCTGGTGTTGCGTGCCTTCCTGTTGCAGGGCGTGTGTGTAACCTGTGGGTTCAGGCTCCATTACTCTGACCCCATTCTGAGTGCACTGGTTCCCTGGCGCCGTCCAGCCATGGCATCTCGTTTGTTCAGATCACTTTCATCTGCAGTGCCTACTCTGCAGCAGCTCCGCTCTGCTCTCCTAAGAGGTTTCCCTAAATACCTTCTGCAACAGAAGTTGTCTCCTCGGCTGTCTGCGTTCCTCCTCTCCCTCCCTTCCTCCACCCTCCAGGTATTTTGTTTTGGAGAGGAACTGTCAGCAAGCAGGACGGTGCTTCTGGAGGTAGCGGAGCTGGACATCAGCAGTGACTGCGGCTCAGCGTCACGCCATCCATCTTCATCCGTCTTCCACCTGGGCCTTGCTGCACCATCCCTCCGGTGCAAAGCGATTAAAAGAAAAGAGGTAAATGCTTACAAACACATCAGTTTAGGCTTCTGAGGGCATTATTCCAAGCCAGGAGCATAGACCTTGAGCTTTTGTTCGGGTGATAAAGGGGATATGTTATCTCTATTCCAGCTCTGAGCTGTATAACGCCACGATGAAAAGCAAGTTTCTCTGCCTAGTGAATAAGGATCATTGTTTCGGGGATAATGAGGCTCCACTCCCTTTTGGCTCTCTCTGAAAGACCACAGCACTGGCGAAGAAACGGTGCCGCGGGTCCGCCAAGTGTCTGCTGAATGCAGCGGTGACAGGCGTGATTTTCACAGTTATCATTAACTGGCATGTGAGTGGTTTTGTGCGCCATGTTATACTGTATCAACCCACGATAAACAAGCAACTGGCTACGGGACCACAACCTCCTACCATCCACCCTTTGCTGTAATGCTATTGTGTTGGCTTCATTAGATATTTTTTTCCCCTCCCTCCCTGCACAAGTCAAAGGAAGGAAAATAAAACCGGCATACTCTGCATACAAATAAACACGGGGGGTGGGGGGAGAAAAAGAGAGTTTACAGTTGGGTATCAGTATGCCGATTTACTTTGCACAATTGGAATAAGTACCCCCAGTACCTGAAGGGAGCAGAGAAACAGGAGGGGAATCAGCTTTTAAAAAGGGTAGATAATGGCAGGACAAGGGGGAGGGATTAAAGCTAAAGGAGGGAAGGGTTAGATTAGATATTAGGGGGAAGTTTTTTACAGAGAGAGTGGTGAGGGGCTGGAACAGGCTGCCCAGAGAGGGGGTGGGTGCCCCATCCCCGGGGGTGTTCAAGGCCAGGTTGGATGGGGCCCTGGGCAACCTTGTGTAGCTCCAGGCCTGGAGGTTGGTGGCCCTGCCTGTGGCAGGGGGGTTGGAGCTCTGTGATCCTTGGGGTCCCTTCCAACCCAGACCATTCTATGATTCTATGGAAGGCTTCTGTTAACATGGTGAGGATGTTTTGATAGCACAAAGCTAAGCAGATGCTCAGATCACATCAGGAGAGTCTGGGAAGCTCTGATCAGAGCTCCAGGTGAAATCCAGTGAAGTTGTAGTGCCTTTGGAAATTTTTCATCTCTTTTTGGCTTGCCTAAGTGTAATTCAAAGTGCTTTTATTCAGCGCTACCTGTGCTTGGGAAGCTCAGACCTAATTGCTGGCGTGGCACATTCAGTAAGGGTACAGAACCAATATAAGTATTTTTATAATGATTACTTTCAAGAGGTATACTTATGAGAAAAAGAGAATAAATCGTGGGTTTTTATGAAAGAAACCCACTCAGATTTGAAATAGAAAGCGTGACTCGAAGGAATGCAGTAAGACCCCCATGGTGCTGGGCAGGAGGCGCGGAGCAAGGTGAACATCTCATTTCGGATGGTGATTCTCCTGACCAATCAAGCAGAGAAAATACTGGAAACACATCAAAAAGTTACAGTCAAAGAGAGAAACAGAAGCACTGATTTCTGTGGGGAATATAAGCCCAAGAGATGCCAGAGGTTTGTTGGGGTCTGGTGGGGTCTTATTGATGGCCGTTCCCAGTGGGCCACAACCCACCAGGGACAAACCTCACTACATGTCCTCCTCAGCTTACCGTGGAGCTTGGGAGGACCAGGTTGGTCTTCCTTATTTATTTTTCTATTTCTCCTTTGAGGTTAGATGCCTATCGTCTTGTTGCAAACCAGGCCCCTCTGAAGCATCATCTTTCTCCCTTTGTCAGGAATACAATCAAACAGCAACAAATAAGCAAAAAGCCAAAGTGAGATTTAAACCAAATGGGTTAACTTTAGAACTGGCTCCGAGGCTTACACAGAGTTTTAATATCACTGTGGCAAGTGGCAATGCTTAATGCGAGGAGCCAAAAGAATTGTTGCTGTGAGGATGCCTTTTCCAGCCATTCCTAGATGCAGGAATCAAGCACAACATCCTCTGTGTCACCCGCCACTAATGATGGCTCGTGTAGGATGCATTATTTGATACCTGTTATTTACTAACGCAGTTGAACTAAAGACCTAGGCACTACTGAACCCAGTTCACGAATATTTATTGCAGAAAATCCAATGTATAATATAGTGTCAGCCTTGTACCAAAGCAGGAGACAGTAGTATTTATGATTATTAGTACAATATTGAATCATCCTGAACCAATTACTGGTCCAATTACTGTGTCATTATTATCTTCTGAATAGGGCTTGATTTGTCTGTGATAAATATGATGCAATTAAACTACCTTTTTACATAATAAAACACTGCAGGTGTTTATTCTTAAGGGTTTACGGATACCAACAACCAATAGATTTAATTAAAAAAATCCTTGAAATAAATGTGAATTTCATTAAATTGTTCTAGCAGTGGTGAATATTTTAAGACTATCTACCAAAAAGATTCTCTCCCTATAATCTGTCTTAAAAGCTATGCTAAGTGCACCAAAAAAAAAAAATTACTTCAGCTTTTTAATGTTTCAATAATTAATAACATTTCTTTAAAGAACGTGTAATTGGTCTGTAATAGTGTAACTTAAGAAACAAACAAAAAAAAAAAGTTATGTGGGTCAAATTGCTATTGCCATTGTGTCAATGAGAGGGATAAACATAGGCTGGTTTAACAAAGTTTGTTCAATTCAGGTTTTTTTTTCTTAATAATTTTAAATTTAATCTTAATGTTTTTCACACCGTGGCAGTAAAAATAGTATTGACCTAACTCTGAGCTTGGTGCTAGCAATAGAGAGAGAACCACAATGTGCTGGCACTATGTTATAAAAAGAAAAGATCGTTAATGCCAAGCCCTACCTGGAATTACTTTGTCCCTCAGTACTGTGAATAAATAGCTGTAGTGTTAGCTATAAACCAGCTTAGGTCAATACAGTATAAATGTGTGTGAAAGCGTTGCTGGGCTGTTTTATGCCTGTTTTCAGAGAGGCCAATTCCCTTCTCCAGCTCTGCTGCTGGACTGGCCTGCTGTGTGGGGTTCTAAGGGAGCAGTGACACCAGCATCACCTCACTCCATCCCCCTTCCCCACTCATGCCCAGTGCTCTCCCATCAACACAGAGCACATGTTGTGTATGTTGGATTCAAATTCCCTTTTTCTCTACGTGGCTTGCAGTGGTGTACAACACCAGGGGAAATAGTAGGGCTTCTGGAGACAGATGTTTGGTGCTGGAAGTTTCTCTTGAGTTGGGACAAAGAAGTCTCAAGGTTTCTTTTAGCAACACATCCAACTAAGTCCAGGACAGAAGCTTACTATCCTGCTTCTCAAACACAGGGAGGGATGAAGCAGGGCTGAGCAGGACTTTGAGGCACAGTGATGCTGACCCCCCACCCCACCAGACTAGGCTCAAGGACCCAAGACTCCGCAGCAGTGATGGTCCCAGCGCTTCAGGCTTCTCTAGCGCTACAAAATAATGCCCAATTTTGGGGGGGGGTTAATTTTTCTAACTGAATTGTGTTTGGTTACTATCTGTTAGATACTTTACATACACGTTTGAGTATCTGTAGTCTTTCAAGTGAATGCATTGCAAGGAGTAGCTGTGTGATGCTTTGGGCCACAAGCTCTCTCTTGACTGTCTAAAGCCTAACAAGAGTGCCTAAGGCTGTGTTGAACAGCATTGCCTCATGGCTCCCATGACGCACGCCCCAGCTGCCCACCCTGCCACCCACAGGACATGTATCTGCACCATTGCTCCACCCATTCCCTCCCATCCATCTTCCCTGCAGCACGTGGCAGGGTGAATGATAAAATAAAGCTTTTGCAAAAGGTTTATTAAGCAAGATGTAAGGTCAGGCTTTTAGTTGCAAGGCTGGAAACTAAAGGTTACAAGCAAAAGAAATATAAACACAATCCCAGTCTAAGCTTAAACAACTGGATTCCTTTTCAGTTGCTTAGTCCAGTTTCTCAGATCCTGAAGACATACTGCAGCTGTTGGGATTTGAAGTATCCTAAATACTTCTCTAAATCCTGATCCTGTGGTCAGGCATAGGAGCTGGCAGCTTGGCTTCCCTCCTGCTCTGGCCGTAGTCCTCAGGGCACGTTCACAATCTTCAGGTCTGTGACAAGACCTGTTTTGTTCTGAAGGGACCATGCTTGTAGATACAGCAGGCAGGCAGCATGTGTTTCCTCCTCTCCTTCACCAGTTTGGTGGTCTTTGTTGCTTTTCCCCAGCTCTGGAGCTGATCTGGGTGCTCCATCTTGACTTGGAGGAGCTGATAAAGGTGTTGGGGGATGCTTGTACCTGGTGTAATCCCACTTCTGTTCCTCATTTACCATTTCAGAGGTTGCCCACTGAGTGTCCTCATCCATCTCTGCTCCCTAACAACCAGGTAAGGAGTAACACCCTTCAGTATGGCTCTTGCTTTGTGGGACCTACCCAGAGGTACCAACACCGTGCATGAGGCACTGCTCTGCCACCCCTTTTAGGTTTGGTAAGCATTGAGGTTTAATAACTGTTGACTTGTTTGCAAACTAAAATCAAGACTGATTAGGCCAGAAACTTCTGATAAGAGCGATTAAGCAGCCCAGGTCAGCTTTGTGCCTGGTGTAAATCGGGGGTGTTGCACTCCCTTTGATGCCGGTGCTCTGATTTATATTAGTCGCGGCCCTACACTGGAGCATGGATCAATAAACACTGAAACAGAAACACATTGAGTAGGAGAGCTAAATTATGGGGGGAAAGAATAAATAAACTCCCAAGAAATGACAATCTAATGGAAGCATCCTGGATACCTAATTCTGATAATTATTTCAAAGCTGCCTACACGCTGGGGCTTCTACCGCAGTCTCTCCATCTTCAGGAGCCGGGCTCCACTTCAGCTTTCAGCATCACTTTCTGAGGACTTCATCCCTGAGCATGCTGGGTCTGCTGTACAGCACCGGGTGGTATAGCAGGTCTTCAAGAAATAAGTATTAATGGATGGATAATTGCCCACCTTGTAAAAATTTACTAGGAACCTGATACTTTTATCATTTGTCACAAACAACTCCACAGTGTAATAATGTAGGAAGTATCATTGGTGCTATAAAAAAAGTGATGGTGCAAATTACACTTCTCTTTGGCTGAACAGTGCTAAATAGCTGGGAGTTCCCATTTTTTTTATTGCCAGAATTTCAATAATTGTAGACGTACATTTGCAGAGATCAATTGATAATTTGGAACGCATGCCATCAATATTTCATCTTCTCTATGTTTTTAACCGAAAGAAAGGAGCCCAATTTCACAGTGGTAAGATTAAAAAGGAAAAAAAAATAAAATCTCATTTTGTTTTCCTGTCTAGTGTTAAGGGAAGAAAGCTCGTTTCTTGCAGCATAAAGGGATATTAATGAATGCAAAGAGCGTTTTCCATATTGCAGAATAAAATTTACTGTTCTAACCAAAGATATTTTATATAAATTAAGAGTTTGTTTAAAAAAATCGAAAATGGGAACTCAATTCTAGACAATGCTTAATTTAAACTAAGTGTTAAAATAAAAGCAATAACACTGAGAATAAATTAATGAACTACAATTAACTATATTTACAATAAGTGGTTTGGTTGGAAACACCTATTCCCTGCACAGATAAAATAAAACCTGCATTCTGCAAAAGCTGAAATAAGTTAAATGAAGATGCTTTTAACAAGGTTATTACTTAAGCAGTGACAGGTTTACAGATTTTAGCACCATTGGGTTTTCACAGGAGCTACAGCAAGTGCTAAAATAACACACACCTTCAGGTTCATTAAATTCACCAGTGTGATGAAATAACTGATATTTTTCTGTATTACTATAGTGCTTCAAAGAACTGACTATAAATAAGATACACTAATAACAACTGTTTGCAGTGCTAAAACAATAAAATAATTCTTCCAGGCTTATATGCAAAGGAAGAAATAAGCGTAAGGCAGACCGTTAGCATCGTTGTATCTGGTGGCTTTTCTTCTCCCAATACTATGCCTTCAGCTATTTATTTATCACAGAAATGCCCCTTAAAATGTTTTTATCATTCATTGTGGCAGGAAGAAACTTGTTTAAAGGCTACATGAAGAGGGGGGGGCTGCTGTCCTGAAATATTTACTTTCTAATCTGGTGTTTATTGAAGCATTTCTGAAGGCTGGCTTATGCAAAGAACTGATTTTTTTTCTTTTTTTTTTTACAAAGGAGCATTTCAGATGATAGTAAATCCCACATTATACTCTGTTTTGGAAAGAACCACTGCTGAAAAAAGCAGATTTCTAATAAATCAATGGAGTATGGCCTTTGGAGACCTGGGAGACATATGGACAGTAATAGAGTATCTCAGGTTGTTTTGTGAACGATTCCATCTGGATGAGGGCTCGGTGTTATTCGCCGCCTCCTTCTCCCCTAAAACACCTTCAATCTTACCCGCAGCCCCTATCTCAAATGTCAGACCACCTGGGATCCACAGCTGTCAGGCTGAAAGTGGAGCTGTCAGGGCGGCCTGGCGCCAAGAGCCACCAGCAACCCCAGCACCACTGCCCCCGGGTGAAAATCCCAGGAGTTTGGGCTGCAGGGTTTGCACCAGGTATGGCAGTGAATGCTTCATTCCCTTGTATGTAAATATATATATATATATATATATTTAATTATATCTATATATGCATGTGTCTGTGTATACACACGCGTGTGTGCAAACATACCTATGCACACCCAAACAGTTGCAATAGCCATTTCCCCTGCTTGCTTTCAGTCCCTATTTGGTTTCCCCACATGGATGCAGGGGTAAAGCAGGCACCACTGAGTGCAAAACACCTGTATGTGTGGAGAACCGGTCTAGGGATGGTACAAGCTCACCTAAATTTTGCAACGCTCTGTCTTTTCTCTGGATGATTGGTGGTTTTTGCTCTCTGGAAGCAGCAAACTGCATTTCAGCAGGATGGGTGTCACTGAAGGGTGTTCACACTGATTGGAAGATTTGCTTGCATGGACTGTAAGTAAGGTTCAGGTGATGGTAGTTGTGCTGCAAGGTATGAAGCCCGGTCACAGGCTCTGATCTATTCCACTGCCAGGCTGGTGCACTGTGTAGGGGGAGTCTGGAATCACAGAGCAGGATAGTAGTAAAGATATCAACTGCTTGCTTCCTTGTGTGATAGGGTTTTTCGAGGATGAATCCCAGCTATCCCTTTTTCCCAGTCTAATGGTCCTCTGCAAAGACCCTGGGGTCCTCTCCAAGCCCCTCTCAGGTGCCATCTGAGCTCCCCACAGCAGCCAGTACCTAAAATTAGAAGGAGAAAAAAGAAAAATCCCATGTAGCTACAGCTTAAGAATCTTCTAACAGCAGCTCTGTCGTTTCCTGCCAATCCAAACTTATTAGTTGTGTTTGAAGACTTCCTGCCATCATGAAAAAATAGAACCAAACCACCAAAAAAACCCCCAAACCAAACCAAAAAGCAACCCAAAATACATTCCATCTACCATTTTTGCTCCCACCATAGGGATGAGTTTGCAGACCAAGCTCCAGAGGCACCACTGAGCGAAGGGACCACTGGACACACCTTTCAGGTAAGTGGGACACAAAGAAAATGTTGCACGTGGGCAAAACCCCTTTTAATTTCTCCACATACTTCATCAACCCCTTGTAACATCTCCCTGAGAAGAGCAACGGGGCCATTTTATTGGTGAATAAACAGTGTTGCAGAGATATTAAATGACTTCTCAGGCCTCTAGGCACAAAATAGCTGTGACTGGCCCATAAATGAAAAGGCTTTTTTTCATTAGAAGTTCTTTATCTCTGGAGTTCCCCTCCCACCTTGTTTTTACATGGCCTGCACTTCCAGATCTTTTGAGGAAAATGTTGGAGCTACTAATTTATTTAGATTTGTGTTGTAAACTGTGGGGAAACTTGGGGAGTGAGCTGGTTTTGAGTGCCTGGTGGTCGTTAATAATTCATGCTTCATGTGAAAAGAAAATTGATCAGAAGCATCCTGGAGAGACCAATCCGTGCTGCTTCTGCGATCAGCTGAGACACAAACTAAACACGAGGCATGAACTAAAAGATATTGCTGAGAAAACCTGCACAGACCCATCAGAAGCCAAATGGCACAGCTAGTGAGGGGCGTCAAAGGGAAGAGCAGTATGGTGTCCTTTGAAGCCTGGTCATGGAGACAAGGATGTAGGAAAAGATCCTGCAGCAAAAAGTGGTCAAAAGTTCTTACAAGGAGGACGAGAGCAGCTCCGTTTCCTGAAGGCAGCACTCCAGATCAAACAATCCTTTGTGGAAATGTTCAGAAAAAAAAACCCCAACCCCCAAAAAACCCCCTCTGACCCAGCGTCAGCCTGGGATGAGGATGGACTCCAGCACCTGGGGCTGGATGGGAGGTCAAAGAAGGAGCACTGGGGGACATCTGTAGATGCTGAGGCTGTGCCGGAGCTGATGAGACAGACCTGTTCTGTCAAATGGAAGAGTTTCTATTTTCTGCTACAAAACAATGTTCAGAAATTATTCCCAAATGGAATTTGGGAAGTGTTTACTGAGCTTTAATTTCATCCTGGATCCATCGATTCATTCTTTGTTTCTCCATGCTTCCTTTTAAAGTAAATTCCCTTACATTAGAAATCACACGTAGCTGACCCGGAAAGACAAGAATTTCACGGTCTCTAAGGAAAAAGGCTGAAGGAAGGTTTTCCAGAGCAAACACTTTGCTCAGCTTTTCAGCTAGGAAAGGATCCTCTGTCCATGTGCTTACCACAGAGGCAGCCCAGGAGAGGGCTGAAAGACTGCTGTGAAGGAAGGCATGCAGAGGCCATTGCAGCACCTGCCATTTCTGGAAGAGCTTCTGGTTTGGGGCATGTGTTCAGTTTGGATGACATCAGGTACTGGTAGGCTTTTTTTCTCAGATATCTACAGATGTTAATTGCTGCACATGAATAATCACATAAATTAATGCTAGATATACCTCTTGTCTGTATATAGATCTATAAACACACAAATGTGGGTGTAGTTATCAGTCTTGGTATCCTACTTGTTAAGGTGATTGTGTCATCTGAATTCCATCATGTTTGGTTCAGAACAGATTCATTAACTATTCCTTTTACACTAACATTACATCACCTATGTCATTGAGGTGAACCCAGAGTGAATCCCTTCATTTCCCAGGTTTTTTCACCATCCTCGCTTGGAAATAATGGGAGCTGCTTACACACAAAGCAAAATGAGGCATCTGACACTGAAAAATGCAGTTAATTTTTCAGGTATACTGAGGCAGTATTGAATTAGGATGCTTGTACACGTTATTCTCTGTATCTTGGCATAAGAACTGATGCTGACCATATTCCATGAATACTGCTATTATCTCTAGTATTATATATATATATATATATATTTCATATGTGTACATGGTCCCAGCTTATCAGTCTGCCTGAGCAGAGAACTCTCTACTAGCAGTATCAGGCTGTATGTTGCTCTCCTCCACAGCCAGGTAGAGTGGGTGGCGAGGAAGGAGCTGTGGATGATCTGACTAACAGTCTCTCTATCTGTTTATTTATGCATCCAAATTAACAAAAAGGAAAAAAAAATCCATTGTATTCAAGTTCCTCCACACATGACTGAGCAGCTGAACATCATGAGATGTTTGACAGACTTCATGATAGATTTAAGGCAGATGTCATTTTGTTACCTAGGCAAACAGACTACACTGTCTATAGCTTGTCTGCTTCTTGCAGTCACACTTATCTTTGTGAAATCTGGGTACTGTAATTAATACAAGCTAGTTTCTCCTACCCTGCCATGTCGCCCTTTATCAATAGTGGGATATGATACACAGTGAATAAAAATTTACAAATTTCCTTGTCTCAGGAGAGAAGTCTACCAGCATCCTGAATCAAATATTCCCCAGGATTATTGGGTAGTCCTCAGCTATGTGGGGAGAGAACTTTCCCTCTGATCATGCACTGGATTCTCTCTAGAGATTAATTTTCCTCTGCATTGTGCTTGACCACATCTTTTAGGATGTGTCAATGCCGAGCAAACCACTGTCTGTGTGATCAGGGCAAATCCCATGGTGACATATTGTGGTCCAAAAGCTGGTCTGGTCCATAATACACAACAGCCTGGCATAAACCAAGTCGGTTGTTTACACCCTGCAAGCACTAGAAGTTAACCATGAAAAGTTGTTTTGCTCTTTACCCACCTGTGTGGAAGCACTGATGCGGGTCACTGCATCCCGTGTTTGTCTCTCTGTCCCCAGGATGTTGGACCACGAGGAGCAAACAAAGCCTGGGTGGGTGCAAGTGACTTATCAGAGCAGTAAAAACTGCTGCTGTGGTTTGAAGGTCCCTGGCTGGGTCTGCTGAGATGCCAGAGAAGGTATCAAGTTTAAAGCTGATTCTAATGGTTTGCTGCTTCACTGCTGCAAAACTGAAGTAGGAGTGGGAACAGGAGTCTGGGCAGAAGCAGAGCCAAGGTTTGTAATGTCTTGCTCCTTCACATCAGGATGCTAGGGCTGTGGACATTTTCAGATGCTTTTAAAATGTGTGCCATTGAATGCTGGAAAAACAGGTGGAGATCTCCATTCCCAGGTTCGAAGCGTTTCTGTGAAGGTTTATCCTATCTCTGTGCACCCAATGTCCAAATATCCTTTGGGAAATGAAGGATATTCATTCCTTCCCTGGCTGAGAGTGTGACACTCCCTGCAGAGGTGGTGTGCAAGTTGTCCAGAAAAGGGACAAAGCTTCACAGGCTGTGGGACAGAGGTCTGAGTCAGAAGACCCATACTTCCCGTTGCATCACTTCTGCCACGCCGCTCGGCCACGAGCTTTCACGCATGGCACGGGCTGCTTTTGAGCCTGTGTGGTTCCCAAAAGTGGTAAAAGGAATTGAAGAAGCAAAAATAAATATTAAAGCACGTAAGAATTAAATATCACCTATTCAAACAGCAATTAGCGCCGTTGAAAACAAGATCACCACACCTGTACAAGAAAAGACAAGCAAGCCCAAAACATCTGTTTGGATCCACCTGCCAAGCACCTGTTTTGCTGTTTCAATGCCATTTGATTGCTGGAGATGTAGAGGCTCTTGTGAGGTAATGAGTGATTTTACATTATGCATGATTGAAAACAGGTGTTCTAATGCTGTACAATTCTATGCATGAATAATTCAGTTTGTTTAGAGCAAGATCTTTAAAAGAAGTATGGTCTTTATTTTTTTTTACCTTTTTTTTTTTTTTGGTAAATATTAAGGTTATTCTCTGCAATGTATGGTGGCTGGTCTTTTCAGCAGGCTCACTGATGACCATTTTTGTATAATTTTATGGGTAGGAAATAACACTGTGAAAGGTAAAAAAAAAATAATTATACCTAAAGCACATAAGCAACAAAATTGAAAGGTTTCTTTAGCAAGCAGGGGGGAAAAAAACCTGTCACTGTTTTAAGGGAGAAAGCCAGATGACTTTTGGCAAAGCCTGCTTCTCAACACTAACAAAACAGCCGAAGAGCTTAATTATAGAGAGGGGCGAATGTGCCTCTGGGATAAGTAAGAGCCAGTCCATCTCCTGGTCCGAATTCCAGCTGGGTCTGAATATGTTTAAGAATTTGGGTTGATTTTTTTACTCTGTTTCCTCACGATTGTGAAAAAGGTTTCTTACACAGTCCTATGCTTTGTGCTGGCAGAAGATGCTGCAAACTCAGGTCTTTGTCTGCAGACCAGTTTCTGCGTCAGGAACAGCAGTATAAATCAGCCTGTGTTCCTCACCCCAGTGAGTCCAGTGGCTCTTTGGGATCATCTCCCAAAGACGAGGAAGATACGGTCATCCAGACTGAGAGATGCAGCTAAGCTTGTAGCAACCCCTCTGCTTCTTCCCAAGGTACATGATGCAGCTTGACACGGCCTTGTGGCTTCAGCCAGGAGAGTCTTGGAGTCAGGGTGAGAAGGACTAAGCAGCTGAAGGTTTTCCTACCACAGTGGATGTCTGCTCTCACCCTGCTTCCGCAGCTAGGCCTGTAATTCAGTTTAGTAATGAGGTTTGTAATTAGCGTTAGTTGTGGTGTTAGATTTTATTATGGGAATCTTCCACTGGGAGCTGTGCAGAGGTCTCCCAGGGACGGTCTTTGGACAGTTCCCCTATTTCCATTGCATCCGGGGTTTGCAGCAGCTGATTTGATGCCTGGATTGAAGCTAAGTGCTCAGAGCACTGCTAGGGGGTATTTTATACCTCATGTGCCAAATCCTACGCGTCCCAGGTCAGGTAGAGTTTGAAAGCAGACAAGAAGGGTGCCAGTCCTGCCAACACACCATGGTGGGCAAAGTAAAACCTTCCTGAGGATGAAGAGAATGGAGAAAGTGAGAGTGAACACAAGCTTTCAGATGTTCCACATCTGTTTGTGTCCTGTCCATTGCTGCTGTTGAGACAGTGAGGGGAGAAAAGAGTGGAAGAGAAGAAAGGGAATGATATTACTGACTCAAAGGGAGGAATGAATGAAGACAAGAGGGTGAAAGCCATTATTAAAGCATGCCACAGTGCCCTCTGATAATTAAAAATGCACCATGGTGCTAGTACATTGGTATCTAGACCTGCTGATCCAAACAGAGTTGGATCCAGTGGCTGTAGAGGTTAGGGGACTTCAGCACATTGTTACACCCTGGGTAAATGGGGGTTTCTCAAATTCTTTGGCCCACACTGCTCATCAGGGTATGTCAGATCAGGGTTCCTGCAGCGAATCCATGACTGAACCTGGCTAAGCACACAGACTTTTAGGGGTTTAACCAAAGTGGGTCTGTAATCTCTCAGTAATTTATATACAGTATGTTGCAGGAGGCTGCAAGTTAGAGTTTATAATATCCTATCTATTCAGCTACCGACTAAGTATCTAAGGTAATCTGACCTGCTTAGCAGATCATGAGAGAAATCCTCCTGTAAAGTGAAAAAAAGATGAATTGCAGCGTTTTACAGAGAGGTAGGGGAAATTGTCTCGACTCAGATCTTGGGTTAATTCCCATGGAAGGTGAAGGAATGTTTCACCATGCTTTACTCAAAGTTGGGGAGGTTTAATGGGTGCAGCCCTACAGTCCATTCCCTTTAACGTGTTGGAACCAATGCCCGTGCCGCCAGCAACGCGGGTAGGAATAAGAATGAAGGAAGTAAGGGAAGAAATCTCTTGAGGGAAGACAAGGAGGGAGGAGAAAAAGCTGTAAAAATGCCTGTGGTGTGGGGGAAAGGTGGTGGTTTTGGTTTTTTTCCTGAGAGGATTAGGAAGAGGAACACATCCCAGTTCTGTGGGTCTCTGCAGTTAAGGAGAGCTGCTTCTTTCCACTGGGAGTTGTTGTACCTCCCTGTCATAAGCAGTAAGTAATGAAATCTTGTATGCTGTACAGAGAAGAAAAAAATAAAATGGATGATGTGGCATCTCAGAGATGCCGCTGCCTGGCCTCCTGAGGGGTTACCTGTCCTGGTGCAAATTTTGGAAACTCATAGATCCCACTGAGCAGCTGGGAGAAAAGCAGCAGGTTCCTGCTCCTTCCTCACTCCTTCCCACTAGTTTGTAACCCGTAACAGCAACTGAAGGCTTCCTTCAGTGTTGGTGGAAGACCTTTCTATGGATCTACAAACCTCTCTTTTTCTTTTTCTCCCTTTCCCAGTAACAGCTCTTCTATTAAACTGCTGGTTGTTTTACATTAATATTAGGGGTTCCTTTTGGTTTTCTGCTCTAAGTCAGACACGTGACTCTCCTAGAGACATCCTCTTACCTCTCTGCAGGCCCTTCTTAGCAGCAGTGGGAGAAGGTGCCAGGAGCTCCTCTGCTGCTTTTCTATCTATCTATTCTATCTATTTCCATTCCCTTTCCAGGTACTGAGATGACACATTTTTGCAGTTGAATCCCGCAAAGGGAAAATGTGCACCTTGGCTGTCTTATCTGTGGATCCTGTCAGGAGCCTGGAGACAGCAAAGGCTTGGCTTTCTACCTTCATTCCTTTGTGTCACACCTTTGCTTTACAGTGTCAGAAGAAAATGGAGTTGTTCAGACAAATAGCCCAAAGTAAATCTTCAGAGTTTCTCGTTTGCAAACATACCTGTGTGATCCAGGACTTTCAGGAGGTTTCCGGGTGGGGCACTGGAAAGATGAATGTAGAGCTCTTTGATATCTATGTTGGGTATGAAAATATTTAGGTTTTGAAATCTTTTGAGGGGCTTAGATGGAAGTTGGGCCATAAATAGAGAGCATGCATTTACCCTTTTTATGTATATATACTTCCCTTGATTTATTATGTAACTGTTCCCTGTCATCTTCACCCTACAGCTTATTTGTCTCTGGTTTCCTTTCAAGAATTAACCAGGATCTGATGAATTTACTGGACATTTTCCATTGCTGACTGGAAGATGGAAGCCCAAGATATCTCTGTTGCTACAGCACAGCAAGACATAACAAGGTACTTTCTCTAGGTACCAGTAGTCCCATTTCCTAAACCAGTAGTGCACTCCTTATTCACAGTTATAATCATGTTGAAACTGTCAAGTGGTGTTTCCACCTCTTTAATTTTGTTCTCGAATGAAATCCTTCACTTCTTTGTATGCAGAGGCTGCTGTGGCCTGGCTCTCATCTTGTCTTCTAGTAACATCTTCCAGATTTGTTTTAAACTGATTAGACACTGCTGAAGAATCAGCTTCTCTCCCCCGGACAGTACAAAGCCAAGTGTTGACAGAGCTGGCTTCTGGCCATCAGCTACGTGATGACGCAGCATCGCATCTTTTGACAGCCCAAATTTCGTTTGGGGCTCTCTGAGACGTTCACACACCCTGACGAGTTAAAATGAAATAAATTACAGGGTGACAGGAGGCTGCAATTAAAAAGGAAGTGTCAGCTTGACCAGAGAGTTGCTTTAATTAAAGCACATATTCTGTACACTGGAACAAAGAATCTGAAAGTTATTTCTGCCCTTCTTATGTGGCTGCATTTTTCCCTCTGAATTTTGATTTTGAAAAACAGAAAATGATCCTTTTTATTGGGCTACTGAGAGAAATTATGGGGAATGAGCTGAGTGAATTTAAAATTCTCTCAGTAGGAGAAAGGAAGGGGGGGAAATGCTTCTCCTTCCATAACTAAGCAGCTTCTTAGGCACAAGGACACTTGTTTCTGGTACCCACCTGAGCATGGGGGTGCGTGGGAGTCACAAGGATTGCAGGTATTGCCACCACTGAGATTCTTTGCTGGATGATCCTCCCTTTAAGCATGAGGAGGAAATACAGAAGGTTACAATAGCAAATACTGTTTCTGCGGTTCGTCGGTCCCTAAAGGTTAACAAAGCTCATCAAGAAATACATTGAAGTGAAGCAAAGTTAGCTCTAGTATTTGAGTCTTCCCGTCAGTGTCCTAAGAGATGTTCTGTAGTTTGACATGTAATTAATATGTTTATTTATCTTAGCTTACTGCCTTTTTGTTTTTGTTTTGCTTTTTTGTAATTGCCATCACCATAATAGCCAAATATAAACATTTCATCCTGTTTTGTAAAGACCCCATGGTCCAATTTTTTTCAACGCTGTCACTTTCCCAGCTCCCACCAGTGACATGGAGTAGATGCCTGAAAAAAAACCCCACCAAAAACCCCCAAAAAACATCCTCCAAAATTTTCTCACCACTCTTCCTTGAAGCAGTGTTATGTTTACAAACTTTGTGGAGAATCTGCCTCGTTTTTCGCCTTCACATGTCATGGGAACAGAATGAGGTCTGATCCAGTAGCACTGCTCAGTGCTGCTGCACGCTTCTCGGGGGTCTCATAGTCCACCCACGAGGTGTTTTGGTGTGTGGCGTAAAGTTGCACGCTGTTTGCCAGCATCCCTGATCCCAAACATGTGGACAATCAGGCTGGCTCAAGTACTAAAGGCTGACAAATTTTCAGAGAAACATAACTAATATTTTTGTTACTTATCATGCTAAATCATTAAAATGTCCTGATTACCCTAAACTGCATAATTTTTAACTTATGTGATGTTCACAGACTATTTGTGAGAATTACTGGCTTTAGCTTATGCTGTTTGTAACTCACTTTTTATAGACTTGACTGGTCAGGTAATTTCCACAGTATTGTTTTTGGCTCCTTAACTGGACCTCATCCAAGCTCACAAACTGCTTCTACAGAGATAATGGAGCACATTCCAGCATCCTGTGAAATGTCAGCTATATATCCCAGCGATAGATGTGCAGTGATAACCTGGGCAGAGCTGCCAGATGCTCTAATTTCTTCCTCGGGAGTACCAAACACCCTGAAGATACTAAGATAGATTCTGCTGAAAGAGGGAATGAAAAAGGAGAAGGAGACTGAGAAAGAGTGAGAAAGTGTCCAAGCTCCTCTGTTTGCTGCTCCTAAAAAGTAAAGGTACCAAAGAATGGTAAGTTAGTTGATGTCAGTAACAAACTCTCATTGTAAAAAGTCAAAAGTCATTTCTTTGAAGGAAAAGTATAAGCCCAGTATTAAAAAGAAAAAGAAGGAATACCAATGTAATTCTTATCTGCATCCAATCAGCTGAGAAAAGCGTGATGATAAAATAAGATTTAGCAGAAGCCTGAATTGAAAATAGCGAATAATACTTTTTTAAAAGGAGCCTACTGAAATAAGTGGGTCTCTGAGGTATTTGATTTGGAATATGTAATCTTCTCCTTTGAGGATATTTGTGAAAGTTATTCCTGAATGTTCAGAGGTTTCTCTGCTTTTCATTATCTATCTTTTTCATTTTTTCTCTTCTTTTATTTTTTTTTTCTTAAACAAAGGCCAGAACTGTATGCATGATTTTCTGTGATATATTCGCATGGGAGATATTCTTGAACTGGCCAAGGACACATCGTTTACAAGAAGGTCCTGTCAAGCATCCAAATGTCTTTGCTGAAGCTTCCATTTTAGATGACCCCACAGAATGTGAGAAAACTTTCTGTTTGGGGAATGGCATCTTCTGGCCAGAATTATGTCCAGAAAGTCTGCTGTGCTTAACCCGTCACTGAAATGCCCGGTGCAAACGAATTTAAGGGTGGAGGTAGGAATGACGTATTCTTGTTTTCTCAAGAAAGATGCCAGGAGAGGACTCAAGCCCTTGCTCTGATTTTTTCCTATGCACAGAGCTACCTCTCTAGTAAATAGGATTTCTTGAGCTCGGTTAGATGTTTGGGTCCTGCATCCTGGAGAAATCAGAAGAATTTGGGTCATCTTCCTCCCTTGACTTAAAAATAGCTCCAGCTAATGGCATTTGGAAAGTGTAAGTCTCTTAGCACAGCCTTCTACTTGTGAAGGGGCAAAGTTTATAATTTTGGGTGGACACCATGTGAAAGTTAGCTGGTTTGTCGGGGGTTTGTTTTGACTTTTTTGGATTTGTTCAAACTCAAAAAGTCAAAGTAAAACTCGGGGGATGTGAACCCGCTGGAATCAAAACCAAAAAAGCCATGTGCCAGATCTCCCATGAACCAAAAGCCCCTGGTTTCTCACAGTTCTCATCCAAACAAAAAAAATGCAGCAATATAAATCAAATACCAAACCAAACATCCTCTTTTGCTCCTCGCAGCTTTCATAGAAACAGCGCAGAATATTAAAAAGATCTGCTCGGTTTTGCAGCAGCAACTACCAAAATATCCTGTGATCATTTGATAGCTGGCAGTTAATATCCTGATCTATTCTCTTTAGTCAGTAATCCAATCCTTTCCAACTAACACTCTACGTTGGCATGCACAGCATAACCCCTTAACATCTTCCTCGGTCGTACAATTTCACAGGGAAGACTCCGCGTACAATTCACAGTCCTTTACATTCTTGCTCGAAGAGCAATTACAAGAATACTGTGAGCAGTGCGATCAGTACAAAGACAGGATGCTTAGCCAGTATATGACAGGCTGGAGTACTGAGAAAATATTTAATGATATTTTTTCCCTGCGGTGTACCTTGTTAGAGAACATACTATGGCTCAGAAATGAGAGGGGGAGAGGAAAAAAAAAAAGAAATAATAATAAAAAAAAAAAATCAATGTTTTGCAGTGCCATCACTCATCATGTACCAAACAGTTTCGAAAGCTGTAAAAAAGTGCTAGTCATGGAAGAACAGTGAAGGTTTCATTTGTAACTAAGACACACTTGTTTGCAGTAACGTGTGCTTTTAAATGTTGCCAAGTCGCTGAGGCTATCTCTGCTATATGCAATCTTTAAATATGTAAGTGTTAAAAAAAACAAGGTAATGTTATAGAAATGTTGAAAAAAAGGAGAAAAGTTTGATCAGATGGTTAAAATCCAGTCAAACCAAAGACAACCTGTTTATGACCTTTCTATGCTAAAAGCTAAAAATGTCTTTTTTTTTTTCCCCCCAAGATTAATTACCATCACTTTGGGAGTAGTGAGCTGGACATTATTATATGATGTCAATTAATGATTAAAAAAAAGGTGGTTTGCAAATGTAGCACCATAGTCCCTGGTGCATTACATCATTTCTGAAAGATCTTAACACGTGATAAGCAAAGAACATTTTAACCTAAAAGTCTGAGTGTTACAACCTCCTTTTTGTTGTAACACCCTATGCACAACCTTTTGGCCTTGAAGTCACTCGCAATAAAATTAAGAAGTCAAGAAGAAAAGGAAAAATAACCTCTTAGAACGAGGAGACACCCTCCTGTTCTGCTGTCTAACCGGTAATGCAACAAAATGAGTCACTATATACATTGGAAAATTTGGTGGTGATCTTAGAGTGCGCACTGTTCCCAGCAAGGGCCATCATAAAAACCTCCTGCTTGGAGTCACGAGGTTGCTGCGATTCAGGTATTACAAACTGCATAAGGCAGTTATATCCATGAGAGTGCCTTGAAAATTTCATATGCTGAATGAAATTGCTACCGGGGCACCCGCCCGGTTTCTGCTTCCCCAGATGGGGTGACAGCGATTATTCCTGTGCCTTGCCCAATTCACTGAAATCTTTAGAGGAGGTTGTACCTGTATTTTACATCCCCTTCTGCCACAACCCCTTATTTTTTCAGCAAGTTCGATTCCTTTGTCAACACCACACATAACCTGATCCCTTTTCCTCGGAGCTCTTCTCCACTTTTCCTATCAAAACACCATAGAGGTTCCTTTGTAAATGAACAGTACGCATTTAAAATACCTTTGTAATAATAAATACCACATGAACATATGTATCAAGCAAAGGATTTCAATTTTGATGACACTTGCTTCTCAAGAACAGACATTCTGGAAGAAAAAAAACCCGTTGCCAGACCCAAATTGATTGACATTTGTTTACTTAACTCTCTCTTCTTGAAAGTCTGCACACCTATTTCAACCTTGAACAGTTTCCAACTGTGGTATACTGGAACATTTTTTCATTTATTAAGTTCAGTGTTGCCAACCCAAACAAAGAGTAATCAGTGATGATCCAAGCAGACCAAGCTGTCTAGCACCATACAATGTATCTGCATGCTAATTTTCAAATTCCCTCACATTTCCAGAGAACTAATGGGATCATTTTCATTCTGTTACAGCAACTCAACAGTTACTGAATCACCATCTGTGTTTTCGTTAACCTGAATCAGATATGAATTCTGTTATTGCAAGGTAGAGCAGCTTGTTTAATGATTCTTAATCTTTTCTTTAATTAAATCATGCAGCCAACCTGAAAAATCTATCTTAATGCAAATTAGGAGCTTTTTTGGCATTCGCTTACAGTAATGCACTAATAAGGTTAATTTATGAAGGTTCTCTTCCAGTCTGTACAGATGATATTTGTTCACTGCATATTTTTAGCATATTGTCCCTTTTTGTAATATTTTAAAAAATAACAATAAAAAAAATGGTTATTTTCACTCACACAAAAGAGGGAGGCTGGGATCTGCTTATTGTTTATTAGAAAGTTAGTGCACAGAAAATGAAAATCAGCCTCTCCCTCCTTGCAAGTATCAGGCTATGAGGATGCAAAGGCACAATTCGAGGGCCTATTGAATTAAAGGACCTCAGACAAGCGCTCTCCTGTCTTTAGCTGCTGGAGGAAAAAAATCAGACCTCTGTTCAGATAATCATCTTGAAGATACCAGGGGAGATACTTTCCCTCAACACCCTCCTCCACCCCTCACCCCTGGTTTTTTCTTTCCCTCCCCCTTGTAGGTGTGAATTAATAGTTTAAAGAGTAAATAATTCTTGTGAAATAAGCCCGAATACATTTCTCAGTTGCACAATTGCTTCAGCTCTGGGCTCTGATGATCTCAGTCAAGAAAATCTCTGTCTTTGTGAGCATTCCTCCCAACTACAAAATGAGTTGAAATCTGTTCAAGTTGCTGAGTAAAGAGTAAACTTTTTTTTTTCTTTTTTTTTTTTCCTTTTTCCTTAAGGTTATTTTTCAACACCCACAAGTAAAGGAGGACGAAGCCTGTCAATTTCGACACACGGTCTTTGCTGTTTAATTAAAATCACAGAGGCTGGCTGGAAAGTTTTCTGCAAAGCCATTTTTGCATCGTGAGACTACAGATTCCTGAAATCAGGAGTTCTTTTCATAGAAATTTGCCTGTTCAGCTCAGAAATTATTTTTCTTTTAAATTTCCCCCCACCCACTCCTCCCCCTGCCCCTCCCCCCATTTCTAGGAAAGGACTCCACATCCTAGCTAGAAACTGCAAAAGATCATTGCTCTTTTGCAAGAGGATTGCCCAACCATAGCAGCAGCGAGGGCAGGCTCATGGGAACAGGGAGACCCAGCTCAGCCCCTTCCTCACCCCCCTCTCTGTGATCCCACTCTTGGTGGTGGCTGTGCCTTGCCCTACCCTCTCTCTTTTCCCTTTCTGTCTTTCCAGTTGGACTCCCTCCATGGCTGACTCAGTTAACTATTTGCATGGCCCAAGACTGAAGCTTTTGCCCAAGGATGAGGGAACTCACCGGAGCTGTGAATCTCTGTGTTTAATTAAGGCAAATAGCGGGATGGAACGGCTTTCGGGATGGATGATCGAGAGAAACCTTCCTTTGAGTTCCCTGTAGCCAGGGACTGGAAACAATATCTCACGATATTTGTGCAATGATTCCTGGCTTGTTAAGTATTCTGGAGAGGCCGTTTTTTTCTCCAGTTTGGGGAATTTTGCTTTGCCCACTTGCATGTGGGTTTTTACCTCTGTGGAAATGGGAATGTGGGTTTGGGTTTTTTCACCTTCTTTTCCCCCCTTCAGTTTGGAAAGCTGTTTTCCACTCATTGATAGTGCTGCCTGTGTAATATTAACACAGCAAGAATGAAAAGTAATTGTTTTCCTTCCCATTTAATTGTACCTATGTGTTCTTAAGTATATTACATGCTTCGCTTCGTGCTTCGCCTACTTTTAAAACACGCAGATAAATGAGTTTCAGCATAAGACTACAAACCTACAGTCTTCTCTGAAAGCTACCCATGACAAAGAGTTAAAAAAAAAAAATAATCCCAAAACCCAAATGAAAAAAAGCCTCAAAACAATACCACCACCAACAAAAACTAAAAGAAAATTACTGATACCCTATTTTGGACTTTGCTGTGAAAAAAAATACAGACAAATAATTTTCTTTTTCACCATCAACATTTAAAAAAACCCTGACACAGCCCTTAGTTCCTTTTAGCAGCGAGGGACAATGAATATTTGACAGTTTCATCCTAAAAAAAAAGATATTGGAGCAATTTTAAATTATTTTTTTTCTTTTCTTGTCTGCTTTATCACCATTTTCTTTGTTTCTCTTGTATTTGGTTGAAAGGTGACCAATCTCTAGAGGACAGGGCAATACTGGACGGTGACTCCTTTTCTTTACATCATATTACAGCATTTTCTCTTACAGCTACATTTCTCGCTGTGCTCAAGTAACAGGAGTTATCAAACAGCTTCCTCATGAAAGTACTCTGTAACAAACCCTGATCTGCTGAATCATAAAGACCTTTGCTGCAAGGCCACCATGAGAAAAGTAGGGATGAAGGCTCTACTATCCAATGGAGACTTATCCACTGCACAGGAGGTAAGGAAAAGAACATGACCGCATTTGACACTAAAACACTTGCTGGGTTAATTACCACCTCACTAAGCAGAGAAATTAAGGCAGGAAGGGCATTTTCATGATGACAACCTCTACCCAGTAGCGAGTTTTGCATTTTCCCAAGGCTGAAGACAATTTAGCCCTGACATATCCAATCAGTAATACTCAGGCATAACCTCCAGATATAAGCTCTTTTTTTTTTTAGGATGCACAGGGCAAAAGATGGACTGTGGGAGGCCACTATGAAAATATTTACAATATAGCTTGGCCATTTGAAATGGCACAGTTGGCCTGAAGTCTCATCAAAGTCTCCTGGCATTTGTGCATTTCCCCAATGGCTTTGTGCAGCAAAGTGTTAAGTTCTCCTGAGCATTTTATGTATTTAAGGCAGTAACTTTAAAATAAAGAATTGCAACCTTAGAGCAAAGCAGCTATTTTGAGAATTTTAAACCATTATTGACTCCTGTCAGATCAGTTTCTAGACTTATTGACTCAAGAAGTAAATATAGACTGAAAGAAAGCGAGGTCAAGTCAATATTTATCTTGCAGATCAATACATTTTGATACTAACCAAAAATTAAGCTCAATAAATGCATATATTATATGCAGCAAGGTTAGGAGGGATCCATTCAGAAAATTTGTCAATTTGAAATTTCCCCACGGAATCCAACCTTTTGGATTCAATTTCCATTAGAAAGTCTGTCCCTTTAAGGATGCTTAAATGACAGCCATCATAATCTCTTGTCAGCCAATTGGGTCTTCATATGACAGCTGAGTAGCAGCAAAAGGAAAAGGGAAGGAAAATGAGGTGAGAAGAAGGTGGCCATGGAAGTTTGGGTGCAGTACTGGGAGGAGACAGGTCAGCTATGCAGGTTGAATGGGGACTAAAGCAGATAGATAATGTGGTGTATGTAACGTAACATCCCAATGCAAATAGGATGAAAGGATGGAAGAGTGTGTCAGATATGGGACCAGCTTCTAAACAAAGGGCCCATGGATTATTTTTGAATTGCATCGAGTGGGATGCAGTGGTGGTGCATGTCATCATGCCTGGTTCTCAAGTACTGTATCAGGTTTGCAGTTGTTCCTGAAGCAGCCTGGCAGCAGCATTCCCGCAGATGAAAAATACTGTTTGCAGCTTCCATCCATCACAACACCACTTGTTTGGATGCATGACTGTTTTGTAGAAACTGTCCTTCTAGCCATGGCCTGGCTATCAAGAGCTGCCAGATGGTCTTCTGGTGCTTGGTGGGCCCATGGCTGAGTTGGCCAATGGTGACTGAGTGCTGTCTGGGCCTGTTGGGAAGTTATGTATGGCTCAGCTTCACAGGTTTGGGCCACTTGCAAGCTGTTGTATCAGGGCAGAGCACAAGAGCATCATCTCTGTAGGAGACCTGGGAAGCTGGACACCTCCAGCACTGTGTTTTACCAGCTAGAGGCATGAGTCTTTGTTTCTCCTTTGTCCCCCTTGTCCCCACATCCACAGGGCCATGGCTGCCCCACGCCAGGGCAGGCAGCATGACAGGCAGCATGGCAGACGATGGGCTCTGTGCTACGTGTTGATCTACTCACCTGCCCGGGGCCAGCTGCAATCTGTCCCTGCTCCACCCTCCCAACACGCTTCTGCTTTGGAGGACATTTTCCTGAACATCTTTTAAGCTATGAATCTACCCTTTGGGGAAGACACATGCTCTAGGAGAATGAATTTCAAATGTGTGTCAGGATATATGTGAAACATTTTCAAAAGATCTGTTTCCTTTTTTTCCCCCTTCTTTTTTTTAAATCTTCCTTGTTTTTCCTTTTTTTTTTTGTTCTTCCTTTTTATCCTTTTCTTCTCCCCTCCACTTCCCCCCCCTCCCTTTTTTTTTTTAATTCTTCATTCCTCCCCCTTCTTTTTTAATCTCCATTCCTCCCCCCACCCCCTCAAGCTTCTGAGCACAGCACCGGATGCATTTGCACCCCAGATAACGCCGGTGACCTTACATTTACATAGCACCTCTCACCCCAAAGGATCTCCAAACGCTTTGCAAATGTAGCACAAGCTGCTCTCCACGCTCAGTGATTGCTTCACCTACGGCTGGAGCCCAGCCAGCTCCTGCTGAGCGGAGCACAGCACCTGATTAACAACGCTCACGATGCTACGCAAGGACTCAGGGCAGGCAGCAGAGAATACCTTCTCCAAATGAAACTCCAGGAAGAGTTTAGGCAGGCTGAATGTAATTACCCAAACTGGAATTTGGCCAAAGCACCGCAGGTATGGTGGATACTTTCCCTGGGAAAGCTTGGGAGCTCGTGATCAGAAGGAAAGGGCATTAAAAGAAAATACAATGATTGAATGTTTCTTGCCTTTTCAGAAAACACTACTCTTGTCCTGTGGCTCATGTAGGAAAAAAAATACACTGGTAAAAATAAAACCTGTGTGGCTGTGCAAAAAGCCTTCCTTACAGAGAGTTTTAAAGTGAATGGAGATGATAAAATGATATACTAATTGGTAAAATATGATTTCATTTGAAATAAAGTGGAGAATCTCGCCAAATTTAGCTCCGCAAATGTAGCAAAGTATATTTCTCATCCAGCATAAAAAGGTGCCATTTGTTTGATATCAGTTTGATGAATTATTAATTTTATCACAGCTAAGATGACAGCTAATATTAGAACATTGAATTATTAATTTTCAAATGTGGCAATAAAAAAGCAGAACAAACACAAATTGAGACACATTTTAAGTGTGAGTTGACTTGCTTACATAATCTGTTCGAGAAAACAAAACAGCAGAGACAGATGTTTAAGTCTTGCCAAGCAACTGTTTTTGCCCTCAGACCTCAGGTATGATTTTCAACTGTACTCTAGACAGAGTTTTCCCTGACTGCTCAACCAAACTATGCTTAACACCTCCTGTGACTGTCAGCCAAAACAGGGACTCTATGTAATTTTCTTGGCTATGGATATAGTTTTTTGGGGTACTCAGGCCAAGGAATAATAAGGAAGGATAAGTAACCTAGATAGAGCAGTCTTTCTCTTTTTCTTTTTCTTCTTTTTTTTTTCCTTTTTTCTTTCTTTTTTCTTTTCTCTTTCTCTCTCCTTTTGTTTTTCTCTTTTTCTTTTTCCCTTTTTCTTTTCTTTTCTTCCTCTTCTTCTTTTTCTTTTTCCTTTTTTTTTTTTTAGGATGAGCAGGTTGAAAAATGCAAGTTATTTGTAGGGAATAGTATTTCATTTAGTCTTTTTCTCCTCTTCTTTCCTGCTGTTTTTTTCACCAGTGCTTGTCATGTGGCACAGGGTAAATAAGCACTTCAGGGCTTGTTTCCTTAAAACTGTTTCTGTGAGGTTTCAGCCTTAAGAGCCGGCACAGGATTTATCTGGCTCTGCTCCTGCCCTACAGGCTAATACTGATTTTCCTGTCAAATGTCTCCTTCACAAATATTCTTTCTTCCCAACTCTCCAAATGAAGATGGGAGCTTCGAAGTCTTATTCCATGGTAAAACAGTCAGCAAAACATTTCCAAATGTCTTAACTTTTTTTTTTTGGTTGTTGCTATTCTTCAAAGCAGACCCTAGTGCAGTGCTGCCCCTGAACATGAAGAAGAGTTCAGGGGTGAGCACAACTTATGTACATCAGGGATGCTGACCGGTAGAGGTGGATTTTTGAGGGCAATATTCCCAGGAAAAGAGAAGAGAAACAGCTGTCTGTCCCCAAGCCTCATTGGGAATTAATCCAGCTCAAAGCTGGATTAACTTCTATGTAAAATAAAAAAATAAAAAAAAAGGCCACAAACTTGTATTGCACTGCCACATATGGCGATTATTTAGTCTACAAATATTAGGCAGGGCTAGCTAGTCGGGTGCTAAAGAGAGACTCATTTAAATCACTTATTTTTATCCTGCTGACAAAATGGGGTGGGGGAGAAAAAGCATCTGTCACCCATCTGAGTTTGGAGAGAGCCCGTGTCACGCTGAGGAGCGCGGGAGGGTGCAAGAACATCCCTAATGAGTGACGACGTTGTGCTGAGCCGCTGACGACGCACGCTGCATGAAGGCAGTGGGTGAGTGCAGGGGGCACAGCGGCTTAGCGGTGCTCAGGAGGGGTTCAGTCAGGACCCTACAGTGATGCACAGGCACACCAGGCTGTCTGGAAAAGGGATGAAAAACGAGCCAGGATGGGAAAAGAAAGGATGCTGCACACCGAGGGAAACTTGTGTGTCCTCTGGTCTCTTTGCTGGGGTCAGTTTGATTGTTGCAGTGCTTAAAGTTAAGCAACTGGTTAAAACGGGAGGTGAGGACTCACAGCTAGAATATAGGTAACCTATAAAGTACAGTCTGCATGGGAAGGCCAAAATGTGCCAAATAAAACTCATTCCCACTGAGTGAGCCTGTTTTGTGCTTGGATGAATGTTGGCTTAGTGTGAGTTCGTCTGAGAGCTATTGCAGGGACGAGTACATTGTAAATATTCCAATGCTTTGCAGGTACAATTATTACCTACAGTATAGGTGTGATGTGAGCTAAAGATAACATCTGCTACAGATGTGTGAGCGCTCATGGCAAAACACAAAACATCATTGTCTGTTTGGGGTGTTTTTGTGCTGTAAATACAGACTAGGATGAAGAAGAGAAGGAACTTCTTATTGATGGTCTCCTAAGGAACATGAGATGTCCCTCCTGCTGGAAGGCGGCAGAGGTTGGCAGAGATGCAGCTCCTTTCTGAGTCTCAGTTTTCCATCCACCTCTGCTTCATTCTGTTAACTGTGAAACAACCCCCACATACACACATTTGCTTTTCTTTTGTTTTAGCGTTTCACCAGACCGTTCAGTGGTCATGCACCTGCTGTGGGAAGAGATATGAGCTGTGGTGGTGTTTCATTCATTCTCAGTTTATACATGTTAATGCACAAGAAGCTCTTCTATTTCAAAAATCAGGAGAGCTCTTAAAAAGTGCAAAAAAACCCAAAACGACCCCAAAACACAGCTGGTTTTGTCAGATCAAGTTTCAAAATCTTCCTACCTGTGCTCAGCCCAAACCCCAGGCAGCTCCCCTCTAGATTGGTACACTGGCAGGCATCGCATTACCCAAAATACCAACATCTGCCATAGAGCATCTGCTTCCCTAATAGATCCCAAAAATCTCTTTGAGGGTTCTCCTCACCCTGATCTATCCCAATAGGAAAAGCCAGAACGAATTAAAAGATAACCCACTCTCACCACCTTTTAAAGGTGATTCTTAGCATGCGGTTTTGAATTTCTCTGGTTTCACACATTGCTGGTTATGTTGCCTATTATAAAGGATTCAGTAAGACACGCTTTCTCCCAGTGGTATTTTATTTTGACACATCTCAAATGAAAATACAGCTCATTATTTTATATGGAATTCAAATACGTTGTCACCTGGTTTTCATGCATTAAAATATGATTTGCTTTTGCCGTAGGTATATGAAAAAGCACAATGAGTCTGTAATAAGCCTATTTAGTAATTCATTGTAGTATTTTGGGTCATCCAAAAATGGGGCAAACATGAGGCTTTGTTGTCTTTGAAAATGTCTTTTTAAAATGTCATTTTTTTCAGAATGCGAGTGCTCACGTCTCGGGTCCCGTTGTATTCTTTATCTTCATGGTTTGGCTCTCAAGAGGCATATTTAAACTGTCATAAATGTAGTAAAACTTTTCAGGAAAAAACACTCAGAGACCTTGTTTATTTGAGTTTTAAAAATATTATTTATCATACCATGTAAAATAGTGTGTATCTAGGGACAAGGGTTGGCTTTTCAAATCACTTGTAAGCCGAAACCTCATACAGGATTTGAATTAGGAGCTTGATTAAAAGAAAACCAGTGGTAAGAGTGTTTTTTGGTGAAGTTTCTGAAGGCACAGCAGCAATCAGTGTAGGGCCAGCTAAGCAAAGCTGTTGTGAGTATTTTCGCTGTTTCACTTTATGCAATATATATATATATATATATACATAAAGCTTGAAATTTTGGCCCAGGTGGATGTGCCAGTCTGTTGAGATTACCTGATCCAGAAGGTGTTTTAAATTATGGAAACCACAGGAGATCAATACTTTTCAAAACATCTCTGGCACACTGGAAAGGTTTTTGTTGGGTTTTGGGTTTTTTTTTTCCAAAAGAATACATTTTTTTGAGAGGTTTCAACAGTATTCAATCTACATCCAAAAAAGGGAGTCCCTTTAAGCTTTTGATTAACAAGAACCAATGTTGGAGAGGTGGCCTCTGATCTGCATGCTTAAATTTCAGTCTTGGAACAGGCTGCAGAAGGCTGTATTTAAAGTTTGAATTTTGTTTCATTTGCAGTAGAACGGAAGAGCTGGCAAGCTTAGACACCACCAATGCTTTGTGGAAGCCGACATATGAATTTGTTCTACAAATGTGCCAGGGACACACTGATCCAACAGTTAGATCATTTCCAGAAGACACGGAGCTAGATCTCTGAGCTTACTTCTAATTCTCTCTTATTACTAGCCATTGAAAGAAAAATTCTGGGTGAAGCAAGCCAGGTAATTAATTACAGCACTGAGGGATATACCAAGGAGAGGTCCCATCTTCAAATGTATAAAGCTAAATAAACAAATAACCTAAATATATACTTCAAAGAAAGAAGCTTACATTTATCAGCCTTAGTGACTTGAGATTACAGATGGGTTTTGGGTTCTTATACTTGATTAAGGTGGAACAGCACACTAATACCTGATTCCAAACTTGGTGTTATAGGCAGAATTCGGGATTTTTTTGATCACGGGTCTGTCTACACGACACTAATCCTGCTGGTGACAGAGAGGATACCCCACCTCTCCTGGTTCTGACCAGGCCAGACTTCACCTCCCCAAGCAGCCAGCCCAGGTGAGCTCAGTCAGCCCCGGTGCGCTCCGTTAGCCCCGGTGAGCTGAGTTAGCACAGGTGAGCTGAGTTAGCCGGGGCTGTTTCCACACCACCTGACATCACTCCTCTATAAAAGGGACTGGTTGGGAAGGGGATGCTCCTGGGTCTCTCCAGGGCAGTCTGAGTGTGGCTGGGTGTTGGTTTGGTCTTTGCATTGGTGCAGTACTCTGTGTTTCTGTCAAGTCAGTAAGGTACTCTGTGTTGTCAGTGTGTGGGAGTGTAATTTGCTATGGGCTGTTATTGTTGCCCTTTCGTGGTGATTTTTGCAAGTAAACTGTCCTTATCCCAACCCACAGAGGCTCTGTTTCTCCTCCAAGAGTGACCAAGTGGCATGTGGTGCTCAGCAACTGTTTGGGATTGAACCACCACGCTGCCTCAGACAGGGAAATGGACCTTTGCACAGGAGTTAATGGAGCTCATCAAAAGAGCTTTAAACTAGTTTTGCAGTCAAAAAGGGATAAAACCAGGCTTGGTAGGAAGGATGACCAAGGATTGCTTTTGGATGCATGGGGACATAGTTGCAAAAGATGAGGAAATGGCCAAGGTGCTTAATGCATTAATGTGGAGTAAATTGTTCCTGCAAAAAGTTAATTATGTTGTGAATTTAAATACAGTGTGAGAAGAAAGGACCTGAGCTACAGAGAGACAAAGGGGAGTGGTGTGATGTGTTCAGACTGGGATGGTGCTTCACATGGCAATGGGGAGAGGTGGAGGAAAATAATTTGGGAGCTGGTGTATAGTCATTAACATCAGACATGTAGGAGGTTTTCATATAGTGTCATTCATCTACTATTCTGTGAGGAATGGAATTGAAAGTATTCCTTAGACACAGAGGACTAATAGTCCAGTCCTTATTTCTGTTTATCAGCTCCCTCCTTTTCTTGGTAACACTTCCCCAGCCCAGTCTTTCCTGTACTTCCCTTTTCCTTCTCGGTTGCACATGAGACTGCAAATTGTCCTATTTTTCTTACTGCTGGTTGTTCTACTGCACTTCATAGACTTTTCATCAGATCCTGTGGTGTTCCTCAAACCTACAATTGGTACTTACTTTGCTTTCAACCTCATTTTCTTACTGGACAGTAGATCCAGCTTGCAGTTGGTATGGCCAGTCTGTGTAGACCTTGCTGCTGGAGGAAAGCTTTGAGTTTATTTGTTTGTAGCCCCTTGGTTTCTATCTAATTATATTTTCTTCTGGTTTCCAGTTACTCATGATGCTGTGGACACTGCTTTGCAATGGCCCCCACAAATTGGAAAGCCTTCTCTTCATGAAGGCCCTGTAGTTTTAATAGCACCATAACTAAAGAACAAATTTCCTTTCCTTTAAATACTGGTGGAGCAGGATACTCCGAACTTCTACTGTGAGGACAAATTCATTGTAGGCTGAATAACACCAGTACCTACTGTTAGGTGCTATCTTGCACTGTATGTATGGTTCGGATGAATAAGCAGCATCTGCACTTACATGCTTTTACTTCATCGTTGCAAAATGGATGTATGAGGTCTTGGGCTGCTGAAGGCAGCTGGTCCCAGCAGGCCAATGGGGGCTGATGCCATCACAGCACCTACTTTATTCCTTAACCTAAACCTCCAGTGACCCTGGGCCATTGCAACACTGGGATCCTATAGAGTCCTCCTTGGCCACTTCTAGACAGGCTTTTGGGGTCAAGTTTGCAGGATGGGATGCTGGTCTCATATGGAAATCGCTAGGTAAAAAGCTAGGCTGAGCATCAATTAAGTGGATTTTCTCCTGTCTCTTCTTTTTTCTGTTGCTTTCAAGTAGTCATGGGCAAGGAATGGCTGGAAGCTGGCCCGCTGCTGGGAGCTGTAGGAGATCAGGGTATCCTTACCATCTTCTTACCATCTCCTTACCAGCTTGTCTGCAAAGACAACGAGAAGCCACAGAAGTGGCAGAGAGGAAGAACAAATTTTCCTTTCCTGTGTTTAAATTTATTCTATTTTTTTTCCTTTTCCTTTCTTTTGCAGTTGCAAGTGTTTTGAGAATTCATCATCTTCCCAGGTTGATGGCAAGACCTGCGTGACCCAGCTGTGAGTCATGATTCCCAGCTGGGTGTCTCTGAAGAGGGACAAGAAGCTCGGATATGCCCTTGATCTCCCACCAGCGTGGGCCAGGAACATCTGTCTGCTCCTTCCCTTTCTTCAGACAGTCCCAAGGAGGAGGGAGGCAGGCAAGTAGGAGTATGAAAGGCAAAGGATCAACTGGCCGTGTTATATTCGCCAACTGAAATAATTCTCCTTGGCTGTGGAAACGGTCTTCCCATCCAAAACTGCTTTTTGTTGCTTTTTTTCTTTCCTTTCCTTTTTTATTTTCTTCCTCCAAAAAGGAACACTGTGTTTTCACTTTTTGGGCAGGTTTCTTGGCCAAAGGCCAGCTCTCCCCATTGCCACTTCCCAGTGCCCCCCCAGTGACCTTACAAAGTGCCTCAGCGACCCAACTTTACTGAATAGCAAAATCAAAATATGCAAATTGAGCTCAGATTATTACATATATAATCATGAAAACATTTTTCCTGCACTATTGCCTGTGCCCAGCTTCCTGCCCTACTGCTCTGAGTGTTTCAGTGCTGTCTATAGCTGTTGAGCTGAAGCACCCAGGATGGCTCTGAAGCAGGAAGAGAGTTCAATCTGCAGCCTGGTTCTCCAGACACTTTCTTTCTCATTCTCTGCAAGATAGTTGATATTCCTCCGGATTTCACTGTTATTATTTGGGTGTCTCTACTTCAGAGTGAAGGGGAGATGAATGCCTTGCGCAGCCTCTTCAGTCCACTCTAGTTCTATTTTAGTTTGAGAAGCCTGTGCTACTTTGATAGGATGGGTACAGATAGTGCTAATAGCTTGATCTTTCTGCAAAGTTAGGCATCTTGTGCTGAAAAAATATGTAAAAGGTGTAAAGCTGCAGGATGCAGTGCAGAGAACTGAGTCCTGAGCTATGATAAAAAGTATACATAATGTATACCCCATGCATTTGGAGTTGGACTCTACTCTCTTGAGGTCCCTTCCAGCCCCTGCAATTCTGTGATCCTGATGGGCACTGTACAGGAGGTGGGGTTTACTTGGACATCTTAATGAAAGAAGCAGTGTCTAATGAATCAGGGAATCCTGCCCACCTTAGCAGTTAAACCAGATGTTTGAAGTCTGAAGTCTTGGTGTAGCCTGTGAGGAAAAGTATGGGATCCTGATGGTGGATTGGAGGAATTCTTCTCTGAAGGCACCTACTTTTTCATTCTGATTTAAAAGTCACTTTTATTTCTTTATTTTTAATGCTATATACAGTATTTTGGGACTTATGTGATTAGCAGAATTCTGAATTCTAGCACTAAAACCAAACTTATATTTTCCATTAAAAACTCTATTTTGAATCTGCAAGGAAAATCAAACCCCACAACTTCTGCAATTAACACTGTTTTGCACGATTTTTAATGTAGTCTTAACAAATGATTGATTTGCACAGTAAGTTTCCAGTCTAATCCCATACAAAAGCATTCCCAGCACTATCCTAGCTCAGTGTGAGGCAGAGGCATGGAGCAAGTTGAGGGGAAGTGTCACCTACAATATCTGAACGTCGAATGGAGCACCTCAACACAAAGTCAATTACCCTTTCAAAGCAGGCATCGTGCATGCTCAGAAGCCAGATGTTGACATCATGATATTAAAGTGAAGGTTAGGTCTTTTTTAAAAAAAATGAAAGAAAATGTTGAAGTTCCAAGGACTAAAAAGGGTATTTTCAATGTAGTCAAAAGAAGAGAACTACATCTCCCAAAACCTAAGAAGCTCTTGTTTCCTGTTTGGGTTGAACTCAGTCATTTCTCTCTAGGCAAAGCATGAAATGGAGAGCCTGCTGTGAGCCTCAGAATATTTCAATTCAGGAGAAATGCCACCTCAGATGGTCTTTCAAAAAATATACGTGTGGCTTTCCAGCTGCTTCAGCCTGTGTCTATTTCTTTCTTGAGAAAGGCTTACTAGTAATTAAATCACAAGTTTGATAAGTAAAGTTCAGGTGATGAGGACTTAGGAAATGCTCTTTTTTCTCATCTCTTCTATCACATGTTTAAATCTGGTTCTGGTCTTTAGTGATTGAAACTCCTGCTGAGTCCTTGCTGGTCTATGCAGACTGAACTGGGACTCTCAACTTTGCTCCTGGCTGGTATTTGTCTTCATCCCCAGTGCCAAAAAAACCCCAAACACTTTCCCTCTGTGTTTTCCTGTTAGCAGTACTGGTACAGAGGGCAAAGACAGACAACATTTCTCTTAACCCTAAACCCTTCTTCTACAGTAGGGGAGAAGGAAAATTATTGAGAAAACTCTTGCTGTTGTTTGGTCATATGGGAACACATACTGCCCAGCAGCCCTAATTGTCTGTGTAAATATGGGCAGAAAGGGAAGGCAGAAAGAACTTCTAAAAATTATTATTGCTACTGGATACCTTTATCATGTATGTGTTTCACTTAAACTAATATTTGATAACTGTTATCAGCCACTGTGCTCATCCAGCAACATTTCTTATTTATCTAGTTGGACATACTAATTTACTTTTATCATAATACTTGAGACATAATTGTCTTACCTCTCTTAGGACATGCTACAGGGTTTATTTGCCACTTGCTATCTAAGTAGTTATATTCATAAATCCTGATGCATTGAGAGCAGAGCAGACTTTATGTGCCTACCAATTTCTTATGATTTCTAAGCTATTATCCCCAAATCCTAATTAACCATTATTAAAAATAATGTGGCCTTTCTAAAGCGTGAGATATAACATGATAAGATACGATGTGAAAGTCCCAAGTATCATATAATGTAATTTTTCTGCTTTACTTTCCTATTTTATTAGAGATTTCTAACATAATACTGCATTTTCATTCGAAGTGACAGGATTCAGTAGTATATATTTTGCAAACTGCCAAAACAGAGTCATTGGATTTAGTTTTCTAATAATCAAACAACCGTACAACGTGCCTGTACATGTCAGAAACTGAAGGAAGTACATTTATACACAACAACGTGTATTTTGTGGGTAGTGATAACCCACCCAAATCTAATTTAATCAAATATTTAAAGAGGTAATAATTAATTTTTAAAGAATTGAAGTGAACTGGAACAGGGAAGAACNNNNGAATAAATGTTATTGTTTATTTTTAATGCCAGTACAGTATTCCTGATGCATTTTTAATATTTCATTAAGGCAGCAACTTTCATACTATATTTTTTCAAGTTTTTCTGTCTTGCTGATCCATATTCCAAACAAAGGTGAAATATTGTAGGCAAACTTAAAGCTTGAGCTGATACATTCTTTGAGGATCTTTTGTCACAACTAATTAAACACAACCACAAGTATTTTTAAACAAGCTAAGACACAGCACCTGGTTGGGAGCTAGGGAAGTGCTGCTTCTTTTAGCCTGTGAATGCATCCTTCCCATCAGATATTACTTTCTACCCTTTCTTCTGAGTGATTTTTCATTCCCACTTTCTAGGAGAGGTATTTGTGAGAAAGGGTTGGGGTTTTTTAATGCCCACCACTCCTTTTGCCTTTCAAAGCTAGGAACTGCTCTGTCTTGGTCTTTTGTTTTTTTGATGAAGTGTCTCTCACATTTTTTAAGCCTTTTATACTCAAACTGTGGAAGCCTGTTTATTGCACTCTGGCTCCAGCCCTAGTTAAAGGTGTGAACTACCAAAGTGGAAGGGGGCACATGCACATTAACACTGCTGTGGAAAACATCGCTTGACAGATGGATGCATGTTAAATGGATGTTTGAAGAAAGGTGTTTGCAATAAAAATCTTGAGTATGGCATCAGAAGAAGACCACACACAATTTTCCAGCTTTATTTCTGTAATGTATAAGGGTCAAGCTTCTTACAGTCCCTATACATTTTGCTGTCACGTACTTTTCTGTGTTATGCTGAACAGCTTTGGTAAGAACATGAAGAACCAAGATTCAGATGCCCTATATAAATAAGTATATATGAATGTTTACACAGACTCTTAACTGATATTTCATAATAATATTTAATATATCAATATTTGTGTGTGTTTTTTCAAAGACTGATTGTTGACAAGGGGTCTACCCTGGAGCATGAGGGTCTGAGAAATGGTGGTATAAATTGTCAGTTCATTCAGTGAATGGATATTGAAATGGTCCAAGGATTGGTGGAATTTCTCCAGTTTCAGTTACCAACTCTTGATCTTTGGGGGATAAAGGAGATACTCTTAACATCACCCACCTATAGAACTGGGAATTTGATGTGGGGATCTTCCCTTGTTTGTGAAAAAAATCTGTCTGAACAACTCCAAGAGCTGAAGTGCTCAAATTCTGGCTGAGAATTTGTATCCAGGTTTAGATATAGCAAAGTTCAATGGAAATAATCATCAGGGATATCCTTGTCACTCTGTTGCAAAAATTCTTCTTATTTTTCATTTATATTTTTTTTCCAATACGCTGTTGTAAAACATTTAATACTTGTAGACTTTTCTTTCTCATTTCTAGGCTTCACCTAGTCTGGTACGCAAAGCACCAGACTGGATGTGTGGAAGGAAAGAGGAGCTCTGGACAAGATCTCTTCTTATTTAATACTAAGGTGATGGAGTCCTTCGCTATTCCCCAAACAGATAATAGGCCTTTCCAGGCAGAGCAGTGTACGTCTCTATTTTTGCTCTTTTCCCAAAATATTTCTGCCTCAACCATCTCCTGCCTTCACAGAGAAATTCTGCACCACCTGCCTCAGCTGAATTGTGTTTTTTTCCTTTATGTATGGATTTATTTCCCACCCCTACTCTGAGTTCATAATTGCTATTTCTATTTGTTTCTTCTGTTTTCAGATAGCAAGTTCAGGAAACCTTCCACCTGAGATTATCAGGAAAAATGAATAATGCATGAGTAACAACAACTACAGTATGCAACTTGTAGAATCAGATTTGTTTATATAAATTTTAAAATATTAAAAGCTACATAAGAAGACCTTGCAGCCGGAGAATGCAATGGAATTTTCAGGTAACTTATGCTTTCCTCAGCTTTATGGAGACCTCCTTATAAGGGGTTCCTGTGCTATGATAGTATACTGTTTATAGTTTCTTAAAATGTCTTGATGGAAAAGAGGGCAAATTCTTCCTTCCCAAATAACTTTTGACTTCGAAAGGAGCATTTGAAGCCACAAAACTGGAAAGTGAACATTCACACCCACTGTACAAATGGTTCAAAAATCCTGTCTTCTCCCTCAGGCCCAGCTCCAGCAAGCACTTACACACATGCTTAACTTTATGCACACGAGTAATCCCATTGATTTAATGGGATTATTCCCATATGTGTAGTTACACACACACAAGTGTTTGCAGGATTGGGGTCTATTTCTCTAGCAATGATTTGAAACCTATGGAAGAAAATAGTGTATGCAAGTTAGATATTATTTAATGGCCACACATTAAGCCTGAGTATTTCTGCTGAAATCAGTGGGGTCGTGCCAATTTGTACTGGCTGAGAAACTGGCCTCTTCTGTATCGCATACATCCTCTTGATGCAACAGATCTGTGGCTATCACAGCATAGAAAGGGGAATGGTAAGATAATCAGTAGTAAAAATGTCACGAGGGAAAGTTCTCCATGTAGAGAGGTTACTGTATTCCAAATCTTGATTTATAACTTGACAACTGCATTTAGGAGATGTTTGGCTACATACAGTATATGCTTCTCTATAATGTAATAATTTGTAGCTATTTTAGACATGGAAAAGGTTTGCATTTTATATGCATAAATATCAAAATCTATATACACACAGATGTATAGAAAAAAGTATTTCCAAGCATCAGAAAATAATATATAAATATGAATGCTTGCATGCATGCAAACTTGCATGCACAAGATGAGCACTACAAAAAACCCAACCAACTTTGGTAAAAGTAACTGAACTCAAAGTTGCCTTTGACTTGGACAGTTTACTTCTAATTTGAAATTCTACAGCCAGGATATTTTTTAAAAAATTTAAGGCAAGTAACCATCTGTCATAAATGATAGAAATGGAATATAAATAAAATAGTACTTGTAGTATTCTGATGGAAATTGCATGCCAAACATATCCACGGTCTAGGCAGCAGGAGCACTTTCAGATGTCAGGAATAAAAGCAGAGCAAGGAGTTGGTTTGGCCAGGATGTGTTTTGCTGTGTGGTGTATCTCGTTGGCTGTCCTGAATTACAACATTATTAAGCAATTTGGGCTGGAGCATCATTATGCCCCATGAAGAATTTAAGGAAGATCTTGACTTGAGCGTGTCACAAGAGGACTCATGCTGTGCCATTTGGTATAAAAAATATAATCAGTCTTATGCCACTGGCACATTCGAACACCTAATGGGATATGCTGGGCGTCAATGTTCAAGGTTTTATATAAGGTAACAGCTGCTTTGGTCAGGCAGTTAATTAAATGTGTTAATTTTCCATACAACCAACAGTAGTGACAACAGATCAGAGTGGGATTTTATGACATTTCAGGGTTCCCTTATGTGATCACGACGATGGATTGCACCCACATCATCTTTCACATCCCTTCACTGCCTTTCCCCTTTGGAAAGGAAACGGAGTCAGTCTTTGACTCCAAAAATAGCACTATGGTAATGCTTTGGTACCACTTACTGAATATTGCCACTTGTCCCAACTCCTGCCTTGGAAAGCTGCTTGGGCTTATTCCCACACTGGTTTAGTCAGAAGACACAGCAATTCGTTTACAAGGCAAAACTATTTTTTATTTTCTCCCTCCTATCTTACATTCCTTATTAGAAATGTTAAATGAGCAGGCATGTAGAGTGGAAATAAAATGGTGTGACTTTTTTTTTTAATAGCTAGCTATTCTTCAGATGTAGAATTACAGAAAATTATATCCTTGTTCTTCATAGTTTGGTTTGTTGTGCAACATTGCAAGATGACAAATTCAACCTTTTCTGTATGGTGTTACTTTCATAACATGATAATAACTCAAATGCATCCAGAAAGAAAAGGTAAATGGGGGGAGATTCATGAAAAGGACTAGGAGAACATATTTAGAAGTAATGGGCTGACAAATGTGCAGACTGAATAATATAAATGAACTGAACAATCCTCCCCACCAAATGGATAGTGCAGGGTGAAGAAATGTGGAAGAAATGTAAAACACAGAGTTAGACATGTAAGGACTGACCAAAAAAATGAGTCACACTCCCACGCCTTTGGCTCCCAATTTGAACTATTTGTTTTTAGTTGATTGGGTAGCCACTAAAAGTAGATGGTAAGCTTTGTTTGGATCTGATCTGTCACTTTTTTTTGATGGGTGACAATGATTTTATGACATATGTCACTTCGTGTCACATCATTCAAAACACATTAAGTCATGCTCTATCCCATCATTTCTGAAGGCAATGATGCTAGTCAATGTGATGGGACATGACGAGCTGTAACGCAACTCAACAGCTGAGAAAAATAAAGGACAAGTTTTATAGGTGTGACATGGATCCCAGTAACTACATTGCAATGTCTCTTAGGAACATCCCAGGAGTTACATTTTCAAAATGGGTCAGTTGATCAACTTATGTTTTCATGAAGCCGGGCTCTGAGTTACTCAGTGTGGAGAGGCAGTGAGTAAATGATAGGGATCTGTCATTAGGCTCAGTGATAAAAGTGAGTTCTTCACGAAGAACTTGCTGGAAAGTTGAGTCTTATGCCTGAAATGCATCAAGACTGGAACTGTCTCTGAGCTGAAAGTCTGTATGTCTGTAGGTATTTTAGAGCATTTAAAATTTCTGAAAGGCTGTATGTCTGTAGGTATTTTAGAGCATTTAAAATTTCTGAAACCTCAGGAGATGTCTGAAGCAGAAACCATTACAAGAAGGCAGGTTTTTTTTCTGTATGTGGTCTTCTAACACATTCAAAATAAAGATGGCTGCAATATTTATGAGCTCTGCTCTTTTTTCCTGAAGATTACCTCCTTTTATGCCTTTTGACTATCAGGAGTAAAGTGGTTTTGTTGTATATGGTGCCGTGATGTTATTTATTCTCATTGACTGCAGTGAAGCTGTGTTTCCTTTTACACAAAGGACCTATAGCTAGCTTGACAATGGGCTTATCTCATTTAAACACAGCACCTAACCACAAAATTTAAGTCCTCTGATCAGCTTTCACTGGAAGACACCGAATTCTTTAGCCACCAGGATTGCACCTTAGATGTCTTTCAGGTAGATTAAAATACTTTAGTCACATGCATGATCAAATATCGTATGCTTGCTGATGTTGTGCATTTCCATAGCTACATTTGACTAATCAGAGTCTCATTAATCATTAGGTTTCTTATGCCACTTTGCCAGTGGAACCTACGAACACAACTTACCGGATCGTTCTGGATCCTGCAAAGTCAGAGATGGAAGCTGCAGACTACCAATACTGAAGTCCTTCCTTACCTGCCTGCCTGAGCTCACTGACCTGAATTTCAGCCTCCCATATCCTAAGGTAAGTCCTGGGAAGGTACTCTATGGCTTTCTTGAAGCTGAACCTCTTTAAATCCTTTCAATCGTTTATCAGAACTTATACCCCAGTGAATATGACAAGGCATTTGTAGAAGATGGTGTGTCAGAATACTCTGAGGCACAGGTTGGAGAACTAGTGCTCTCCTGCTTGTGGGAAGGGGGGGGTAAGGAAGCCCATGGACTTCAGCCACTGCCTTTTAGATGTGTTTCTAACTACTGGACATTGTAAAAGAGACCACCAGGATGACATTTCTATATGAAGGAGTGCTAATACGTTGTCCAAAAGACTTTCTGATGTTGAAGCCAAACAAAAAAGATGGACTTAGTTTTCTGAACTTATGCACCACCCTCTTTTCAGAATTTCTTGTTAACAAGCTTCTTGCATATTCTCCGTTATTCTTTAGGCCTGATTTTCCTGTTAGTTGTCCTGGAAGCCACCCTTAATGTCTGGAGTTTCCATTATATGCTTGGGCAGCTGAAAACTGAGCTGAGTAACACCCATCCCCCTTCCTTTGGTGACATTTTCCCACCAAAAAAACCCAACAAACCAACACCCCAACCCTGTGGTTCTTTACCTTTCTTTTCAAAATGTCGTTAGGTAATTTACAGTCTGAAAGTCTTGAGATTCCTCAAGTTTTGCTGCATATACCAAAGAGAATATACTTTATTGCCACACCTGTTAGAAATCACTGCTACAGCCTAGGTGTGAAAAAATGTGGCTCTACTATACCTAGTAAGAAATGCATACGTACCAGCCCCAATGTCAGCGCATCACCAGTGCTATAAAACAGACACAACTACTTTGGTGACATTCACTGTTACTGTACGTTGACAAGTTCCCATTTAATTTACTACATATGGTTCCACGTCTCCATAGCTACTCTCGTGAATTCATTATTCATTAAATAAGTGATGAATTTACTCAAATATTGCAGCCACATGGCTGACACAAATGCATTCTAATATTATTAACACGTTGCCAACTTGCAACTCTTCGAAGTCTGAGTAAATGTTTTGACAAGAAGAGGCAGCAAGAACAAATAAGTAGTAGCAGCCTAGATGAAGTTCAGCCATAGTTCTAACAGCTTTAAAGTCTTAACAGTGTTTTCACTGGGGCAGTACCAGATAAATTGCTCTTATGTGTGCATACAAGAGACTAAAATTCCTTTGAAAGTTTATAATTTCTCATGGGAAAACACAACATAAAAGTTACTTTTACTCATAGAAAAACAACACCATATTTTCCTGTCAACCTTTGCTGTTGGGAATTTCAAACTTTTTGCATTTTTTCCCTGTGATTCTTTGTCGACCCAAGGGACAGGCGTTTACAACATAATTTACTTTCGGCGTGTCTCTGTAAATCATTGTAATACTTTCTATGGCTAGTGAAAAGCAAAAGAAAGAGAGCAGCAGCCTGAAGTTGGAGGGACAAACCACTTTTCCAAGACTTCAACAGCGAAGCAAAAAAAAAAAAAGAAACCCAAACCACCCCTGTTTCAGAAAGGCAACAGTGACATGGAGAGATACACAAAATAGAAGTGTGTTTTACAAGGGCTTTATATGAATGTTTGTATTTAGAGGCTGTAATATTTATTGAGAAGTATTTATTGAACTGTGTTTACTTGCAGTAAAATACACAGAATGTGTGGAGCATAATACGTGCCTTAGTGGCAGGCTTCTGGTCATGAAGGAAAAAAAACATTGATATTACATCTTTGGAGAAGGCAGTATTTCTTTTCTCGCTGTTCTTAAGGCCTGTTGTTGTCACTGTTGTTGTACAGGCTTATCGGTGTTGTCTTGGATTAGGTGCTTTAAGCCATAAATTAAAAAATATCTGGAAACCTGTAGAGCCTTTCAGCCCCACTTTTTGAGACTGCTGCTAATATCAAGGCTCATTCAGTTTTACATTAGAACTTGATGACTTGCACATTGGTTGAACTTTCACCTTTTACAACCTTAATGGGGATTTATTAGCTATTTCACAGTGTGTAAATTTGAATCTAGGTCAGATGAGGAAGAAAAATAGGGCAAATCTGAGCCTTAAGTACAACCTGCATATAATATATCAGGATAAAAAAAAAAGGTGCAAAATTAAACAGATGATTAAAAGTGTCTAGAGCAGTCGGAGTTTGAAAAAAGAGCTTGATAAATTAGGGGTGTATGTAGGGTTGCTCTTTTTTTTCTCCTTTCCCTCGAGTTCAAACTCAGGTGACTGGTGAAAGTCTGGTTTCCACACAAATTCTGCAGATTAAGGAGTTAAAATAGCTTGTTAACCTGTTTCTGCTAACTGCTGCAAGAGGAAATGTAATACAGGTGTGTTTGATAGCCACGAGATTAAAGCTTCTGCCCACCATCAAATGTTCACCACATTAAAGCTGTTTTAATGAGGTATTGGAAGATAATGAATGTAAGCCTTTAATTCACTGCAGAAGAGACAGCTCGACCCTGCTGTGACCCCGCTGCAGCCAGGTATCTAAACCGATGTATTAGTCACACTTAGACCAAAAGATACCGGAATCAAATAGCTGCTACCTGCTGCCATTCTCATCTGCTAAAAATATATCTGGTCCAGGTGCATGAACTTTTCTGCTCAGTACCCTGCAAGCCTGCGGTCTGATATATCACCTTGTGATGGTACCCTTAGCTTACCAGCTTTTTTTTTGGGGGGGTGGGGGGGGGAACTCTCTGGAGGGAACAAAACCCAGCTGACGTGAGAAGGATGGATTTGTGTGTAGGGGGAAAAAATGGGTAGCAATTAGTATTATTGCTCAGTTATCATTCATCTTGATACTTAGTGATGCTGAGAAAGTCGATAGCTGGAGTGAATAAAGGTTGGAAAGGTCTTTTTGGTTCATCTGGTTCTGTACTTTGCTGTTGGATGGATCCACCCTCAGGCTAAGCAAAGGTACGCTGCCTGTTTAGCTATTCTTAATAGAATGAGTTCCAAATAAAAATAAAATAGAGATCCTGAAAGGTTCTCCAAACCAGATTTATTTTGGCATGCATATGCAGGAAACTATGTACTGTAGCAAGTTTTAAATACTGTATTTGGACACTAATTCTCAACTGCCGTCATCAGTTTGCTGACAGCCATCTGCTTGGACCCTGCTCCTTCCTCCCGTTCAGCACCGTTAAAGTAAAATATTGACAGAAACAACTTCTGCAGCAAAAGTGGAAAAGTTAATAACATAACTGAAGTCACACAGGATTTTTCTCTAATGTTCTGGAGCTCTCCTACAATTTTGCTTTACACATGTCTTTATTTAGAAGTGTCCCACCCAGCTTAAAAATAGGAGGCTGTGTAGCCAGCTATCTTTAGATGACACAGGTTACCAAGGAGGAATCTATAGCTGTAAGTGCCTACAGGATAGTTCGTGTGACTTAATACTAATGAGCAGTGTGCATGCTCCTAGAGAAGCTGGCATGCTGGGAGGTATGTTGTCAATCAGAGCAGGGAACAGAAGTCATCGCACTAAGATCGCCACCACGGCTGCCGAAAGCTTGCAGCAGCACATGCAGCAGGTTGATTTAATCCAAATTTACCTGCAGAAACATTTTTGGACAGTGATGTAGTGAGCCTGGGCAATCCCTTACATCGTGTTCATTGCATGCTGCTAGTTCAGTGCTCCCTGGGTGTCTTGGTGCTTCCAGAAAGACCCTGAGCATCTTTGGACTAAGATTTTGTTGTTGTTGCTGTTCAGTACGTGGCTTGCGATGTTCCCCACCTTAATGAGTCTGAGCAGCTCCAGTTTGGCACAGAGGAAGCTCTACTTTCAGCTCTTTGCATGAAATGTCATTAAAGCTCTTGCACAGGTCACAGGGCAATGCACTATGGAGGACTTTTTTGCTGCTAATTATTTCAAAAAGGAAAGTGAACGTGCACTCCTGTACACGCACACATATCCAGATATACATTCATATAAATAATTTATTTATCATACCTATTTATAATACATGAATCTTTTATATTTTATGGTGATACCATTGCTGTTTGCAGATTTACATCTCTTATTAAATTCCCCACACAACAAAATGCAATACTATAGAAATATATAGCCTTACAAACCGATTCAAGATTTCTAATCCAAGTGGTCTTACTGTCTGCAATATTCCTTTCTAAATTGTGCCATTACATCCTACAAATTGACTTGTGATGAAAGGTAATTTCTTTTTATTCTCTTACAGCTTTGTGGGAGAAAGGAATCTATCCCATAAAGAGCAGCACAACACTTTTCAAGCTGAACTCTCAAACATACAATCGTGCCCGCTGTTCTGCAGATGCATATGCATCAAACCCGAAGACAGGTCCATGAGAAGATGGCTACGTTTACTATGTTGAAGAGATCAGTGGTAGATTTAGTGGAGAAAGTAAAGCCTTTGGGCAAAAAAATAATCCCAGAAAGTCTAGTTTCCAAGCAGAAAATTTGACTAGCAATGTAGAGAGCATAACAGAAGCTAAAAACTGTTTGCATGTGAAGACAATGCCTGACCCAACACTTGCAAATAGGAACATTATATTTTTTTGAGAAATGTTTTCAATATTTGACCTGTTATTTGTTTGTCTTTCTTCTCATAGAACAACAATAAATAAATCTGTTTCGTTGCCCTGAGAGAGTGCATGGATCCCCACCTCTTGCCTGACACACACCCTGTGAGTCAACCTGTGGGTGAGGGAGGTGAGCACCGAGCATCACATCGATGATCTCAAAGGTCTTTTCCAGCCTAGTGATTCTGTGGTCCTCCATGCCTCCTGGCAGGAAGGTGAGTGTCTTCCCCTCTGCTCCTGCTCGTTTCTGCCTTCTCTGGTCACACTGCTTCTTCCCTCATTTTGGACTAATCTCCCCAAACTTTGTCTAAAGTCCTCCTCAAAGTGGTCAGCAAAGAACCTTCAAAGAACCCATAGCTCTGTTTGTCCCCCACGTCCCAGCTGCTGAACCATGGAGCTAGAACTCTCCACTCTGCACTATGTTAAGCACAAAAGCAGCAGTTTTATTCCTCAAGTAGTTCTTAAACTGAAAGGTAAAAGGTCACCGGGAAAGTAGAAATGGTTTTAAACAGCCTGCCATATGTGTGGTGAGGATGGCTCACCAGCCTCATCAGTCTAACTTGCAGATTCTCTTTTATGATGTGTAGCTGGAGGTGCTGAGGCATCCTCAGAAAGCCACAGGTGTAAACCACATAAAAAGATTAAAGAAGTGATTGGGAGAGGCAAGAGGAAGTGCTTCTGTTCTTGTGTGTGTTTTTTTCTGAAGCCAGCAGTGTCTTCTGCACAGGTCCATGAGCTTTCAGAAGGACCTATAGAAGTCTCTGGGTGTTTTATAAACACAGCAAAAGTATCAGCAAACCCAAATCTTTTAAAAGTGTTTCAAGAAACGAAAAAGAACATGATGGAAAAGACAGGTAAAGGCATTGCTGTTGCTTCACAGCCAGACGTGTTTCGTACTGTGAGTCTGTAGGGGACAAGTATGAGACCCAACATGACTTTGCTGCCTGTTTTGTAACTTGGTGCAATTAAAATCCCTGTTAAATGTTGTAGCATTTATCTCCACATGTTAAAGACTGTGTCATTTTCCTTATTTTTTTTTTTTTGCAAAAGTCCAGCAATTCAGAACATTTTGACATTTTTGAAGCCACAGAGATTTCTGAGACACTTTGGAAGGATGATGGAATTTGTTGGTTTGAACTAAGCTCTGTACTTTAACTTGCAAAGAAATATATAAACATGGCTTCAGTAATCAAAAAGTCACAGGAGTGATGAATGCCACATTGCAGATTATTTTGCTTTCAGAACACCTTTAGTGCAAATGATGAACTATGAGGTTCCCTCAGTTTTCTCAACATAGGAGAATGTCTTCGCTAAAGTGTTTATAGGAGGCAAACAAAATTCCAGAATGTGGTTAGAAACCTAATTTAAGTCCCATAGGTAGGCAACACAATAAAGGGATAAAATATCAGATATTTTGGGATATTAAAAGAAGAAAAATATGAACATCTTATACACATGTCCAACTACAGAAAACTTTGTTGCCTTTTTGTGGTGCACTGATGCCAGAGCGATCACAGAATCACAGAATTGTAGAGGTTGGTAGGGACCTCCCATTGAGTCCAACCCCCTGCCAAAGCTGAGTCCCTAGGACAGATCGCACAGGTTGGTGTCCAGCTGGGGCTTGAATATCTCCAGAGGAGACTCCACACCCCCTGGGCAGCCTGTCCCAGGGCTCCCTCACCCTCACCGGGAAGAAGTTCTTCCCCAGACTGGTGTGGAACTCCCTGTGCTCCAACTTGAGGCCATTGCCCCTTGTCCTGTCCCCACAGACACTGAGAAGAGGCTGGCCATTTCCCCGTGTCCCACTCTTAAGATATTTATAGACATTAAGATTTGGACTCTTCTGCATCATTAAAAGCCGGTGACATCAGAGAGATTTGGGCACTTCTCCCTTATTAAGACACGGACACCAGAGGTGCAGAGCACCAATCTCCCCACAGTCCCACCAGCACGGGACACACTGCTGCTGTCCATCAGAGCCACTCCCATGAAGCAAAAGGCATTTGTGGCCAATGGCTGCCAGGGGAATTCCTCGCTGCAAAGCTCTGGCCACAAGTCCAATCAAAAAGCTTAAAACCCCCCAAAATACCAGAGGAAAAAATCAGTGAAAGTCTTTTCTATATATTCTTCCCATCGAGGAGTAATACCACGATACACACTGCTTCTTGGCTCAGTGTCTTCAATGCCAACATTTATGTCAGCTGAGTCGTCAAAGCTGATGATCGACATGACTGGAGAATCTGCAAGATTCCTACTAGTTAAGTCCCACAAAAGGGAACAGCTATTTTCTTGACAACCCAAATTCTTCTCCCTGGCTCGTGCATGCTATAAATGCGTATGCCACGCGGCGTAGCCGTACCTAATTGTAAGGTCACACCTTTCTTTAATCAGTTCCCTAAAAGTTTATAGCAAGTTCCCTTAGCAACACAGGTAGGGTTTCATTGATCTCCAGCTGGGGCTGTCATTATAAGAGGATGGGGTTCCAATTTCTGATTAATGAAAATTATAATTATGTACAGATAACGGGGTGGGGGGAGGAGGTGAAGAGAGAGAGTGAGAGATACTTTTCCATGTTACTTTAAACAAAGAAGAGTTAAGGCCTTATCTTAACTATGCATTGGCACTGCAATGCGAAATGGTCATGCAAAATTAATTTTTAATGTGTTCAATTTATATTAAAAATTTCTGCAAGTGTGTGAATTTTTTTTCTAAGGCTGGAGTGCTACTTCATTTACAATATTCCCTGAAGGTGTTTTTTTTTTTAAAGAGACTCTTAAACTGAAGCCATTTTAAGGGTTTTATGAGACATTATGTGAGCTTTCATATGCAAGTTAGTCGTTAAGTACCAGATATTATATTCTGTAATATGCTTAAGTGATATTAGAGGCTGTATATAGCCTGCAGTAATGGCTATTGCTGCTTTTTTAATTTATCAAGAAAATGTTGCTTAAATAAGGAGCAAATCAGTGCTTGGATGTAGAAAATATAAATGTAAAGGAAGTAACAATAGCGTTGTCATATACTTTGGACTCTCAGCTTCACCAGAGAGCCAAACCAGGGTCTACTTTCTCCTATTCCCATTGACACAACATAGCAAGTCCCATATACACAGTACTGGATGTATGAAAAAAGAGAAAAATTTCAGTGAGTCTCACTAAACAGTGCATGACATTTCTCCTCAAGACTTCAGGAGAATTAATATTATGCCCCTGGTAACTGTTTGGAGTTGGTTTTTTTTTTTCTTTACAATTCTTGGCATTCAAACAAAGTAGCATCTCACATTTGGACTTAAACGAGTGAAGTCTTTGAATGTTCAGCCTACAAAGGGAAATGTTTTTACTAAGCTGGATTCGCTGGTCAAGCTATAAAAGCTAAGATTAAAAAAAAAAAAAAACACACCACCAAAAAAAAACCCCAACCACAACAAAACAACCCTCACTTAGTGAACAAACTGACTATTTTTTCCCCTCCCCCTTTAAAAGTCAGAGGAAGGAAAATAAAGAAAAAAAAAGAAAAATAAAAAGAAAAGGAAACAGAAACTTTTAAGCTGACAAGCTTGTAGAATATAAAAGTCACTTGACTCTCCTTTCAAATATGCTTCTTGCTCTGTGTCCTGACACAGAAATAAAGCACTGTTGTAGCTCTGCTGCAGAGAAGTGGGAAGCAGGCGAGTTATACCCAGACAGTCCTAAGCAATGACACCTTATTTTGGCCATGGAGTTCCCCCACCTGCCCTGACCTCTGCGTGGAGCCCCAGCTGACCGTGGAGCTCTGTCTGGTTAAAACATTCCTTCTCTAATCACAGACCGCTCTTCTGTACCCAGCTGCAAACTCCCACTTTCATGTAGAGTTATGATTGAAGAAATGTATTTCAAATGAAAAATAATCTTTTCCATTTTCTTTCCCTCTCCCAGCTGCTGATTCCCACCCTGATTCCTCTTCTGGAGCTGTGATTAATATATTTTTTTTTAATTTTTTTTTTTAAAATCACATCATCCTTCTCTCTCTGTCTCTGCCTCTCCTCCCCCTCCTCGTCCTGGCCCTCCTCACAGCTGTGGATCCTCACTCCTCCTTCCAGTTGCCATCGTCATCCCAGCTCTCCTTCCTCCCTCCTCCTCAGCTTGCTTAAATATTTCAGAGAAAAGCAATCCAACTTCATCCAGGCTTTATGGCACTGCCTCTCCTCTTGCCTGCATTTATCTTTACTTGCTGCCTCTGGGAGGAATGAGGCCCTTGGCACACTGGAACTCGCCTTGTTAATGAACCTGCTTGCAAACGAGCATCAAGTTAGGCACCAAATTGGCAATATGGACCTCAGCGAGCTCTAGCAGAGGGATCTGAGGACTTTCCATTGAAGAGCAATTTTGTAGGGAACACATGGGCTCTCCAGAGTGAGGCAGAGAAAACCCAGGATAAACATCTCCGGGATCCCTCTGCCTGGTCTCGGCCTGCTTGATGACCTCATGTGGAGCGCCTGAAATCTGGATAACACAAAAAAGTCAGTGGTCCAGAGGGACCTTCCTGGCAAGAAGGATTTGGCCAGCAAGTGACAGGTCCTTGCTCCAGGGCAGAGATGCTCAGGACAGGGTTAGCCACCCTCTCTTGCAGGATAAAGCCTCTCTTGGCCATATTTTCACTGTTTATGACTGCTATGAATTCTCTTCATGGACCAGGAAACTTGGCCCCAGCCTCCCAAGTCTACAGTAGCTATCAGGAAAATGATATATTCACCAGATGACAAAATACTCCTCCTTTCATCATGAAATTCTCATTGTTGGCTCCCCTGTCTAAGGATGATGAAAATACAGTGGTCTCCAAGGGAAACGTGGTAGTTTTTGCTGTCTACCGCCTATACATGGTGATTTCTTGTGGTTAGAGAGCAAGTTGTGATCTGTCCATCACCCCCTCACTGAGGTTGCTTTTGCTTTACTCTGGGGATGTCCCCACAGTGCATTCTCACCTCGTCTGGCTGAGTAAGTCCAGAGCATTGCCAGGTGTAACTGGGTTTGAGCCTGTGGCAAATTCACAGGCAGAGTAGACTGAAGACTAACAGCAGAAAACAAAACAAACCAGCAGTAATAAATATAGAAAACCTATCAGCACCTGAATCACTCCCTCTTCTGTGGTGACCCCCTGCATCTCCCCAGCATCAGCCTGCTCTGTTACAGATCCTCTTCCCCAGCCACAACTGGGCTCTGATTTCAGGAGCCAACTTTTATCCAGTTTAAAGCTCTTTCTTACGGCCCAAACTGTTTTTACCCTTTTCCCTGAGGATATCTGTGGAAGTCTTTGTATGCAGGTTTCCTGTTAAGTGTCCAAGCGGTCAAAGGGCAATTAGGCTTTCTTACCGTCATCAACTTCAGTCCTGCAATGGGGAGCTTGAATTGGCTTAATCCTTGATAGGCAACACAGCATCTGCTTCTCTTCTCCTACCCACCCACCCCCTTTGCCTGCACGCACAAAGCCTCTCTCTGTTAACAAATTCTTCACCTGATTACTTTGTCCTGTCAGGCCTTTGAGTCTCTTTTGTATGTAGTATCTACGTGTACATACATACGTACGTACATACGTGCTCTCCATGTGTGCTCAAGTACTTTCCCCTCAATATAAATGGAGTTTATATATAGAATGCATATTATAAATTTAAATTGATACAGGAACATAAATCTGAATAAATCACAGCTAAGCTGCAGCTTAAAATAAACATTCTGGAAAAAAAATAAGCAAATAAACTTTTTTTTTTCCCCCTTTTTTTTTGGCAGAATGTTTATTTATTTAACAACAGCGATGCAGTTGCTTACACTTTCTACAAATGTTTTATCTCTTCTTCCTCCGCACCTGTCCCTGAGTGAATAGAGCCACATCTGTCTCATCTTGGCATAACAAGTACACATCTACATCTGTGAAAGATGATTCCATTTTTGAAGGAAACACTGTCTACTTTTACACTCCTGCAGTCTGCTAGAAATTATTACACAATGGATTTTGTGTCTTGCAGGAAGGCTGCTAAATAGCGAAGAGCGAGTTTGGAAATGATACAACAAAAGCAATGCCCTACTTAAATAAATAACTAGATATAGATATATACATTTATTTTCAACTTTACGGGTAAGATAGACTCATGGATTAACGCTACCTTCAATTTACAGTTTGTAGTGTAGCTGACTCACATTAAAAAGCTCAGGAAATGAGAACTGTGGAGTACAGGGGTAGTAACGGGATAGAGATGCTTTCACCAGTTGGCTGTCAAGTCAAAGCCTAGATGAAGCTGGTAGTGACTGAAAAACTAGCTGATGGTTGTTTAGCAGCTTATCTGAAATAAGGTAATGGGGTCGCTCTGGACAATGGAAAGCAGGGTATGGATTCTTTATCCAGAGGTCTCATACTGCAGCCTTCTTGGTGGGACCCTTCCAAATAAAGGTGGGGAAATACAGACTCAATCTGAGCTGGGTCACAGCAGGATATTCTGGGGGAGCCATGGCCAGGCAACTTGTGGTGGTGGTGGTGGTACATGGTGTATATCTGAAGACTCATTGTCCACTGGGAAAACCAAGACCAGACATGGTATCAGCATTGACAGTGAGCCCTTGGTTGAAAGCAGCCATGTGCTAGCCAGGGTTACGTTATTAATGACATTCAATAGCTCATTAAATAAATGAAGAGGTGAGCTTTGGCTGACATAGTTAAGGGTTTAATGATGTAAAATAGCGAAATAGCCAAAAGTCTCTTGCTGGCTGCATCACCAGTGATACTGAACTGATGAGCAGCAGTTGTCATGGGCTCGGCTATCAAAGCTGAAGTAAAAATTAAGGTGAAGTGTCCTGAAGCTCCTTTCACTGCTATAGTTTCCTCATCATTGTTACCCGCCCCCCACCGCCCCCGTGCACAACAGCTCTTGTAGAAATGTGCTGAAAGATGTAAAAACAGTGTGTGTGTGTGTGTGTCTGTGTCTGTGTGTGTGTCTCTGTGTGTGTCTGTGTGAGATCTACCCAGGCAGGTTTGCTCAGCTTCTCAAGCAGAAGGACTAGTCCAGGGACAGCATGAGTCCAACAATTTTGTGGGAACTCTACTGTCCCGTATGGACTGTGTCATGCCTTGTGCCAACAGGTCTGTGGGCCTGCTGACCAACCAGATCATGCAACATTTTTGATCTGCATGGGTTGCAGAGAAGTTTCACTGGAAAATGAAGCCTGGCCAGGATCTAGAAACTTTGTCTATGGAATAAAAATCTGCCTGTAGTAAAATTTCCATTCACCGCCTTCCATCATTTCCTGGCCATTTTTCATCCTTTGCCAACTTGGAGATCTTTGCAAAGTATGAGAAGTCTTCCTTGCCTTCTCACCCACTGAGAGCTTTCAAACTTAGGAAAAAAGTAAATACAGAAGTGACAGTGTTGCTTTCAAAGATGAATGTTACCTCTCTCTCAGACTTTCTGTTGCTTTTCCTTCAATATGTTGTAGGACAGAGTGAGAAAGAGAAAGAGCAAGACAGGTTCACTCACTGTGATTTCAAAACAGTCTGAAACTTGTTCAAATAAAAAAGAAATCAAGAACTTTTTCATGGCGAGGTTGATGGAGCACTGAGACAGGCTGTCCTTGGGGGTGTGGAGTCTCCTTCTGTGGAGATAATCCACCCCCATCTGGACACCGACCTGTGCAACCTGTCCTAGGGACCCTGCTTTGGCAGGGGGTTGGACCTGATGAGCTCTGGAGGTCCCTTCCAACCCTGACAATTCTGTGAATTTAATGAAAAGTCATCCTGATAGCTATATCACACAAAGACTCCTTGCATGGTAGAAAGGGTCAGGCCTTAATACTTCAACAAAAAAGACTGATGATTTTCTTTAAAGGCAAGAACGGAGGGGAGAGCACAGTTTGTACTCAGCTACACAGTCCTTCCAGATAGGACACTGAGGTACTGATACACTGGACTCAGATGCTATGATGCCAACACTCTTCCCTCTTTTTTTTTTTTTTTCCGCCCTTCATTCCCTATCT
>VZTU01000815.1:305809-404782 GCA_013400835.1 Zapornia atra
CTTCTACCAGACCTTTCCAACTCCCAACTGCTGTTCTATCTTCTATATTAAGCACCCCAGGCTCTGATGTACTTGACAATGCCCTGTACTTTAAACACACACACACACAAGCACACTAGTGATCAGAGAGAATTTTTACAATGCGACATACATACACCGAGTTCAGACTCTAAATCTTTCACAGTCTTAATACCTCATATTTACTTTTTTTTATCTTCTTTGCATTTATTTTATATTATTTTTTAAAAGGAATGAGAAAAAAAAAATCATTGACAGTTATGTAATGTGTATTATTTACTTAATAGCTGTTCTGGTCTATTGGGTAAATATATAGTCAGGCAGCTTTTAAAAACACGTATTACGTACCCAAGAGACCAGAGAGACTCTGAAGGAGCTGTTCCAGTCTATTGGGTAAATATGTATTTAGGCAATTTTTCAAAATATGTTAAAACTCCTTCAGTGCCATTCTGGTCAATTGGTTAAATATGTATTTAGACTTCTTTTTTAAATGCCTTTTATGTAGCTGATAGACTGAAGAAACTGTAACTGCTGAATATGTTTTCATAATTTTTACCTATGGGTATGGCTTCTAGTTGCTTCCTGTATTTCAGCTCTGTCCCCTGCTGTTGCATCTATCACATCTCCAAGGAAGAGCTGTGTGTCACAGGCATCATCAGGGGCACAAGCAAGAGGGATGCAAATATTTTTAAATACAGACAACGTTACAAACGATCTTAGTCCTTCTGGCTGTCATCCTTGCTCACTGGAAGTGATGCTCTACATACATTTTTTTCCTGCATTTGGCTCTCTGTCAGTGGACTGACACACTTTGCATTGTGCTGTGCTGGTTAGACTGATGGATATTTTTAAACCAGCCACATTTTTCGATATTCAGAGACACAAAATGGCATTCTGAAGTGCTCCTGTCAATTCTGGGGTGGTTTATATGAGTGAAGTTTAGCACATGCTTAAGTATGAGCTAGATCAGGACTCAACCAACAGGACTTATATCACTTTAAATTTAAATATATGATTTAAAAAAAAATTTTAAAATCCATGTATATGCCTCCAGAATCTTTTTAGGTGTTCAAGGTGATAGGAAAATCAAATCTGATGGCTGAGCTGTAACACAAGTTTCTGAAAATCTTAATGTAAAGTAGCTGTGACAGATGTTAGCATGCTGGGGTTTGTACAACTTCTGCTATATTTCAGCTGAAGATATATATTTACATCTAGCTCTTTCAGAGTGAGCTCTGGTGAGGATTTGATACAGCGATAGAAGCAGGGACTGGGCTTAACACAGTGGCTCAAGGAAGGCAGATGGGGAAGCTTTGCCAGTCTTGTCCCTATTAAACCATGGCTTTCAGGACAATTATATTTGGTTGCCTCTCTGCCTTGCCTTCCTCCATGGACCAGACATCTCCATTTAACTGCTTTTGTAAATTAATCCAAATTCTATTGGTGTAAAACCAGGATTAAACAACTATCCTCTCTCTTTATTCCCACTGTATGAACTGACAGTATAAATTCCTTTTCGGTTTACCCCTTAATGATAAATTATTAACTCTCCACAGAGAATCGATCATGGTCACCCTGCAACAGTCTGTTCATCCGCACAGTACCTGCATTTCCCCATGCTGATAATTATTTCAGGAAGGACAGGTCTTTGCCTGCTTTCTCCAGGTGAGTCCTCAACTTTCCCTGCAGCCTAAGTTACTACTGCTAGTAGAGGTCTGCCCTTGATCTATGGTAGAGCAAATGCTTCTGTTGGAAACCCATTCCTTGTCCTGTTTCAGGACAGGTTTTCATTCTCCTTTCACAATAAAAAAAGTATGTTACTCACCCATCCAAGCATTAGAGAGTTTGTTCTACCTTGGTTTTCTTTTCTCCTCCTTTTAAAGAAATTTTGAGAGAGTTTACTAGAGTCCTTTATCATTGTCATTTCCTTGTGTTAGTCTCTAAGTTTTCCTTGATTCACATTTTTCATTAATAGGAAAAGTATTGGAAATATTTCTTTCCAATGAGTTTAGAAAGCTTTAGTTACATTAACTAACTATTAGCTAATCCTGCAGAAATGAGTTTGGGGAAGCAAGGACAACCCATGCATGCTCACACATGCCCAAGGACAGGTATATACACATATGGAGATGGAAATAAAAAATTGGTGGGCTATATATAATTTAAACAGGCACATGCTAAGTTAGAAATACTATTGTTGAAGTCATCAGGGACACTTAAATTTAAGCAAAGTGTAAACCCTTACAGATTAGAGTAAAATGATGTCACCATTTGAAATAAATCAACTACTTTGTTTTGCATTGCTACAAGTTTAATACTAGTTTAATTCAGAGGATTTTAAAAAGAAAAACAAATGTGGAAAAATATTGATAAGAATTCTGACAAGGAACATTAATAAATGAAAATGTTGATAAGAACTCTGGATAAATTTGGTGAGTTATTGCCAAAATAAGTAACTTTATTATCCAAATTATTAGACCAGCTGTAATGCTGGTTTAAAAATAACAGTGCATTTGAAGTGATGCTATGTCACTCACATAATTTCATAAACAATGATCAAATCCCATCAGAATAAGAAACATCTTGTCTGTCAAACATTACAAGATGCTTTCCAGATCCACCAGTATAACCAGGCCTTTCCATTAATCAGTACACAGGCTTTTTTTTTTTCTTTTTAAATCATTGAGCTGGATGCTGGGAGATGCTCTCAACAGGAGCTGTTGCTGTGTAACATACTCAAGCCTGAAATGTGATTCTATTTTTATAATACAAGGATCCCTGCTGGCTTAGGGGAGTGCTGGTAGGTACTGTGTCCAGATCTGGATGTTGAGTTTATTCTGTAGAAAGGGTAAAATTCCATTTTTTATTAATACTCCAGTTTGTTGGGGTTGGCAGGAGCCAAGGGTTTGGGTTTTTTTTTTGGTTGGTTTCCACCCCCACCCCCCGACCTACTTCATAAGTTATTGGTGAGGTTTTTCTTTTCAAAGGACACTCACATCTTGCCAGGTGAAATGAGGGTAAACTGTAACTGAAGCTTCTGAAATAACTCTGCCAAACTGCTTCACTTCTGCTTGTTTCACCATCTTCATGGTTTTCTCTTAGATAAAAGATGAAACTCATCCTTTTTTGTACTAAAAACATTACTGATCAAAAGAGTTTTAACATAATTTAAAAAAAATATTTTAAAAATATTACTGTCTTATGTATATTAAGTATCTTTACAATACACAAAGTGTGTAAAGAAGAAACAGTTGCTGTTGCTTGATAGCCAGGAGGTTTCCCTGCCTGTATGTGACAGTAACTATAATAGAGGGCAGGATACTTGGTTAACCTACTGTTGGCATAATCTGATTTGGCAATTTCACTGATCCTAAGAATATTCTTATTGTATCAAAATGTGTGACAGCCTTGTGATGGGCACAAATGGGGGATGAGATCAGACCCAGTTGCATTAGATTAAATGGAAATGTGATGTTTTCAACAGTCAAAAAATGCTGGAGACATCATCAAAGCTATCAGTGCCCATCTCTCCACAATCTGTACTATGATCATTTTGTTCCCTTGCCATTGATCTACTACAAAACCGAAAATTACTTTAAAGGAGGAAAGATCTTCAAATATTTATATCTGAGTATATGAGCAGGCAAAATGCAGACTGAGAGCCAACGGCTTGTTACAGTAGCCCGGCTGAACACTAAATTCACCTAAGGCCCAGGCCAAATCTCATAAAGATTAGAAAGGCCACCTTGCACTGCCCACAGTGGACATGAGGTTTAGAGCAGATTTTGAGTCTTCCTTCCAGATCTGTGCCCACACACATTTTCTTCTTTAACTTTTTTCCTGTTACAGACGTGTTGCTTCTATCCTCTGTTTGATATGTGAGGGTGTCCTTTGGTCAAAGCAACCAGAGCTGAGCAGGGAAGGGAGAAATGCTGCTTGATGGGGAGCTGCAGGTGAACACCCAGAGGTGCAGAGGGGTACAGCACATCAGGCAGCACAGTCACTAGTTTAGCGGCAACTCAGACTTCTCCACCACTCATTTACTTCGTTTAATGTGATATTAAGTAAATTCAGTATGATAAAACTGATAAAAGGACTTGATTTATTGAAGCTGACTGGGCTCAGCCACTTTTGTACTCTGTCACCACCCTCAAGAGAAAATAGAGGTGCTAAAAATTACCTGAGTCTACTAGTCTTGACTTTCCCCTCAAAAGCAGCATATTCAGGGTCTCCTTTGCCTTTGAAATATGAGTCTGTCTTTCCTTAATCTGCTCTGGACACCACTCAAAACCTGAAATTCTTCATTACCATCAAATATCAGAGTTTTGACTGGTTTGCTGGGACTTCTGCAATGCAGCGATGGGAGCAGAGTCCTCCTCAGGATGAGGGGGGTGTCTGGGGTAGGAATTTTTCTCAGCCACTTCAATAATTGTGGATGTGTACACCATCAGTACCATCACTGCTTCTGGGAGGACCAAGTGAAGGAGACCAGTACTGAATTGTCCCCCCGGTATGGAGACACGGTTTAAGTTATGAGTGGACCCCAGTGAGAATGATACAGATCCACCATAGCCAGAAGGAGCAACTCAAAAGGGGATCGAAAGAGTAAAGCCCTCCTCATGCCAAAAATTACTCCCTCAATGCTATCTGTGGCACACATGGATGAACTGAGCTCCAGCACGTTTGAGCACAGGCTTCTGACTTCTGCCAAGCCCCAGGCTGGGGTAACAACTCAGCACCTCTCCATTGGGGAGCAGAGAAACTCTCTAGCTTCATGGGATGCTCTTGGGTATATCTGAGAGCATGAATGTGGTTCTTGTGGGACTTCTAAATTTAGGAAAATACTTAGAATAGAGAGGTACTTCCTTACAGCACAGAAGAAGACATAGACTCTGGTTTTTAATCTTACACGATGTCGTTCTGAAATCAACTTAATATGCAATGCAAACGGTACTTTGTCAAACTTAAAACCCCACAACTTTTAGAGTCACTAGGGAGCACGTATATATGGGAAATGGACAATCAGAGTCATCATGTTGATTTGCTTAAGAGTAGGTGACATACTGGTTTAAAATACCTTCAGAGTCCTTAATAGGATTTTTTTTAGCCACAGTCTAAGCACTTGCAAAACCTTTAATAGGCGTATTTGTAGGATATATAAGAATTTAAGTATTTATTTCTCTAAAACGCGAGTTTTCTTGCTTGTGAGAAATTTTCTTACTGGGAACCTTTCCAAAACCGCTCTCATGTAGCTTCATGGAATTTTCTCAGCTCTTATGTTTGCTCCTGCTCCACACCTCTTCCCCAGTGCAGAGAGGCACATCTGTCTGTTTTCTGCCTTATCAAGCAGACATCTACATCTGTGAGGAAAACTCCACTTCCTTAGCTAAAAACCTGTATCTGATTGTGGTAATAAAGCACTACTTCCTCAGTTCAAAACATACATCAGACAGGACCAATTACTTCAAATGACTCATAGCAACAGGCAAAGCAATAGTCGTCTTTGCAAAGCCTTTGAACTTCTACCGCTTCAAAGGTGTACTAAAATGTGGTTATGAGGCGATTGTCTAAAATTGCCAAATTACCAGTTTCCAAGCTTTGACGTTGGTTATTTTGAGCAAGGAGACAAAGGAAAGCGGTTTCTTCACCCGCTGAGGGAAAGAGAGCAAAACAAAAAGGTATTTCCTAGGTGAAAGGAGTTCTTAATACAATGTGTTCTTGAGCAAAAAACAGAAAAATACTTAGGCTTTAAATTAATCAAATAATGTAATTAGATTATCAAACAATGGGCAAAAGCAAACTGTGTGATCCAAAGCTACTGACTGAATTTAACTGGCTTTCAATCACATCCTGGAGGTCAGAGAGGCTCAAAGTGTTATTAATGGGAATCAAAGCTTTTCACCTTTAGGTCACCAATTTGAATGTGGCAGAGTTTGGTTCTGACTGAACGTCATTACCATCTATCTGGTAATTACTGGTGAGGCTATCTGACATGGGATTGAGGTCTTAACAGCCCCCAAAGGGCAGGTAGTTGCAGAATCCAGCATGGGGATGTGCCTGAACTGCAGCGGGCAGTGCTGGTGCCATACATGGAGGTCTGATCCAAGAGAAAACAAAACTACGTGCAATTTAACAGCACCTACTGCTTTCTACTGCTTCCAGGTACAAGAAAATAACTTCATAAGTGTATTTAATAATGTTACCAAATTAATTTCTTTCCAATATATCAGTTTCCACTTTTGTTCTGGTGGACAGAGCTTTAGCAATGCCTTGACCTTGATGGTGGTGGCCTTCTCCTGACAAGACCCATGCACACTGACAAAGAGATGCAATGAAACCTTTGTTACTGTAGTTGGTTAATACCTATTCTTTGGATGGGCTGACCCATTGTCACAATCATGAAATTAACTTTAAAATAAAGTCATTAAAGAAGAATCCTATATAATGAACATCATTTGTCATCCTGTATATCCTATATACTGAACTACCTGTCATTCCAAATACCTTTGGGCCATTGTGATGCAATTGCTATTTTAGTTTTATCAGGAATCTTCCAATATTAAGACCACATTTAAGTAAATATAGCTCTAGTTCAATAGTGTATTTCTGATTGCTTCACTTTCATATTGAAACACTGAATTTTAATTTCACTACTAATCATTTTATTGAGGTTTTATGTGTTTTCTTAAGAATGAAGGTGAGCGAGCATGTACTAGGAGGGCACTTGCTGGAATTTATTACACTCCATGTCAAGTGACTAGGAAGCTCTGGCTCATCAACATTGTGGTATCACTATGAGAAGATGACAAAAGCTGAATTTGTCAATACAGGTGGGTACTTTTCACAAACCTCTAAAGAAGCAAGGGAGTTTCTCACCCTCACATATCTTTGCACTGTATTTATATGTCAGAAACTGTGGTAATATATTCTATGAACTTCCTTTGGAGGCCTATAAATCCATTCAGCTTTGTATAACCTCCACCACAGCATGTTTGGGCTCTACTAGGTCACATATACTTATCCCTTGAGCACTGGTCTTCAATATCAGAGGAACCATAATGGTTCGTTCAGGGGGCTGTAGATTTCCTCTGAGCCCATTAGGAATAAACAGTAAAGAAAGGACTCAAACATTCCTCCTTCTATTCTAGAGGTCTGGGTAGGAAGAGTCTGGGTAAATCTGGGTAACTGCCGAATAAAGTTCTTCCTTTTCATTGGACCAGATATATTTATTCATTAGTTTACTTTTTAATAAATCATTGAGGTTTGTTCCCAAGATAGTTCATTGTCAAACTTCAACACTGACAACTCAAGTTACCTCACCCAGATGTTACTGGACAGGGCAAATATATGTTCCCATTCCTTAATTGATGTAACTCTTCCAATCTGTCTTTTAATGCAAACACTTACCTATATGAAAATAAGGAAATTAAGGTTACACTGATGTTTGGCAATATCAACATTAAAACTATTGTTTCTCTACAGATCTGGTCAGAAATATGTTTACACAACTATTCAATTAAAGAAATGCAATGAAAGTGAGGCAGAGAAAATTCATTTAAAAATTCCAGTACTCACAAGTGGAGATCTGTTGAGGGCTAGAAGTCACTTCTGGCTTCGGTGAGAAGAAAGCCTACAGGCGCTTCTTTTTGTGAGTAAGTTACATCTGTTCAGGCACTGTACTTTGCTAACACCATACTTTTGTTTTTTAGACTGTAGATCCTTCAAGTCTAGCAGCTCAGATGCTTGCATCCGTCTGTACCCTTTTGGGTAAATACCTGTCACTTTAGGCAGTCTTGTCTGATTATCTCCTCCACACTGAGATTCAGATTGCCCCACTAACACACTGCTTTCTCTCTTCTTGCACATGGCAAGCACCACCAACCCAAGACCTTCGGCTTCACTCCAGTTAAGGAAATAACAATTCTCCTCCAACAGTTTCTGCTGTCTCTTGCTTATAAAACTCAAAAGATCTCTGAGATTGCTTGATGGAGCAAAGGGACATGGAATACCCAGTCTCTCCAACTAGTTTCTGTGTCTGTCTCTTTGCTGGACGTGTTTGGGTGTGTATTATGAGCAAAAAGAGCAACACCTTTTTTTTTAGAGGCCTGGCTTTGCAACCTTCTCTGATCAATACCCTCCTGCACTCAAGGCATGCATTTTTAGTCTTGTACAGCATTCGAGTTTCTTACAATTCGTTCTACTGAACAGAAATCTCTTCACTATATTCTCAGGAATCAAACAGCAAGAACTTTTATACACAGATAGAGCTTCAACTTAGCCCCTTGTCAACAGAAACGCACTGATGCCTCCAGGGAAATCGATTCTTAAAAGCAGATATTCATGAGCAACCATTGGTCGCTGCTCTGGAAGGACCAAGGAAGCTTGGTCAAGGTCTGTGCTGGAGATTTTAAATTGCCACTGCAATCTATACCAATAGTAACTCCTTTCTCCTGGGCACCATCCCCTATGCCAAGATCCAGTCTATATTTTCCCATTCTCCCAGAGCGCAGCCACCCACATCCATAGGGATTCTATTGGTGACATGCTTGTTACTCCCAAAACTTGTCCAAATGCCACTTTCCTAGAAAAATAAGGTATTAACATTATAATAATAATAATAATTATTATTATTAAATATCAGTTGCATCTCTGAAAAAAAAAAAGGATCACCAGCCTGGAAAAGATGAGAAACACTGGCAGGGAGCATAAATTGCCCATGAATTTCCTTTCATCGCAGGACAATGAATGCAGAGAACCAGAGTACAAACAACCATTTGGAGGAACTATGTATGTTCTCTATACTTTGATACAACTCCCTATGATGTTTCCTGTCATCCTCTGAGGATCTGAATTTATGAGCACATCAGCGCATACATTTAAACTGAGGATGCCCAGATGGGGAAGCCCTCTCACCGACAGGATGACATACCCATCTGCTGCATATTAATACCCTTCAAGGGATTATAATTTCATGCTGCCTGGGTTTTACTGTTGGTGCTTGGAGGCTGGGATGTAGGAGTGCATAGCAGTGTGGCTCTGGAGTGAGGATTAGGTGGAGCCACCGTGGGACAGTGTCAGACTTGAGAAGTTTTTTGAAAGCTCTGAGGTGGCCTGTTCTGAGCAGAAAGAATTTTGATGAGCAGAGAGTCCCCTTATAGTATCAATTTGGTCAAATAATACGTTTACAGCGCTGCTATAGATCAAGAGAAACAGTTAACTGAAACATGACAAGCAACTGTTAAAAATACTCCACTATCAAACATCAGCTGGGGACACCGAAAGGAAGAGTTGATGCTTATAAATAAAAGATGATGTAAAAATTAAACAAACAACCCATTAGGACTCTTTCAGGTTTTTTTTTTTTTCTTTCTCCTGGTTTCTTATGTTAAACCACACAATAAACTTTTTTTTTTTTTTGACCTGGAGAGGTTTAATCTATGTGCAGAAAGGGAATTAAGAGGCCGATTCAGAGATTTGTGGGGTTTTTTTCCCTTTCCTTTCCTGGAGGTCTCTTTTTTTATTTTCTTTCCAGGTATTGATTCTGAAAGTGATATCACACCAGAAGGTGCATTGATATGGTGTTGAGTAACAGAAAACTGCAAAGACTCCTTACAGTATAATCAAAGCTCCTGTCCAAGCCCCACACTCTGATGAAATCCAATCAATAGGGACGATTAAATGACACATACAGAGCCATCAATATTAAATACAGTCCATTTCCTGTACAAGAACAGTGCAATGTAAAGTGGACGAGATAAAACTTGAATAGGCAGGTTATTTACGATGCTTGTACAGTGTTTAAGCAGTGATGAAAGTTGGAAGCAGGCATCATTTGCATATTAATCAGAAAAGCAAATAAATGTTTCACTGCACATAAAATGCAATTTGGTGGGTTTGCGATATTTTAAAATAGTAACTTTTTAAAGGTACTTTTTTGGAGGAGCAGTGTGAGGTAGGAATTTACTCCAAAATGAAAAATCGTGGATTCTACACCTCCATGATCTTAACGGGTCACTTGGTTCTTACAGAGCTTCATCAGAAGTCCAAAATCATTTCCCTTTTGCCTGCACAGTGAAAAATAAGGTTTGTGTTAATTCCTTGCAACTTCAGCCTGCGTTCTGACTCCAGAGGTGAGGCAGAGCTCTCCAGGAAGTGCTGCAATTTTCCACTGCCATCAAACATGCAATATTTGCATGATTTTGTTCAGTAACACAAACACTTAGGCACATCCGTGATGAAAGGCAGGGCAAGCCAGCCAAGACCCAGAGGAGCAGCTCCACCTGGCATGGTGCACTGCTGTGGGATGGAAGGTTAGTGGCATGGGTCCAATTGTGGGGCAGTCACATTGGCTTGGCAATGCCCTTGGCAGGACCTGTTAGCTCCTGGCTCCAGGCTGGCATAGCCTCAGCTGGACCTGAGCAGTCACTTCCAAAGCTGAGGGTCACCGTGGCAGAGCAAACTCCTCTCAACTTGAGTGCACCAGCCTCACAGCCACTGCCAAACACCTTCATTTTTATGCTAAGTAGAGTGAAGAAAATGTTCACCTCCTATGATGTTCCTGACTTTAGTAAAGACAACTGTAGATACAAGACAAAGAAAGTCCTAGAGACAAAGACCCTTACTCCCAACAAGTCACTTCGAGCAAGGGCGGTGCCTGTACCAAGCACATGCCAAACACATTTGAGGTGTTCAGATCAGGCCCAGCAAAGGAAGGTTTTCCTTTGCTGAATTCCTTTGTCATCTTGCCTTCAGAGATGCACTGTGGTGGTCTCCCTGGGCTAGGGAGAGTCCACCAGCTCTGAGTGATACCTTTCGGTGAACTCCCTCTTCCTTTCAGCTGTGCCACTCAAAAAGCTTTCACTGGTTCTTACAGAGTCCATATGATGCAGCCTATGGACACCATCCCTTTTTGGACATTTTTCTTCATAGGGTGACTTCACAACATAGAGGTAGGAAAAAGAGAAAATCTGAGATCTGCCAGCAAAAGCAACCAATTGATAAAAACATAGAAATCGTTAAAAACACAGATCTCCAGCAATATGGGTACTGAGACCACACTGCCTTTTGTTCTTGAAAAGTAAGAGAAAGGATGAATGAATTCACTTCAGAGGGAAGGCAAACAAAAGCAGCGGCAGGCGGGTAGGAAAAGGTGCTGCTGTGCTACCCCTTAGCTCCACACTAGCTTTTCACACATGAATCTTCATCATATTGATTGGTAAATATATCTTCTTTTCTCCCCCTTTTAGCATTAATTCATTCTTTTTCAACATTAAACTTTCACAGTCCTTTTTGAAGCTAATAGATAAAATGCCTTATCATCAAGACTTGCACTGGTTTTAATGGAAGTCTACTAGGGCTGTTCACAAGTTTAAAGTTAATCACATATTGATATCCTTTGTTGTACTGGGCCATAAATGTTTGGTATCTTCAGGATGAAAAACCTTCATCTTGACACAATTTTCAAGGATTTTTTTTTAAAAAACCCCAAACTCCTCAATAAAAGTTTTATAGAGAAAGTGAGCCTGAAAAATGTTCTTGGAGATGACACTACTCTCTGCCAGGACACTTTCACAAATAGTGTGGGGACAGCAGGTTGTTTGCCAATGGAAAGCTACTTTCTCTTGACAAAATTGAAAATTGATGACAAAGTGATTGGGTATTTCTCAAAATGCTGTCAAATGTAATGACATTGGGTGAGTTCCAATTAGCTTTGTAGGCTTTCAAGATACAGCTCTCTCTCCTTGCCTTATGTGTAAAAACTTTGCGTTGTGAGTCAGTTCTGCTGAAGGACAGCTAGAACTGCTACAGATACCAGTTTTTTTCTAGGCAATAAGACCGAGCTGACATATCTTTAGTCTTGACTAAATAAGAAACTTTCACTTTGCAAAACCTGAGCTTTCTTCTCTGGTTTGATGTGGTGTTATATACGCGTAGCGCGGATTTGTTGGCCATCTTGCATGGGTATGGCACAGGGTGCAACAAGGCAATTCATTTTGGTTGGTCAATAATTAACCAGACCCTTATGAGATGAGAGGTGTCACGAGCCCTGGGATGTACTCAGCATCCCACCACCAAGAGCAGAGGGGAGAGGGAAGAAGACAAAAGCTACAGCAACTTCAACATCGGGCCTCTATGCGCTGATGGAGCTGGTAACAAAGATCTCCCTCTTTCCCTCGCTATCTAAAGTACAAACAACATAAAGCCAGGATTGGATTGATATGGAATGCTACATAAAATGTTTGCTTATAATTATTTCTAGCACTCTTTTGAAGCTTAGGGATAAAACATTTCTAATTATTCATCAGGCTGTTGGAACTCCTAGGCCTCTGTAATAGGAATTTAGCAGAACAACAAATAACATACAGGGATCCAGATGAAAGGAGTGAATTTGAAGGGATTATTACCATAAAAAAGCAAATGACTATTTGATGGAGTTACAACAATACAGAGAGTCAGACAGGGATAGAGAAATAATGCTAATTGATAAATACATAGCTGCTCAAGCTTTAATTTGAGCTGCGGAATAGTTGTAAAACGAGTGATACCTGTAATTTCCTTTTTAAAAAGATCACCCTGTTTGAAATGCATATATAAGGAAAAAAATCCACCCTTCAAATGCATCTTTTCTGCACCCCTCCTCCGTCTTCCCCACTTGCCATGGGACATTACTGTCACAGTAAGTAATTCTTTAAAAGGCAGGACCAGAAATTTGTTATGGTCTCGGCTGGCTTACAGCTGTGTGAAGATTTGCACCCCAGTTTAGGATGGGAGCCAGTACATCTTCTGTGGGATCCTGTAATCTGCACATATGTGAAGCCATAGGAAGCAAGAGACATTCAAGGAGCTCACCAGATTTTTCTTTTCACTACAATATAGCAAAAAAAAAAAATAAAATCCTTGTGTTATCTTAGTCAGGTTCAAAGCATGGCAAAGTGAAAAGCAAAACAGAGCAACAACAAAAAAAAACCCCAAACCCAACACAAAACAACCCCCCCAAGTCACTCAAGGCTGGATTTGTGAACAGTTGGAGGTGCCAACCCAGCCCTTATTTTTCCAGAAGGCAGGGAACCTTTCAGCTGTCTGTCTTAGGTAGGGACCCACAAAAGGTCTAAGGGGAACTTAAAATACAAAATGGGATAAATCTTCAGCATTCAGTTCTGTTCTAGCTATATTGTTACTGCTGCACTAGTGGTTTACCATAAAGATAGTTTGCTGAGGGTCCAGAAGCTGTCTTGCCTGAAGGAGGGTAGGAAATAAATCTGACTTTGTACATACATGCAAAAAAGATAACACGGATAGGAGACTTACCAGCTACCCCGCAAGCTGTGTGCTTCATTATATCACAAATATCGTTTTAAAGGGCAAAGATATGCAAAGCAGATGTATTGTAACTATCTCTAAATCAGAATTTCAATGTAAGGCGTTCTTCAACAGCTCAATACAGTCCGTGAGAAGCTTTCTTCCCCTCCTTAATGAAGGTAAAACGTTAGCATTATAAATTGCAGCTTAGAGAAATTATATTCAGACTTTAAAAAAAAAAAAAAAAGAAAGGAAAAAAAAAGAGAAGAGAGAAAGCGTTTGCACTAGATTAGCAGGGGTGGATCGTCTTGTTGAGAGTTGTGCTGCCAAAGCCTATTAAAGTAATTCACGTTTTATACATAGACATTACCATTTCCTCTGAACTATAACGTCCTTGGAGTATTACTCCACAGAGACATCCAAAATCCACTTTAGACAGGGCACAAAGGCACAGTTTGAGATTTACCTGTGTGACTTGTCTTGCAGGTGACAAGCATTAAGGAGGAAAATCTTCGCTTCTGTCAGATAAGCAGGAATTCTTGGTTTCTTAATTCACTTGGAAAGAAAGGATAATTACCTGAACTAAATTTCTGCGCCCATCTCGAATGGACTCTAGGGACAATCCTGCAGATTAATGCTCTAAGAACATAAGATTCAGAAAGGGAACGTAAGGATGTATGAAATAGGATCGCTTTTAACAACCTGGATCAAAAACTGTATCGGGAACCAAGGGGAGGGAGAAGCAGAGGAAGGGGCAAATCCAGCATGGCATTAATGAGTTTTGCTGCCTCAGCAGAATCAAATTTTGACAATAATAATGATGATTTGTAAAGGCAGACTTTTTTTTTTTGTTACTTTTTTTCTTTTCTCCCCTGTGTTCTGATGGATTTGAGAGGTTTCCATGACCTGAATGCTTCAGGCAAGATCCTTAGGTGATGTAAATCAGGATAAATACAGACAAATTCATCCCTTCCCACCCTCCACAGCTTTTCTGCTCATCTGCAGTATCGTAATAACCTAGTGATGTTAATTAATATATATATTTCTTCTCTGTTTCATGTGATGCTGCCTCTGCCTCAAATTGTTTTGGTTTTGTTCTTTTTTGTTGCTGTTGTTGTTGTTTTTGCGCCGCCTCTCCTAAGTAAATCTGGGCCGTGTTACTTTAAAAATGAAATAAAGCTTGTGTTCATAGTGACAGTCAATAACACTACAGCATTATAATCAATTGCTATTTGTAGCAGCAGGACTAGCAGTGGGGGCAGATCAGTGCAAATTACTGTCACTGTGTGCTGGCGTGTAGCGCAGCCAGCCTGTATCACGTAAAACAAACGACACCATATTCGACGGGGGCAGACAGTACTTAGTCATACCTGTGCGATGGCAGAGCAGCACAAGCCAGCTCCAACAACAAATGGGAAAGTGGTCCTTAACCTGTGGGATTGCTGGGGAAGAGAAAGGGCTTAATCCAGCAGCGTGTTGTGCTGCTAAGATGCAAGGCTAAATGCTCCTGCTTTCGCAGGGGGCTGGAGAATGGAGGATTACAAGTATCTGGGGATCTACAAAAAGGTTAGATAGCTTTTTAGTGAACACCGATGACGTCTCTGTTGCAGTTTAAACTGATGGTTTGTATAGGCGCCTGTAAGCCGTGGGGGTCTTCAGTTCAAAACACCTGTTATGATCAATAAGGATGCCAAAATGAAATATAATAGCTTCCCCCTCCCTCCTTCCTATAGAAACAGGAGTGTTTGTTACTGCTATAGATCACAGCAACGTAATTTTTTGCCTGTGTTTCATTTGAGAGAAGAGATCCAGGCTCTGATCTCAGTGGGGGAGCGAGCTGTTATCTCAGCGCTCTGGTCTGGAAGCAGCAGGTCAAACAGGTAATTTTAAAGATGGAGCTACTTGATTCTTTGTTTTTCAGCACCTCTGTCTCTATGAATTAGGCAAGTTATTTGGAACCCCCGTGACTAAAGGAGATATGCAAATTATGTTTATTGGGTGAGAGAACGAACTCACTGTGGACAAAGTCCATGTCCTTTGGAAAACAAAGCCTTGGCCAGCAGGGCAATATATGCTTATAAAATTACATCTGATTACCTGGCTGAAGGATTTCGTATTGATCTGGGGAATTGCTAGACAGCCCGCACTGCAACGCATAGTCCTCCGTTTAGCCCTCACTCAGAGAGATCAGGACGTGGGAAGTTAAAAAACACCCCACCTCTAGGACCCTACATCTCCTAATTGCACCCCAGCCCAGGAGAAACGCATCTCCTGGAGAAAGAGTGATCCAGCAGCAACGCCAATGCAAACACTGAGCTCACTTCTGGGACTGCCGCAAAGGATGACAATTTATTGCCCGTTTTAATGATACAGTTTGCGATATGCATACTTGCCAACTGGGAACTGGAGTGAGATCAATGAGTTATTTTACGTAGGTCCCTGTATTCTGGGCCAGAATGAAACTGTTGACCTAGAGGTGAAAGTCTCTAATTTTATTTCTAGTCCCTCTGAGTCATGTAGTCACCAGAAATAACACTGACAGCAATAAAACCCAGCAAACAAACAAAACTAAGCAAACATCAAATATTAAGGAAAAAGATTTTGCCAAAGAGGCTCAGCGCACGTTTTGTGAGACCACGTAATCTCTGACAGTGAAATCTGGAACATAAAAACCCTTCTCTCCCTCCTGGAGCCCAGTATTCTTCTCTGAAGACAAATGCTTAATAATAAATATTTTTTGTGCCCGTGGAGCTTTGTGCAAAGTCGGACATGATATTTTTGGCAATATCTGAATGTCAGTAGAAATCTGAGAGAGTGTCACATACCGTCCTCGCGCTGGGCGTTTGGTGAAAGCCATGGCTTTGAATTTATGTTGACACACATGCAATGGGCTGAGCTGAGCAGAGCAGACCCAGAGGTGCAGGAAATGCCCTCATGCTCAGATTTTTGCATGGGGAACACACCTTTGGTATCTGCTTTGAACCATGAGCTGAATTACAGGTTGTAATTCAGCTGTAATATCTCTCTCCACCTTCCTATTTCCAGTCCTCTCTCCCTCCTCTCCTCTTAGATGCAAAGTTTTTTCCTGTTTAGCAAGACCAGAATTACTGCTTATTATTATTACTGCTATTAATATTATGAATAATCATCATAATCATCATGGATTTTTCGCTACCCCTTCAGAGGGTAGTTTCCAAAGGAAATTTCTGTGTCTATTCCTGGCTAACAGGCGTACCAGTTTGGGAAAAATAATCTTCCACTCAAAGGTGGTTTAACTTCAAATAAGGACTTTTTGGCTCAGGGGTTACTAAGGAAAATTGCTTCGTTTTGTAACCATAATTCCTATATTTAAATAAATGGGATTTTCCTTCAGAGAGGTTTGAATTATGGAATTTTCCTTTGTCAGGCAAGAATCAATGCTGTGTTTGCTGCTAATCAAACCAAATACGTTAGCTGAAAAGGAAAATGAGTTAATTTTGAAGGACTTCCACACTAAAATTAGTTCTGAGTACAAGAGAAGAAGACTTAATCTTGTTTACTTTTTTTCTTAAATTTCAGATTTTATACACCTCCGTTATTTTACAGACTATTAAGGAATCAGCCCCTGTTGGTATACATAAGTCAGCTTCATGTGATGTGCATTTCGGATCTGATTCAATTACTAGTGAAGGCAAAGGGGGTCGGATTAAAATTTTACGGTACGTATTTTTTTAAGGACTCAGGCGACAAAGATTCAGCTCTGCAACGCCCTGAAATCAACCAGTAATTTCAGAAAACTAGAATACTTGCAATGAAATCACCACATTCTGCAGCCACAAAATATTATGCAGAAGAGGGGCTGAGATGCTGTTATTGGCTTGGTTCGACCTGATTTTGCTTTAAACAAACATAAAATGTCAATGGGAGACACCGACGGTGGGTCTCATAGCTCTGGAATTTGGTATCACTGTGGGGTTTTTTAAAACATAAGAGAAAACTGCATAGCATCAAACAAATTTAGTACCTTTTTCTTCACCTTTTCAGTAAATGCATCATGTTATGACTGTAATATTGAAAATATTGTCGATCACTGCAGAGTACGAGCACTGAATTCCTAATGTTGCTATACATTGCATACCCCTAAAGCCACATAAACACATAATTATCTTAAAAACAAACAAAATACCCCAAACCAAATTGTTCTGTTTGAGAAAGACTTTGGGTTTATTCTTTTTTTTTTTGGTTTTCTGGTGTTTGGGGAGTTTGAGTTGAGCTGCAAAGTTAACAAAAATCAATACATGTTTTGCTGCGGTGGATAGTATATTTTTCACCTGTTCTGAGGAGCCCACCCACCTGGATACACAGCACAATATTATTCCTAACATTATCCAAAAAATAAACTAGGCATTTTAATTAGCTTAAAAGGGTCAAATGGCAGGGGAAAAAAAAATTACCTGCAATACAAAAACTCTGGCTATTATAATGATACAGTGTGCAATTCAATATATCTGTTTAGATATTGACCTTCTGCATTATTAATGGCTTTGAAAAGGGTACTGCTGTCTTGCAACTCCTTAACAGGTGGAAGCCACTGGAAACCTAACATTTATTGGTTTTTATATGCCAGATTACTTCCAAACTAAAAGTCAATGAAAATATGTTTGCAGCCTGAATTTAATAGGGAGCTCGGATTTTTTGTGGGGTGTTTGGTGGGGGGTTTATTGCCTAAAGCTGCTACATTACTCCTTCTCCTCTTCCTCCCCCACAAAAAAGATACTACTGTGCAAGAAGGATTTAATTTCCATTAAATGTGTGTCATTTTTTGCTACTTGAAGAAGTTAATTTGGATATCAAGTGTTTGGAAAGTCCCTGTCTATCCATCTGAAAAAGCCTTCAGCTTCAGAAAAGCTGTAGTCTCTTTGGGTGAGATCTTTGGTGAACCAAGGTACCCACTAGATTTCTAATCATCTCAATCCCTAATTTCAGAGCAGTAATTACAAAAAAATATAAAAATATGTAACTTTTCTGTATATTCACCTTTAAAGACTGCTTTTGTTTCAGACACTGTGCTTACACACAATCCCAAAGCAGAGCCCAGGACCTCCCACACTCAAACACCAGAAAGTTTAAAAAAGGGTATTTTAGCCTTCATCTTATTTATCTTGCTTTGCCTTACACTGACAATTAACTTGTGTTGTCTTGATGAAAGAAAAAATACTCAAACAGCACAAGGTATAGCTGGTTGGACTTTAACTTGTGTATTTTTTTTAAATTTCAGAATGCTTTTTTGATTAATTTATATATAAAGAAATGAAATACATTTCATGTCTCCCAGTATTTTAAAACACATTTATCAGTCAGTTTATATCTGAAGATCTCATTTTTCCCCCTCACTTTTATTAATTATGTAACAGAACAAAAATGACCATAAAACCAAGTTGGTTTTTTTTTTTCCTGTGGAAAAATCAGTTAAATATAAACCAATGTTTTACCAAATATCTTGTGAATATTTCCCCTGAGGGCCAGATCCCGTGTGACTTTCAACATAGCAGAAAGAATTTATGTGTAAATCAACCATCAAGCAGAAAACAACAGAGAGACAAGAGGGAAAGAAAAAAAAAACAAAACCTCAAAAACCAAACCAGAACCCCCACCAAATAAATAAAAAGAACAAATTTTAAATTATTAGATCTCAAAATTCCACCCATACTATAAGAAAAGCTGAGATAAAGAGTTATCTACATATCTTTTCCTATGGTTGCTTTACTGAAAGCTTTAAAAGGCAAATGTACTACACTTCTATTAGGAGAAACCATGAAAAATAGCCATGACCTCATTTGTAAGATCACCAAATATTAGCATTTCCCTTTATTCTAATTGTCACTCTATTTACATATATTATGCTATATTCAATGTACACTGATGTTCAACTGTTTTGGAAGTGCCGGCCTATCATCAGGAAACAGATGAAAGGAGATTTTCAATTCTTTTAAAATATTGGTTCTAATTTCAAAAGTCTGCAATTAACTTTGTTTCCTTGAGAAGGGAATTTATATATTTTATATATAGTGGTGTTCTCCTAGCCCAGGGACAGTGAAAGCATACTGTGGAAATTTCAAATTTAAGTCAACTTCCAATAATACCATGATACTCTGATAATTTAATTTACTATTACTGTTTAATTTCCTATCATTTACTTCCTATGAATGGTACTTGAAGATGCACCAATGAGACAAATAAAATCTGCAACTTGTCAGCTGTAGATCTCTTCTTCATCACAGATTTCATCTCTTAATTGATCCAGGTCCCAGCATGATGTACTGTCTGCAGTACAGAGGAAAGCTTTGCTGGTGGCACAAGCTTTTCATGGAGCTGACCTGTTTCTATCCATTGGGTCAAGTGGAAATAGGGGGGGAGTAGATATACTGTAATCTTCTATAGGAAATAAGGTCTTTTTCCTTCTTGGCTTGGAGGCAGAGAAGGAAATCTGAACTCAGATCTGCATGGGGCTTTCCCCCCCCTTAGGTTTTCTCACGGGAAGTTGCTCCAGCGTTTTCAGCCAAGGAATTCCTGAGTTCATCACAACCACAATTTCATCTGCGAATATTCTCATCCTTCCCAAATGAGTTACAATTGTCAATTGAGCTGTAAAACACAGGCAACCTCTTGAACTTCAGCTATTTTTAAAGTCCAGCTAGATTGACGTTCTGTTATTTTTATGCTTTTTTCCTTTTTTTTTCCTGACTTTTTTTGTTGCCAACCAAACCCAAGAATCGAACATGATAAAATACATTAGTCTGTTTTCCTCAAAACTGCAGCAAAATGCTGATGAAGTCAGAAGAAAGCCTACTCTGATGGTCTTTCAGCATCAAGAGCTCTAGGTGACTGCACAGACTTCTGACTGTGTCTTAAAAATAAATCTGAACTCTGATCATACTTAGTGTTTCACAGATGTAGGGGTTTTTGTTGGCAGTGGGTTGGGGTTTCTTTTTCCTTAGAAGAGCTAAATCATAGCATCATAGTTCTAGGTAGATTGAGACATAGGTTATGATTTGCAGATTACCCAGAATTGGCACCAGCACAGCACTTGCATGCATTTCCAAGAGGCGTGGCTGAAAACATGTAAGAGAATTTGACTCAGTAAAAGCATATTCAGTTGTGTTCAAGTGATGGCTCTCATTTTCGTGGAGTGCCATGTGTTCCAACACAATGGTTAAGGGTGAATTATTGCTGCTGAGAGAAGCACTATCTTTCTGGTGACTCACTGAAGTCTCTGGCCTGGACTTCAACAGAGAAGTTCTGTCATCAGATTAGGAACAACTTTTTGTTTCACTTGAAACATGCTGACTGGACTGAAAGTCTTTGAACAATGCATGTAAATGTACCCAAAGATAGATGCTACATTATATCCAAAATGAACGGTTCGTTTGTGAAGCTGGGCTTTAGCAAGAATCCTGATGCCGCGGGTGAAGGCAGTGGGCTGGGAGTCAGGAGGTCTGAGTTGATCTCTCAGCTTTGCCAGTTTTCGTGTCACGGTAGGGAAGAGCACTCAAAGTCCCCAGAGCAACTTATCTTCTAAGTTTGGGTGAAAAATTGCTTGAAGAGCTTATTTAATGTCATCTATGCTGTTGCACAAGTGGTTAGAAAATACTACTGCTTCTTTTCTGGCATCCCTTGTATGCACACATGCATGTGTGCTGTTTAAAGCCACTAAATTTTCACCTTTCCACTAAATTTTTCGGCAGCAAAGTACAGTCATCATGGTCAAGAGGTGGGGGAGGAAAGCAGGACCACCTACTAGACACAACTGCAGGCCTAAATCGGTGAACGCACGTGAATTAACTCGCTGAGGTCACGGCCTTGATAACGAAGGATCAGATATGGTGGCTCCTATTCAAAACAATAGACGGTGAAAGCAGAATATTCTGCCTTCTGCCTTCAGGAGCATGTGCAGTCAGGATGTCTTTCCTGCTCTCAGGACCTATAGGAAGTGGCCGAGAGGGAGAGCGGAGCCGTTTCACAACTTGAGGGATCATGGCTGGAAAAAAGCAGGGGCAGAAGCCTGTTTTCACGTCTCCTAACGTCCAGAGACAGGAATAGGAGGGGATGGCAGGAGAATATTCTGTACCCTTATAAGAAAAAAAGGGAATAATGACGCCTGACATTTAAATCGCTCCCCCTGGCAATAAGCAAATGATGGAATACTTGAGGGTCAAATCCTGCCAGCAGTATCCAGCACCAGTTAGGTGGTGCTCAGCAGGAGTATCTTTTTTCAGCATCTCCGTGATAGGGATGTGGCTCGTAAGTGCATTTCCCGGTGCCCCCAGAGGATATCTGACTACGGCGGCACTTTGCAGTGCCCTCAGCGACGGCCGCTCGAGCATTGCACCTCTCCCCCCCATGCCCTGGGAGGCTGTCGCTGCAAAAGCCATAATTTAGACTTTAATATTTTGATACTTAACGTGACGGATTTCCCTTTTAGTGCACATTGATTTGCTCTGATCGAGGCACGAAGCCATGCAGGTTTGCCTGCATTTCAGACGATTTTAGTCTAAAAACATGCAAATCCCACAGTGCATCCCCCCTGTTTCTTTGGCATTATGTCTGCAGAACAGTGTCACAAACGATGACACCTCTTCACAGAAAACCAGAGAACTATCTTCTGCAGCATGTGAAAGCTTCCCTGTGACACGAGCTGTTGAACTGTCTCCATAGAGTTCTGATTTAATTTGAACTAGTCTTGCCGCTCCATCATAAACAACACCATCCAAAATGCTAGGCAATAATTAAATTTCACCGGGAAGTAATAATTAATAAGGGCACAAGGAAGCTGCCTCTTCATTTAAAAAATATTTCTTTGCCATTTATGTTTGGCTCATCTGAATAGCCCGTGAGTTGGGAAGATTAACAAATTATATTGAAGCCTCCCACTTCGGAGGTACTACCAGTGAAAGGGCTCTTGCACAGTCTTACAATCGTGTGGTTTGAAAATGCATCATGAAAATGTTATCTTCCTATCTAATCTAAAATATTCCCTTTGAACTAGAGAGCTTTCAGATTTGTTTAATAAGATGGTGCTATTTTGAAGTATAACTTAAGCCAGCCTCTGTTTCAAGCCCATAGATTGAATGTATTTTAGAAAAAAAAATAATATTAAGAAAGTAATAATCAAAGACAAAAAAAAAAGGGGGTGAGAAGGAGGATTTACCTTCAGCTTGAAGAAACATAATGACATATTTTCAAACCCTGCGTGGTTTGGATTTATACCGGACTATCTTATGCTAGGATAAATATATGATCCTATTTTCCAAAATATATTCTGATAGCTAAAATATATTTAAGCTGCCCTCTGTCCTTCTCTCTTGCAGCTGCGTGCCTGCCCACAGAATATGGGCTATGCACATGCATATTTATTCAAATTTCTTTTTTCTTTTAGACATTCCTGCAGCTCTTTTGTTGGCCAACTGTAAACTGATCACTTACAATTGTACTTGAGTGTTTAGTGACCAGAAAATGTACAAATGCTGCTGCTGCCAGAGTAACTGAAAGTGCACAAGCAGATTGAGGGAAATACTACAGGCAAAAATTAGCCATCATTAGTTACCCCTGCTAATATTGCAGAAAATTGAAATGCTTGCCTCACTGAGAATTGAAGAGCATTTCTGAAGTTTATCCAGAACAAAATATCTGACTTTTAAATACAAATAAGATATAAAGTGTTGCGGTGCATCGTTGTGCTGCACATTAGCAGTTTGCAGGAAAATCTGCTAAAGCCCCTTCATGGGAATCAATCCCAGATAAATGCAGCCCCATTAATTACGATTTTAACAGCTTCAGATGCCATTTTAGGAGGGGGGAGAGAGAACACGAAGCAAACTGGGTCTCTGCTTACAATGATAAACATAAGACCATAAATGTCAGACAAAGGCCAAGAACGTTGCAGAGGACAGATTGCCAGAGAACCAGGTTAAATGTAAGGAATGTGTGTTGGGTTCTGTTCCAGAGGGGGGTTCCCCCCCTACCCTTCTCAAAAACACTGTAGTAAGTATAAAATGCAATAACAGTCATATGAAATACCTTGGCCCTCATAAAAGATCCTAAGCTCCACCACTCTTTATTGTCAGGCTATGATCTGCATTTTACATTTCTAACTCTGTTATCTTAGAAGAAAAAAAAAATCATGCAGGAAGATGTTGAGCAGCAGCTAATCCTGTATACATTTTGTTTAAATTTAAAGAGAGATTTAATTAGGACACCCTTCTGAGGTGTCCTAATCTTTTTCATCACGTTTTAGCTTTTCAAGCTCTCCTTTCATTCTAAAACCTGTCCTCAAATAATTTTTCCCCCGATTCATCCCAGGAAAAAAAAAAAAAGAAATGAAAATAAATAAATAAAATACATCACCTTTTTGGTGCTGTATCACCCTGGTTGTGCTAAGGGGTAACCTTCCACTGATGTTTTGGGTATTTGGTTTCACAGATGACCTTACTGTCGATATCTCTGTCAAGCACGTTGCGGCAGCACCTGTTACAAGCGCTACGGGCTTCCATGCACATGTGGCACCATATTGGAATGATGCAGTTCATTTGGCATCGTGCAAGGAGGTAGGGTACATGTTGCCCAACATATTTAAACAGCATTATAGTTTGATCAAGGAAAGCTTTCGAAATATTTTGCACGATGCAGAGGTTTGGGCATGGTAATATATAAATTGCAAAGGTTCCTTTTGGATCCTCATTACCAAACCCAATCAACCAAGGAGATAACACAGAAAAACATGCCATTCCTTTTCCTTTTTTTTTTTAATAAGATAATGCCATTATACACAAGGAAAGATTAATAATTAACCACAGTGAAGACACCTTTTTTACAGCCATATGAGATATTAAAAAAGACCCCAACAAACCAACCCAACAGTTCTAATATTTCTGAAGCTGTTCTACTTCTTGGGAAAAATTAAAATACTGAGAACTGAGTACCTCCCCAAATGCCAAGCTTTCAAAATAGGTACAAGAAATCGCTAAAATAATTTCCTGAACAAACAAAAAGCTCAACCCATATCTCCACGCTCATACATCTTACATGTTCTCTTGTCTCTTCTCATTCGCTTTAGGATTTCAGCACCTGACTGTACAACAGCTGCAGTTTTTTGTGCATCTCTCACATTAGAAATGTTTTTATTATTTCTGTAACACTAGCAGAAATGTCTGATTAGTATTTCTATTAAACTTTGATTTGGAAGTTTGGGATAAAAGAAAGAAATATTAAATAAGACAAGCCACTTTAATCTTGCTTCTAAAGGTAATTAGAGTATCCAATTTGGTAACCTTCTGTAAATACACAAAACCCACTTTCACTGAGCCAAACAGGTTACACCATTACACAAATCTCACAGAGCTATTTGTGTATAATCCTAAGGAAGCAGGTAAATCAGATCCAAAGAGAAATTAGGGAACCACAAAGAAACAGCCAAACAACCAAACCACCTAACACTAAAATAAAGCAGCAAGGTTTATAAGCATGTAGAGTGATGTGGTACTGTTTGCCCCTGTAAATTGTGTCCCTCATACACCCTTAGACCTACCCAGCTACAACAAAGAAGATACTAAAAGGAAGGAAACACTCTGCAATTTTCTATTTAGCATTTATACCTGGAAACCACTGGGTAACATGACATTTTCAGAAAATACCTGATGTGAAAAAAACATCTTTATAGTAATTTCAGCCCAGTGTGTCCTTACAAAAGCAGCAACACGACGAGCAGAACTAATCCTGTATCGCTTCTGCTTCAGACTCACCTCTGTGGCCGCTCGGACTTTGCTTTACATCTTTATACTTAGCTCGTCTCTGACCTGAAATAACAGAGCTTTGAACTTTTAACCGGAGGGGGGAAACCTCAGGCATTCAACTTTTAATCTTCTAGCGCGGCAGTTCTTATTCTGTCAATAATAAACACATTTGTTTTCTATGCCTTCTCCAGGCTCGGATACGCATCTATCCATTCCTAAAGGATATATTGGCACTGGGCTACTAACGACCAATAATTCTGTGTGAGCCCAGTGTGGTTATTAAGGGAGGGGAGGGGGAACCAAACCCAGACCAAAAAAAAGAGCAGACCTCATATAAATAGAGATGAGAGTCAGAGATGTATTCACCAGTTGAAGGAGGAGAAAGTGAAGAAGAGCAGAGTGGGTGGCACTCTTTCTGGTGCATTTATATTATTGTGGTATTAAATCTAGTTATATCATCACTTTCTCACTACCCAGGAGTGGGACAGATGGGAAAGCGTGGTGGGAGCGCACCAGGAATAACGTTGGCATGCATTGCTGGTGCAAGGTGAGGAAAGAGGACTGAGATCCTTGCAGGTAAGCAGAACAGAGATCACCAAAGGGATGGAGAGCAGTGCCCTCAAACGCTTTTTCCCAAGGAGTTCCACAGTGGCTGTATGGCTTTTCCCTCTGACACCACCGTGACACAAATCCTCCCCATGGCCCCTCACTGAAGATGTACGCTGCAAGGTTGTTTTTTCATGCTTCCCCCGTGTATTTTTTAATCTCTGTGATTCCCCCCAAGGGTAGAGAAGAAGAAACTATTTTCTTTTCTTTTCTGCAGGGCTCTTTGCAGGGTTGGATTCATCTCTCGCAACCCACAACTGGCTGGGATGAATGGACAGAGCCTGAAAAACACTTTCTCAACCCATTCCAGGTCTTTGCTGTGACGGCTTGGGAAGCTAAGCACACATTTTATGGAAAAAATATAGGGAGAGAGAACAGCTGAAGGCCCCTTGAACCTACATTAACAGCCTCACTGAAGCCGACTGGCTGAAGGAGTGCCAAGTCGGGTTGTGTTATTGTCCACAAACCCTATTACAACAAGCCTTTTTTTTGAAGATATACTTTCTACTTTTCAAAACAAGCAAAAATTAGGCTAAATCAGCTTCATCTCACAGATCCACATGGTCTTGGGCTAAACTACGGCTAAAAACTGAGCTGATAGGTGTTATAGATGTACCGCAATATTAATACACGGCGCTAGGCTATAGGGCTTCACAGGAAAGTTACTGTAATTGGGATTTTTATCCCCTGGAAGTCAGAAAAAATTATTGACAGTTCCTGGGTCCTAAATGCATCACCGTTTCAAGTAAAATAACAAGCTTTGCCTCAGGCTGTAGTTCATGCTATGTGATCACTTGATACTTTGTCTGTGTGGCTTCCCATGGCAAGAGAGAAAGGGAGAGAGACAGAGAGGAGCCTCTGTCGAACGAGGAGGGAGTCAACAGATCACTTCACAAGCAATTATTATTTTTATTATATTGTTTCAACATCATGATAATTAATGACTGGACTTCCCAACATGTTTGTGTGAATACAGCATCCTGATAAGAGTGGCTGGGCGGTGGGTGATTTATATTTGTTTCTGATATGGTTTTTTTTTTGCCTTGGTGCTTAGCAGCAGATTGCCGTTCTGTAACTGCATTACTGTGGGGTAACTGGAAATGTTTTACAGACAAGTTCTGCCACTTAGCATACAACTGTAATAGGGCTCTATTATCCATTTTCAATCAATATTTAACCTTTTCAATAAACAACTTAAGTGTACTAAGCCAGAAGGAGCAAAGCTAATTGCCACATGATATATTTGGTTTCCAGGTATACTCGGCTAGCTAAAGTAAAGTTAATTAGGTTATAGGTAGCACAGCAGCATTTAGAAAAAAAATATATCTTCTGCCTCATAAACCTTTTGTTCAGTCAATAGCATCAACGAATACTTCTGTAGGATGCCCTGTAATATGATGACCGCTACTTGAAAACCCAGCCTGTGCTTTTCGCCCTCACGAGTGCCATACATTCCCAAACAGTATCTGGTAAATGATGGAAGCGGGAGGGTGGACACCACAGATCTCCACATCCAGCCTTGTGTTTGCGTTCAGGATTTCATTTGTGAGCCCAGCTGTAGGAAAGCCAGTCCCCTTGGAAGAGCGTGACTCTATTCTGTGTAGCAGAAGCATTTTCAGTTCTTATTTTTTTTCTTAGGAGAAGGTAGAAAACAAGAAATTAAGAGGCTTTATTGTTATGCTATTAAAAAGCTCATTGTTTATGGCAACTTCACTGAAGCAATATAAGCTTGAAAATACTGTTGTTCGTAATTAAAGGATGCTATTGTCCACTGTTCATATATGATTTCAGTCCCACTGCACCCTTCAGAAACCTTTTTGTTTTGCTATTGCAAGGCACAAACCAACAAATAACTTGTGCGCAGCCCTCTCTTGGAAAGTCCTTGTTTCACTGGTAATTGTAACTGCCTTTCAGAAAGGTTTAAGTAGCTATTTTTAAAGGAGAAAAATAGCATTTAGAATTGACAATGTCAGTGTTAATGAAGAAAAAAAATGGAAAAAAAAAAAAGAAAACCAAAGGAAAGTCTGCTTATTTCATTAGCATTCATAGATACTATTTTGTTAGTGTCCCTTTTATTAGTTATGTTAGTAGTATTTCATCCATTGTAGATATATATATATATTGTATTTGTTAATCTGATATGGTTCTCACTTACTACAACATGAATTACAGACTATTTTCCAATTTTTTTTTTTTTTATATAATGTACTGCTAATAAACCCAGGGAAAAAATATCATTCTAAGGACCAATTATAAAATCGTGATATGAACGCCTCTCTTTATTCAAGCAAGCAGTCTTGTTCAGCAAAGAATGAATTATTACCGCCCATTTAACTGATGGGAGTCTTTCCCTGGATCAAGCTTTAGATCCCTGGCTTATTTGCCATAGTGAATACTGTATAATAGGGATTCCAGTGAAGTCAAATCGCAAGCCACGCAGTGATTTCAATAGGCCCTGAATGATCAACACTGATCTTTATTATTCGGGGGCAATAATGCACCACCCTAGTTTGCTGAAAGTAGCTGCTCTGAATATGCTATAGTTTGGAGAAGACTGAACGAATGCATCTGTCTTCATGAATGGTGATTAAAAAAAAGGAGGCAAATCTTCTTACATCTTTTCTTCCTGACATTAGGTCATCGCTTTATGGCCTTCTTTTCATTTGCGCATCCATAGTAATTTCTATTTTGGGACACTATTGAAAATATGAGATTTTCTGGATCCAAATAGACATTCTTATAATAAGCAGATTGTACCGAGCTACAAAAGCTGCAGTATAATAAAACAAATTGTATGAGTGTGAGAAGAATGTGTAAGAAGTTTCATCATATAAAAAAAAAAAAAAGACCAATAACATTAAGATGTTTTGTAAGGGGAAAACACTCCAAGCACTGTTCTTTGTTACTGTATAAAAAGCCTTTTTGCAATGGCTGTTCCTTGACACAGAGTCTTTATATGGGAAATAATTTATTGCCATACCTGTAACTGAAATAATGACTAAATCATTTTAAAAAAAGTCTCATAGCTCCAACAGAGTAAATCTTCTACAACTTGCTGCAGTGCTAATCGTAAGCATGTTATACAGTAAGTTTGCCTGAAGCTAAGTTAAGCAGGCAGATTAGGACTGTAATATAGTATCAGGGCTCATAAATCAAGTGTGCTTGCAGATTTTCTTTCACTTACTGCTCCTTCTTACAGTTCAGACAAGTCATAATTACACATCAGTAGGCATTGTGAACAGAGGAATGAGCTACAACATAACGCACAATAAACCCTGTCATATAAAAGCAAACTGGATAAAATAACAGAAGCAATACTCCATTTTACAACATCACACTAAAGAATTACACCATGCCATTGTGTAATATTCTGATCAATCAAGAGCCCATCCACAATTGACAGTCCCAGTAGGCTAAAATTTACTATTCAAGGATATTTTCCATTTGTATTTATTATTATTATGATTATGATTATTATTATAATATATGGTGAATGAGAATTTTAAAAAGCCAGAGGTTCAAAATAAAAAGTGCTCAGTGCAAAATACAATTAAAGATATTTTCCTAAAGCTTTACTATGCATGCAGTCTTTTGACAAATAATAACTGGGAAGAGGTAAAAGATTTTTCATTCATATTTTGTTCTCATTGTGACACTGAGCACAGGTACCCGTATGGCATCTCTTTTAAACCAAAGCTGTGCTGACTGATGTCTCCTAGTTATTTTGAGGCTTAGAATGAGATCAAAGGTGCTGTGGCTTTGCCGTATGACATTAGCGGAACACTGAAAATGGGATTTGATGAAATGAGGAAAATATTGGTTATTTTAATTCTAATAAAATAATTTCAAAAGAATCAGTAGGCAGCAGGTAAATAGGAAGCAGTGCACAGAGGCACATGTGTTTTAAGGGGTTCCTGCTTTCTGTCCTAGAAAATTATCCTACATTTCCACTTTTTGGACAAAGAGAACAGATGGGTGCCCCTAATTTCACTCATGCAAATGAAACGCTCTTTTGTTGCCAGATAACTTGCATTTCAGCCCTGTGGTTTGTTCTTTCCTGTATTCCACCTTCTGATAACTTTTCCACATGCTATTATCATCAAGTTCCTGTGTTTGTGCCTCGGTGGAAGTACATTGTAGATTCGTGCATGGAGAGGACGATGCTGCTTCCAGAAAGTCAAGCTCTTGGAAGACTACACTTTTGGCCAGGGATTCATCTTAGCTGATCCAGATAAGAAAAACTCACCCCTGGTACTTACCTATGGCCCAATCAATAACATCCTATCAACAGAATCTGACTTTCTATTTTTCCAGATTAGGTTGATCCTTTACTAGCATGTGCCCATTAAGCTTTATTGCTATGTTATTTTCTGCTTGCTTTGGGCTATAGGATCCTAAATCATTTAAGTGTGTTTAAAAATGCCCATCAGTGTATGTGTTTTCAATCTTCTCCTCTGCACCAAATGCTCTAGGCATGGGCAATGTGGGATCTGGAAAAATGGGGTTTCTGTGGTGTTTCTCTGGTTTGGTGTAGATTATTTCCCCACCTCCTTCAGGAAAAAAAAACCCTAAACCAAACAACCCAAAACAAATCAACAACAAAACAACACCAAAAAAAACCAACCCAAACAGAAAAGAAAAAAAAAACCACAGTGAATTGAAACAGGAGGATGTGCCAAATCTGGGGTCTCAGTCTGATGAAACTTCCATCACAACTTGTCTTTGCTGAGATGGGATCTGCTGCACAAAGCTCTATGTTTTTAGAACTCATCTTGTACATAGCAGCATTTCGGACTTTGAGCCAAGCACAGCCAAAGGCAAGGTGGGAGCTCAGAAACTGCAGTGTCATGCAGGATGCAGTGTCCATATTGACAAACACTTGTAATATCATAAAAACTATTCTTGTTTTACCCCTTTTCTACGTACCATCAGGGTTTTGTCCTGGCTTTTGCCTTTATTCACAGGCTCAGGTGCTTTCCTGATACTGACCTTGAGGTCTACCTCCCTTGACTTGTCTGACATCTTTTCCCATATTATTTTGGATTCTCTTTCATTTTTCCAGTGTAAGAGAATTCATATAAGCTTGAGCCATCCCTACTGCTTTCTTGGTCACTGCCAAAGGCATGACCATGTGCTGAGAAAGTTTTTCATCACCCCACTGCTGTGACCCCAACAGCCCTTGGCTGGAGTTTATTGCCCCTCCAAAACCCCAAAGTTGGGAAATCCCAAGGCAGTTACAAGGTTTTACATGATTTCACCTTTTCCATCTCTCCACATTAAAATCCACTGCTTACGCTTTAGATGTTTTTTGTGGAGTACAGCATTTTCCAAGGCTCTGCAATGCCAGCTCTTGGTTTTTCCAGGGCTCTGCAATGCCAGCTCCTGGTTTCCCTATTCCTCTGGCAAACCCACTCCCTCTGCTCATACTGGTAACTGCCTGAGACACCCAGTGCATCAAAATCAGTTACTCACAGAAAGCAGGTTACTTTCCCTATTGCTATGAGGCAATGTTTGCAGATAGAAATGGCAGATAATAATAACATTTTTCTTTTAAAAAAGCCTAAAGTTGTGTCAGTTGTGTATGCCCAGTGATTAACAGCCACCTTGGGACTGCACAATCCAGCAACCGTGCAGGAAAACTTTCAGCATCCCCCTCTGGCTCCCAGTTGTATGGTGTGGTCTTCCCCAGGATCCAGAGCCATGACTTTTTAAGAAAGGGTAAACGTTTCCAATTTTAAGAGTGAAGTGAGAAAACACAGGCTTAGTTAGTCGGGGAACTTTTCATACATATTCATTTTCCTTTCAAAAATGTGAAAGAGTTAATTTATAGAAAACCCATTTCTGAACAAAGCCCTCTTCTGTGTCCTCACCATCCTTCTGAGGCTGGCCTTGCTCTGCATGGTATCCAAGCAGTAACCTCCTCAGTTATCTTGCTTCTGGAGGGGTAAACTAATGCTTTTATTACTAGCCATTTCTCTACAACTGCTCTCTTGCTGCATGGCCACCTGAACCGTTTGGGCTCCAGTGGGACAGTGACAGTAGCGGTGGCAAGTCCACCTTCTGCATTAGAGGTATCTGCTTTTTGTAGGTCTCATCTGCTCAACCAAACCTTTCCCCATCCGTCCTCTGGGTGTCAAATTCATTACACACAGGGAATTAATGGTATCACACAGCGAGAAGGCTGAGGAGCACTGTGATATTCATCAGGTGAAGGAGAAGTCAGATATTTCTAAGGAAATCACCTCAAATCATCAGGCTATTTTCCCTTTAATATCTTCCTAACTTGTAAGATGTAGGTAGAGCACCCTAGTCAACCCACGTTATTAAACACAATTAACTAGTTCTGTAACTATCCAGGAAACAAAAGGCAGGTTTAAAGCTGTATACTCAGTAAGCCATTCCAGTGAGCAGGGTGGGAGCAGGTTTCCCACCATGTTGCACTACTACGGGGCACCTTAACGCTGTCTGGAATGCTCATGCTTAGAGCCATACTCTGATGTTTCCATAAAATAAATAGCTATTTGGCCCTATAATATTGGGCCCTAAACAGCTATTATGAGCTCTGTATAGAGTCTGGTTGCTGGGGGGGGTGGGTATTTTCTTTTTTTTTTTTTTNTTTTTTTTTTTTTTTTTTTTAGTGAAAAGGTCAGTCCACCTGTTATAGCCCTCTTTTTGTGTTGCCATTCACATTTTCTGTGGACACATATTGTCCATAGATCTAACATCAATTCCAGCACGGCTTGAGCCAATGCCAAAGGAGGAGGTGCTGCCTGACTGTGGGGACTCTGATGCACATTTTCCAATTTTTTTATTTTTTTCTGAATTGGTATTAGGATCTGAAAGGTGGTGGGCTGAAAAAGAACCACCCAAACTAACCCAGCGTTCAAAATCTGCAAGATTAAATGTAGAGACAGAATTGCCTTATGGCTAACCACTGTAGTAGATGTCACAGAATCACAGGGGTTGGAAGGGACCTTCAGAGCCCATCGAGTCCAACCCACTGCCAAAGTAGGTTCCCTAGGACAGGTCACACAGGTCGGCATCCAGATGAGTGTTGAATCTCTCCAGAGAAGGAGACTCCACACCCCCTGGACAGCCTGTCCCAGGGCTCCCTCACCCTCACTGTGTAAAAGTTCTTCTGCATATTGGTGCAGAACTTCCTATGGTCCAGCTTGAGGCCATTGCCCTTTCTCCTGTCCCCACAGTCCACTGAGAAGAGGCTGGCCATTTCCCCCTGTGTCCCACCCTTCAGATATTGATAAACATTGATCAGATCCCCTCTCAGTCTTCTCCAGGCTGAACAGCCACAGTTCTTTCAGCCTTTCCTTGTAGGGGAGATGCTCCAGGTCCTTCATTATCTTTGTGGCCCCTATGTCAACCTGAGTCAAGTTAGTGAGTTTTCGGTACTGATTGAATTAATATTTCCTGATGAAGGGAGCAAAGTGCATAAAGATTTGAAAAGTTTAAAAGGCAGAAACCAAGTAATTTAGCGTTAATGCTCTTGCTTTAGAGAAAGACAGGAAGAGGGCAATTTTCCCATCCACAGTAGGACAGAGCCTAGGTATAAATGGTATATCTGGTGCTAACTTGGTCGTGATCTCGTCTTTATGAACTTTGGAATAGTTTTTAGGGGAAGATGTCACAGTAAGATGAAGTACAATGTGTTTTATCCAGGGCACGAAGGTTGCAGAACCAGCTATTCATGTGCATTTGCCAACTGATAGGATCTGGTAGAATTTTATGATAAAGACAAATATATTAGCATGCCCATGAATTAATATTGTTTAAATAGTGTACCAGAAGGTTCACTGTCAATCACTAGTTTCTGAAAGTTGTTCATCCCAACTGTTAGGTGAATACTGAATATATTCACAGAAGTTTGGATCTGTTAATGAATAATTCATTAAAAAAAAAGCAACTGATCAATTTGCAATTAATAATGATTCAGCTTCTCCCACCCATACACACACAAAATAACACTACTACGGGGCTTACCCCTCTATTGAACGAACTCCTTAAAGGGGACAGGAGCAGACCCTGGTCCTGTCTCTTCAATGAATAATTGATTCACCTTCTTTTCTAAGCAATGCTCTGTGGAAATTTCTAAAAGCTTTAGCTGAGCTGTGCAAAAACAAACCAAAAAGAAGCCCAAACTTGCTGAAATTATCTCAGGAGGTAATGGTACCTCATTTCTCTTACCACAGGGCTTTAGGAAATCAGACATTTACCCTATATGCATCACAAATATGTTCAAATCCCATCTTTCCTCTTTTCCTTTGGTCTTCTGTGGCACAAAGAACTTCAACCCTGAAAACACTCTGACCAATGTTTCCTCTCGAAACTTGGGGAAATTAAATCAGCTAATTTCATCTGGTGCTTTGGCTCAGGTTCTAAGCTCACACTTTTACATTCAGCATTTCTAAAATGAATTTTATAAAGCTACTTAAAACTTTAAATCAGTAATACCATATAGTAATCCCATTGGGAAAGAGAAAACAATGAATTGCATGAATTTGGGTTTTCTGCTTGTTTAGTCACCCTTGAAGGAAGGAGACCAGAGAAATTAAATTGAACAAAATGGGAATTTCAGAACTCAGAGAACAACCTTCTAAATTGCAGTTGTACTCACCAGCAAGGATTACTTTTTAGCCAGGGTGAAAGGAGAGGTGAGACTTAAAAAATCTTACTGTGTCACCATGTAAGATAATGGCAGAACCTAACTCTTCAGTGAGTCCTCTTCAAATGAAATAGTAACACAAAACTTAAAATCTGCATGCAAAGGTTACCATTCCAATAGCATTTTTTTATAACATTCAAACTTTATTTTTCTTAAGCAAAACCAGTGCTTTTGTATTTTTTACCCATTCAGCCTCATTGAATTGCAAGAAAAAGCACCTTTCCTTAGATAAAAAGATAACAAAAGAGGCCAGATGACCTCTAATTTTAGTGCTCATAAAAAATGCATAATGAGATCTATTGTTCTGAACACCAAACTTATTTGGTCTTTTTTCTTCCACCTTACACAGAGAACAGTGCTGGTAGGGCAGACCTTTTCTTTCTACAAGGCAACATAGTTCCCTTGTAGTCAGTAGATACAAGCCCACTACCCAACCTGCAAAGAATAAAATCCACAATGAGCTGAATTTAAGCCAGTAAGCCCAGAAATTCTCCACGCGTGTAGGTTTTGATTGCACAAAACTCATCTCAGCCTTGGCAATGCTACTCATTTCTCATTTCCATCCCATTTCTGGATTCTCAGGCACAAATAGAAGTCCCTTTTCCTCTTCAAGAGACGAATTTGGACCCCCCCTATGGGCTGAGCTGAACACCTAGTTGCTGCTGAGATTAATGGCACAGCTACCTTCCCTCATTCCCCTGGATGACAACTCTATGAAATACTGTCACCTGGAAGGATGTAATACACCACTTTGTGCCGATACGTTCTGGTCTGAGCAGAGATCCATCACACAGGAGTTCCTACTGAATTAAATTCAGCCTTTACGGTGTTTTCCACCAGGTCTCTTCAAATGAGCATTGCCAGACCACCCAAACAGAGTTGAATTTTACCACGTGAGGAGGATTCACCAATACCTCAATTGCCTCTTTGAACCACAATATCCAAAGTATTCCATCTATTATCACAGCAGAAGGGTATGTAATGCCACAACAGGTGGTTCTCCAGGGTGATGTTTACTCCAACTACAGCAGAAATCATTAGCAAACTGAAACTGAGCTTTCAGAAGTGAGGAACGATGCAAAGTTTCAGTAATGAAGTACACTAACACACAATCTCCTAATTCATCTGGAGCCAGAAGTCTGTGTCATGTTTTTCTGCATGCCTATTTTTCATCAAACAACATACAATCTTTACTTGACTATACTGTATATCTTCTCTGCCTAGTGGGAACCCTAATTTGCTTTAAATTGCCAAAGTGCTCATTATGGAATGCTTAGTAGCTAGAGTTTGTACATAATATTTGAAAATCAGCCTTAATTTTTCTGCCTGAGATGAACACTTGGATTTCAGAGTAAACATAATCAGAGATTTACACAAACTCAGTGAACCCTGTTTATTATATTTGCCTGGAATAGCTACAAAAGAGGTCAGAGGTCCAATGTCTTCCTGCAGAGACAGATCATGTTCTAGCTGGTACTGAGGAGGAAAAAAACAGTAGGTGATGCTTTAATGAATGGCTTATCATGTGGAACACACCATGTGATAATAGCAGTGCTGGTAAGGAACGAAGGAAGTAAAAAACATAAAGGCTTTTGCTAGGTTTACATTGCTTGAAAGCTTACATTTCAACAGTAGCAGATGAAGAGGGTTTATTAGGAATATGTAGTAAAATCTGCAGCAAGTTGAAAGGAGCTTTGAACTTTTTGTTTAGACATTATTTTGGAATTGCCTTTGAGATGGCATTGCCCTGACTAAATAGAAGCACAGATTGGAATATTATGATTTTATGTGTCAATTTTTGTTACCATTTTTTTACAGAAGTGACCTTATCTAAGAACTTAGTTCAGAAAAAAATTGAGGGTCATGGACAGATTATTCCAAACGCTAAAGGGATAGTCAATATAATAAGTTACAACTTGATTTTTGTCAATTAGGAGCTGTGAAAATGCTCGTTCTTTGAGACTAAAAATCATGGGGACAGAATGGTCCAGCTCTTCCAAATAAAGGATTTCTATTACATGCCATGGGCTAGATCCACACCTTAAAACTAGGCTGTATAAAGTACTTATTTCTGAATTACTCTTCTCTTTTGAGAATGAGGAAATGGGGTCAATATTGAAACAAAAATGTGCCTATCCCCAGTTGTGGCTCTCCATTGATTATTTTTAAGCAACTGTTCCAAGCTCCTTTTTTTTTCAAAACAAAAAAAAAAAGCAGGAGTCACAAAATGTTCTTTCAATCACTTATCCAGGAAACAGTGCCTTGAAAAATAGCTTGCCAGCATGAAAAATGCCAAGATGTGATGGCTCTCATTACTGAGACTTTTGTGAAGTCTGGCCCTGGGATTTTGCTGCACAGAAGACATCGAAGACACCCCATCCCATTGAAAGATCAGCTACTAGTAGGATATTCAAAATGATTGAGGTAGGACAGACTGCTAACCACCCTTGAAACCAGGGGAAATTAGGTGTCTAAGTGAATATAGGCTTGATTATTACCGGGAAAAAACCAAAGTGTGTTGAATTCAGCATCCATTTAAAGAGGTCAACCCTTGGGAAACCCAAACATTCAGTCCTAAATTTCTCATGGCCACCTGAACCCTGGCCACGTAGCTCAGGCTGAAGTGCAGTCCTTATGATCTTGCCTTGCAGGATCATGAGTAATAAGAACTAAATGCCTAGGCTAATGGAGTAATTAATTCTCATTTACATAGAATAATTCTCATGCAGTTAAAACCTCTGGCTGAAGTCTGACTGGTGTGTAAAGAGTTTCTCCATGGTGAGCAGGGGGAGACCGCAATGGATAGCAGATCTCTGCATGGCATGTAGCAAACCTATTTTCCCTTTTGTATAGGTTATCATATTGTTGTAGTTTTGTATGGCAGGGTTCTGGTGGAGGAGGGGGCTACAGGGGTGGCTGCTGCAAGAAGCAGCAAGAAGTTCTCTGCAGGCCCCACAGAGTGAACACCTGCCGGCTCAAGGCCAGAGCCACTGACCAAGGCCGAGCCCATCAGCGATGGTCACAGCGCCTCTGGGTATCACATTTTAAGAAGAAAAAAACATTAATAACAGCTTTTTTGCCACCAGAGAAGGGAGTGAGAAGATGTACAAAACTGTGCAGACCACAAGACCAGTGAAGAAGGAGCGAGGGTGACATACTCCCTTAGCCACATCTTCCTGGGCTCATGTTAAGAGGCAAACGCATATCCTGTCCCTGGGGCTGTAAAGGCTGACAGGGAAGCCTTGTCTTTCCCTAGTCTTTTGCAAAAAGTTGGGAAAAAACATAATCTGCACCTACATGCTTCCTGTTAAAATGTCCAAATGTATGGACAGCATAACATCCACACTGTCCATGAGTTCCCCTGTCCCCACTGAGGCTGGGAAGCCTACAGAAGGATCTTATCCTGATTTAGCCCCTGGTTGCTCACAAAAATGTGCATTTGTGGTCCTGACAAACGACCCAAACTCTCAGGGAACACCAGGGAGTAGACAAAACCTGAGCCACAGGCATGATGCAGTACGGGGCGAGCACAGGCTTGTCAGATAAAACATGTAACTGAAAGGTAAACTCACAGCAATCTCCTGCTCAGCAATAAGCTCTACATGAAAATCTGGTGTTCTACACTGTTTTAGAAAGTTACCTGCCAGGGTAAATAATGGTAACAGCAACTGCTGATGCCCCTGGAAGCCATTCCTGCTGGCCGCTGTTCACAACGTGCGGCATGTTATCATGGGGTAGACAACCTCAGCTCCTTTTGCCAAAGGGCCTCTCCTACTCTGAAAACCAGCAGTTCTTGGGGGTCATTGCTGTAAAAGAAAAGCTTTAATGCTCTGGGTTTATGCATGGTGTAACTCCAGAAAAACCAAAGAGGAAGAGATCTGGCCTTTTCTCTTGGCAGAACTCAGTAATATGAGTTATGATATCATCAAACATCTCTTACAGGAGCATGTACAAGAAGTTTACCTCATTAACAAGTGTAATTAAGGCAAATATTTAAAATTCTGGTCTCCTCAAGAGATCTATAGGGCAACAGAATTTCACATTTGGACATCACGGATGAATTAAGAGACCTTACAGCATAGCACTGGGGTGTGTTACAGGCTGCAAAAGGTGTACACATGGCTCTGGGTGCAGGAAGCCAGCACCCCAGGCCATTATTTGCCTCCAGCACGTTAGACCTGCACACAATCCACATGGCAAGAGAAGCCATATTCTTCCCACATCGGCCTCCAGGTCTCAGAGACACCACCCAAGGGCAAGACTCTGAGATATTTATATATATATATCTATTTTTTAATGGATGGATTTTTGAAACCCAGTCCTGATTTTTCCTCAAGAACCAAGACATGCATTAAGTCCAGCAGGATTTATACAGCTGAGTGCAGTGAACACTCAAACACTTGAGCTCACAGACTCAGTCAGCCGTTGTGACTACTGCTTCTGCTCCACATCCACTGGCTAGATTTGGTAGTGAGAGGACTTACAGAAATGCACTGAGCTTTGAAAATATCTTTTAAGCAGGTTTAACAGAACAGGAAATAATTCCAGCACACACAGGTTGGAGAGCCCTTAACTTGTAACATACCTCATGTCAGTTGGAACAAATATTTCCAGGTCTCTTTGGAGAGATTCTGCATCTCGGATTCTCTCGCACAGCCCCAGAAGGTATCACAGGGACATCTACAAAAGCAAGAAACAAACTGTCCTCTTTTCTATCCACTTACTTGTACTACACATGCATCCACATTGATGCTGCTAATAAAACAACTGCCCATCTTTACCAAGATGCTCAACATTCCCCAATGCCAACACAAATGTTCACAGATTTCTTCTCTGTGGTGGCCTGAACCACAGCACCCACACGATGCTGCTCTCACCTAGCTAGAGCTGGTTGGCTTAGCCTACTGCAGCTCATGCATCTCAGGTAGAAAATCAGTCCCAACCATACCGGTATCACCAACTCCTACCAAACCTTCTCAAGATCCTGTGTACTCTGGCCTTGATGGTGGATGTGCTTGTGTCTATGTACAATCCTGCTGCAGTGCTCTTCAAGGCTGTCTTCCTAAGCACAGCACTTTTCTCTTTGGCCCATCAATACCCAATTTATGCCGCCTTCTCTTGCATTTCAGGGTGAGAGTTTTGGGACAGGGACCATCTTTTTCTTAGCGTGCCCAGGGCAGTGAGGTCTGGGTTTGCAAATAGGCTTCTGACAGCTTGTTCATATAAAAAATAACTGCAACCACAACAATATATCATACAACTATTCAGACATGGATTTCTGTCACATCTCAGCTGAGATTTTCTTTTTTTTTTCAGAAACTTGAAACAGTATAGAGGAGTCACAGTGCTGAAATTCACAGACCTTGCTGTTGGTGACACCACCCACAACCTGCACAACTTTTCAGTGAGTCTCTTGTGATACTGGGTAGTCTTTTTTTAATTTTTTTTTTTTTCTTCAGCAAATGATCAAGGGCCTGGCTGCAATAAATAAATAAAATTCCTCCTGTTATTTACAGTGGAAGCTTCTAATTTGCTTATTACTTTGCTTATCTATTCATTGAGATAATTATCTGACACCTGCCAACAGCAGATTGTTCTGACAGATTTTTATTGGCTGAGATCAATTTGTTACTTACCATCTGTCCAGCTAAAGGTGGTTTACAGGTCAACAAGCTGGTGAGCTTTGGAAAATCTTAAAAAGATCTTGAGCAGTATCCTTCCTGAACTAATTTCATTTTAATCTCCCTTAAAGCACATGAAAGGATGGACTTAAAAATTAGCTTTCAAGCAGAATGTAGGAGAGAAGAGAAAATAATTTGTCTTTCCGTGCTGTGATCTTGTATAAACTATTTCCTATGAGGCTTCCCAAAAACACAGTTGAACCCATTAGCTGCTAAGTTGCTGTATGACACTGGAGACCTCTGAAGAATGCAAAGAAAAAGGAGGCCATACCATGGATGTTGGGAGAAATTAGTTTCTTCCAACAAGCAAAACTTTTGAGCAATAAATGGTCGAGCAATTACATCTCATCGTGCCCTTACGTCCCTCCTACTTAATACTGGTAACCTGAATGTACTCAGCCCAATTTCCACACTGTCTATTGGAAGATGCCTGGTGCTCCCACTCCTGGGGCTATGCCATCACACTTGGTCAGTCTGGGAGCTGGGCAGCAGTGGTCCCCAGAGTCCCTATCACCCTTCTCTTCCCCCATGCTCCCCAGGACTATCAGCACGGCCCTGCAAATCCACCTTTGGCTACAATAAGGGTCTCTCCCACCCACATCTACGATGGATGCATCTGTGGGATTTGTGTTTCATCTGCTACCTCTCTGGAGCTGCTGGAAGGCCTTCAGTGTCTGCTGGGAAATGGTATGCCACTAGATTGCTATTTCATCCTAAGTGCCAATGCTCTAACAACTGGGCTCTTGGTGCTCTTCTGGACCTTCCTCTGGATATTTGGTTTCAAATTTTATTTTTGCTTCTGCATCGAGAAAGGTTTTGGCAGAATGTGATGGAAAAATGTTTATAGTGTTCATAAAAGGAAAGCAATATTCAGATTTTACTCTAATTTCACTTCTGAGCACACTTCACATTCAATATGTTAACCCCCTATCACCCAGTTAACTCTTTTTAGATTTTTAAGAAGAATTTTGATGGGTTTTTTCAAAACCATTCTCAGAAAGAGGTGTGTGTGTGGGGGGAGCTGACAGCTACTACAGCAGGATGCTTCAAGTGAAGCCATACTAACTTAAAAATTGTCAGGGCTCCAGAAGTGAAAATGAACTTTAAATGATAGCATCAGATTACCCAGGAGACATCTTTTCCTCTAAGAAACTTGTCCTAGTAGTGCCAAGAGACCTTCCTAATGAGTATGGATCATTTAAAGATAATGGCACTGAAGGTCCCCAGGACAGTATTTTGCATCAGCACATTTTTCTCCAGAACCTTTCCAACTGTTGTGGCAAATGCTCGAGGTGGTCCTGTCATGTATGCAGAGATCACTTCTCAGAGGGTAATGGGTCTGTCATGATAATATGGTGCAAGGGAAATGTCCAGACAAAGATATCCTAAAAATATTGAAAAGATATCCTGAAAACTAAACTCCTGATGATATTTTTTGTTGGAAAGATGGTGACTGGAAACACTGTACACAACGGCCAGTTTTCTATGTTGAATATTGCAGCCATTTTAAATTAAACATAAAATCATCTCCAGGATGCAGCTCAGGATCCAGTCAGAAGAAAATGGTTCTGCATTTCAGTGCATGATTTAACCTGAAGTATATGCATGTTGATAAATATATATTATGCATGGGGGTGTCCCCCCCCTAAATTTTCAGATCACGTGGGGCGTCAGGCTGAGATATTATGTGTTACAGCTGTAAGCTAGAAATAAACTGAAACAGGTTTTAATGAAAAGATACAAAACAGAGGACCTAAATACTGTCTACATTGGTGCTTTTAAAAGGTGTAAATTTAAAACATCTTTCCAAAAACTGGTCCTAAATTAATTCTGAATTAATATGCCGAGTCCTTCTTCAAATAATCATCAATTCACCAAAGTGGATCTTTCTGAGCTGATCCCTCCAGAAGTCAGGAATTTCCCCAGAATTTATAAAAAGCCTGGTGAGTGTTACTCATTTTCAGTCTGAAGAATTGATTCCAGTGGAAATCCAATACATTCTCTCAAAAACGTCTAGCATATCTGCCTCTCAGCTGAGATCTTAGGAAAAAGTCTTGACGACACCTTGCACGGAGATGGATTACAACAGGAAATGAAGAGGTCTAGACCCAACGGTTTAAAATCAGTGCCTGTAACTTGACATCTGAACGCATGTTTGGAGTCTGTGACAGCTGCGTGTTCCCAGCACCTGTGGAAACAAGGCTACCTTAGTTATTAAGGATTTTAGGGTCAAATCCTGCTATTGATTTTCGTCGGGCTAGGATTTTAGGCTACACAAGTAGGGCTAGCATGTTCCAGCTTGATGTTTTTTTGGCCCAAAGATCGAAATTAAAAAGTCTTCCCAGAACCTTCGCTGCTCGTTTATCACAACCTACTCCCATCTCCTGCATACCAGCTTAATTTCATTTCAGTTTCCAGTTTGATATGCACCGTGGGGATCTCTTTCCCAGGCAAAAGGCAATATGAGGTGAGAAGAAGAGCATGCTGCCAGCACAGGTATAGGCCTGCATAATGGAGCTGTGACACTCTGAAAAAGGCTTTTCGTTTTAACAACTTTCCGAGTGGGGAGCGAAAGACATAATGCAGATGGCATAATTGAAGTGGGAGAATGAAACATTAAGCATGCACAGAAGGGATTAGAGAGGAAGACTTTTGGGGTTATTTAATTTTGGCTCAGTTGTTATCTAACAGTTTTGTCGGGAAAAGATGTTAAAGCTCCTTGCAAGTCCAGAAAAACTAAGGAAGATTATTACCTGCCTAGGAGTATGTAAAACCTTGTAAAACTATCAGACTTGAGAGAATTTATTCTTTATTATGTGATATCATGTTCTACAAAATATCTTTCCTTGCACAGCTCTCACAGGTCCCTTTTCTTCATTTTTATAGACTTGTCAATTCTGGGAATGATCTAATCATGATGAGGATTTAAGGTATGTATATGCATTGTACTGAATGCTAATAATTCATGAGCTCTTGGTTTCAAAGATCTTCTCCCCGAAGCTCTGCAGTTCAAAAAGGAATGCCTTAACATAAAAAGGATGCTAAGCCTTATATTTAACACCTAATGGAATCATTAAAGAGAGATCAGGCATGATTGCAAATGTTAATTTATCAGATCCTGCACGTGCCACAAGTATGGCGAACAAAGAAGCGGAACTTAAAAAAACCCATATAAGTCCTCATTAATTGGGGTAGAAAACAACGGTGAAGAGATTTCAAAGGCTGGCCATGCTCCTTCAAGACAAAGAGACAAATTCTGCATACACCTTGCTCAAGGAAAGTCCTTCTAAAATCACAGGGAGTTTTGCCAGAGAAAAGACTGCAGGATCTCGTAAAAAATCAGGCACGCTAGGAGCATTGCTTCTGGATAAGGAGCCTGTTGTGTGTTAATGACACAACCAAAAGCACCGCCGCTCCCAGAGAGCGCTCCACGCCTGTGGTATCGGTTACCTACTGGAACTCCAGGAAGAATACATATGAGGATAAGAAATAGTCGCTCTTTATTCCTGTCAGTAGGTTTTGCCTTTGACTCCGCTGATCAATATCAGCCGTGCATTGGTTACTATGGGAATGAGGCTTTCCTGCACTCAATAAACCCCAAGTTCCTTTTTTTACAAAGGTGAGCAAAATACTTTTAAAAGAAGGTTTTATCTGCTTTATGCCTTGAGGGACTCTGCAGACATCACTTTAAAGGTACTTGGACACTTTGAAATGCAGAATATTATGATCTAGCTTTGGGCAAGTAAAGACTTAAAACCATTTGTTTACCCCAGAAATCAATGTCAAATTCATGTAGAAATCTATACGCTCTGTGGGCACAGCCTCTGCGTGTGTTGCTGTACTCTCACACTCGTGCACGCATGTGACTGCATGTGCGTGTGTGCACGCGGGTGTGTTTGCATCTACATGTGCTCTACATCAGCAGATACACAGAGATATAACCCTCCATATGGATTAACTTTAAGGCTTGAAATCAAGATGCTGGGATAAAAAACATCTACAATACCTTGGACTCAGCGCCTCGGCTGAGCCAATTAATCCTTACAATGATCTGAGCATCTCCGATTAGAATAACCTACTTTCCACTTTTATTTATGATAATACTTTGTTTGATTATAAAATATTTAGCTAGGCATTAATACATATTTCTGGTGGTATATAGTGCCAAGCATATGTGAAATATGTATGGTATTTCCTGAATGGAATTAATTTAAACAGAAACTATGATGGACGTGATCTTGGACTGCTGCAACGTCAGTCCGGTGATGCAATCTCTTCAGAGACTTCCCAGGTGAAGTAGGAGAGTGGTAGCAAACTGCCACATAAAATGCTGCCAATTATAGCCCGTCTGTCAGATGTCTGTTCTTGGGACCTACTGCTAACTGGCTTGAAGGATGTTAAGAAATAGTGAATTAATCCAATTTTAGTGATTTTTGTTCATTTATATTTTATACTTTTTTTTTTTCCTTGTGTACTAGAAATAAAAAGAATGAAAGCAATGGTGGTGTTTTTCTCAACCTGGAAGGAACTATGAAGGACAACATCCAGGTATCTTCCAGACAGCTTTATGGCACAAAGAGAGCATGCAAACAGAAATTAGTGAAGAGCATCTAGTTAAAGCAGAGTCTGAGAAAGAGCTGCCTCATGGGCAAAGGAAACATATTTAAGATCCCTCATTTCTGCAACGATCACCCCCAACTTGAAGCATCTGCTTCTAGACTAAGAACAGGCTCTGAATTCCCTGGGTTTCTTCAGTGCACCTCAATGGTAATCCCAGCTGTGGCAAGCTCCTCTTTTATCAACACCAATAAAACACCAGAACCCTGAGGCTGGTCACCATATCTCGCCAAACCTACACACAGGTGAAAAGCACTCTAAAGGGATAAGAGCCTTTCTTAAGGGGAAAAAAAAAAACAAACCCAAAACTTTAAATATGCATTTTTATATCTTATAATTAAAAAAAAAATCTGGATCAGATCTGCCTAATTTCTTGTGGTCTCTCATGATAGCCACGCACCAATGCCAGGACCCAAACTCAGACAAACAGTGCACAAGGAAAGGAACCTTTTCCTGATAGCTGGCAGGAAATTTCAGAGGTGTATGTGACTACAATATTCAGCAGTCACAGCAAATCATTTAAAAGCTGTTCAGCCTTGAGAAAAGAAGACTAAAGGGGGACCTTATTAATGTTTATAAATATCTTCTGTATGGGATGCAGGGGGAAATGGCCAGCCTCTTTTCAGTGGTCGGTGGAGACAGGACAGGGGGCAATGGCTGCAAGTTAGAGCATAGGAAGTTCTGCACCAACACGCAGAAGAACTTTTACCCAGTGAGGGTGAGGGAGCCTTGGGGAAGGCTGCCCAGGGGGGTGTGGAGTCTCCTTCTCTGGAGATATTCAAGACCTGTCTGGATGCCAACCTGTGCAATATGAGCTAGGGAGCCTGCTTTGGCAGGGGGGTTGGACCCGATGATCTCACGAGGTCCCTTCCAATCCCTATGATTCTTTGAACTGAATCCTTTGATTTAAAAATCTGGTAATCAGACCACAGACACACAAACTCATAAGAAGGAAATATGTATCATCGCTTTCCACTGCAGTTTTGAGACACAAAATGAGATTGTTTTTGTCATCTCTTGATACTGTAAAAGCTCCTGGTTTAGACTACACATTCTTTAAAGGACTTAAATGAACATGTTTCTTGAGGAGAAAACATCATAAAATAATAAACCCCCAAACTAAAGACATTCTAAAGAAGTTCAGAACTGAAGTTCTAAAAGAGTTTATGCATATCCAACTTGGAGAGGACGCTCGCTTTTGTTTCGCAGTTTGCCAAAGTAATGGGACCAAAGTGAGTGCTTAATCAAAGTCAATATTGGCCTGCTGACTCTCAAGAAACAATCTAAAAGTGCTTTGGGGGCACTTTCTATGTTCATTATCTTTACCTGTGTCACTTGGTGTCTCTAATGATAGACGAAGAAGCACTTAAAGTGTCTCTACTCAATTCTCTTCACTACTGAAATCTCAAATTAAATACTTATCAAGAAAAAAAAAATCATATTTAGAATGAGATCGTGACACAAGAATCTTCTGAAAAACAGTTTAGGATAATTCAGCAGCCCCACTGGATCTTGCATTTAGAGAGGTCTGAAGTATTCAAGTGACTCAGCAACTCAGTGGTGGGTAATTTACTACTCACTCCTCATTGTGAGCCAAACTGCTAGCCTACAAACTAAAGTGTTTCTGCATCTACCTTTGCTGAATGCAAATGTGGTGTGCCCAGCTCAAGCACCCAACATCATTAACTAGAAGTTTAAAACTATGGGCAAATCGCTTCAATGTGTTTTGCTCTCATCTGCTGATTGAAGGTAACTCCATTGAGCTGGTTGGAGTTATCCAAGATTAAGACATGGCTCCAAGCAGGCAGGGTCAACTGGCAACCTCATTTGTAGGGTAGAAGATGAAAAACATGTAGCAAAAAGCATCATGATTTTCTAAGCTTTTTAGGAGAGATAATATCACATTAAAACATATCTTACCTCTACCCAGAACAGAAATGTATATCATAGAGAAAAAAAAATCTGATATATGCTGAAGCTGAAAGTATTCCCTGAATAAATTTGCAAAATACAATATTAGCAGCTAGTCATATAAATGTAGTAGTCCACAATGGAGAACCAACAAGAATGCAGCCTGATTCTCTCATGTCAACAAAAAAAAGCAGTACTTTAGTGCTCTGCTACTCCTATGAGACCTGATTTTAAGGGGCACACTCAAGAAATTAAATACTTCTTTAAGTATGACAATGGGCAACAGAATCTTGTCACACATCTAAAATGTAGAAGAAATGAGAACGCTGGAAATAGGTATTATTTTTGCATATTTAGCAGTCTTACAACAACAAAACATCCGCTATTAAAAGGAAGTGAATGAGATTATATGTGCAGTGAATGCCCAAGAAGCAGCTTTATTTCTGCAAGGAAAAATAAAGTTCAGATTTTACCCTAAGAATTTAAGGCTGGCTGATATCACACAAGGTCAAGAGGAGGCTTACCAGACTAAGAACTTATGGATTTGAACCTAAAGCATCATCTCATGCTAAGTCAATATAGTTTGTTTTTGAAGCAAAATGTGTATGTAATTACTTTTTATTTGATTATAAATTTTCCTTCTTGAAGTAACACACTAAACCTTAGTTGCACTAGAAAGACATGCAGCATAAAAAACTGGCCACATACGTACTTAATATAGTGGGCATAAAAATACTAATTAAGATAAAACATTATACCAGAGTACCTACAATAAACACAAATTAATAAACCAATCAGAAATGTGAGCACCTTCAGGAAAATTGTAGCATGCATCATATAATCTCATGGAGATAAGTAAGGAATGTCTAATGTGAATTTTTTTTAATGGACCAGATAATTTGGGGCATAACTGGGAAAAGTCTCCATAAAGAACGTGGCCTGTAAAAAAAATGCATATATAATTTGGATGAAATGGTATTCTCCCATACAGAGAGGGCATGGACTTGGCAACTTCTGGGCTCCAAGCTCTTCCAGAAAGGGATGCTGAATAATACGTTTTGTTGGCAACAGCTGGTAGTAGTCCAAATGATAATATGAAAGAGAAATTCATACCCATCTCTAGACAGACAGTAGGAAGCAATACTTGTAAAAATGAGCTGAAGAAGCTTTTCTCCATCTAAAAATGGAGAAATGTTACCTCAGTGACTGCTCCATGGTTAGCAAGTGCTGTCCCAATAGCTGCCTCACACAAATACTTTTTCATAGGCATAAAGAGCACTTTGACAGGGAGCTGAAGTGTGTTGCACACTGCAGTGACCAACCAAGGCTTTGCAAGTTATCACCCATTAGGAACTGATGGAACAAATGCAGAGTTTGAACTTTAACCATTGGCAGAGTCCAAAGCAGCTGATGAAGTAAAGCATTGGTCAAAACAGATTTGTGTTTATTTTACAAAGTTTATAACTTCTAAATAGACACTGACTTTACCTATAAATGTTGAAATTCAGATTTCTCCTCTTTTTTCGCCCACAAGGATATGATTTTGGCTGTATGAATTGCTTCCAAAAAGTCTTAATTCTTCTTCTTTCCTCTCTTGTTTGAATTGTGGAGTCTATTTTATTAGGCAGAAGGAAACTAGTTATTTCTTTGCTTTCCTTTTTGGTCAATTTTAGCCAAATCCAAATACAAAACCATCTATACTATCACATTTTATGAAAAAAGGCCAACAGCAGAGAAGACTTTATGTCCCAACTGAGGGAGAATTGTAACCCTGTGATAAGCATCACAGAAAACAAGTGGGAGCACAAACTCGGATCACAACACAGAAAATGTATAGGTTTCACAGCACAAAGAATTATTTGTTCTTCCCCTTGGTGTGGTTAAAGTTTCCTTTGAATCAACTACTGTACCTTCCATTGCATTCAACGAGAGATGTCCTGGCACACAAAAGATGGCCCTTCTGGGTTTTTTGATGGTTTCAATACTTACAGAATGTCTATATGAACTGTTTGGCTTTTTTTTTTTTTTAGTTATTGTCTCATAATTTTAGGCTTTCAAAATTTAATTTTCATCTTTGAGAAGAAATAAGGTTTTTTCACTTACTAAGCTCTGAATCAAAAAACGTGTCTTCCATATGTGGATTAGATTTTAAATTAGAAAAATGGCAAATACGGGCTACATCCAAAAAGCATTTGTGATTTCAGCAAGTAAATTAAACAGAACACAGCTCCATGAAAAAATTAGCATTAACAATATACAGGATATTTAACCTTTTGCTTCAGAATTTCTCAGAGGTCATCTAGAACCACGGAGTGAGAAAGGACAGCAATTTAGTCTGAGTGTTGGGATCTGGGACTTCTTATCTTTGACCTATGCTTGGATGTGGGGGCAACTTTTTGCCTCTCTATATAACGCCTTGTTATAACCAACTGAGCAAATGACAGAAAACCTGCAAGTAAGTTTGTAGAGCCGGATGTCTGAAAGAATAAACAATCTGGTAGTTGTACTCCAAAGCCATGCCAGGACTGTTTTTTCTGAGTGTGTAATACCTAAGGCTCCACAGATCCCTACGTACATGTTGCTCTGGCCAATATTGTATATCGCTGGGAATAAATGTGATGATAAATATCAAAGCCTGTTGAGCCACTTTAAAACTCAGTTTCCAGTCTGAAATCACACTATGGCTGGAGAATCTGTATCCACAAGTAGTCATGGGAGTGATAGAAGATACAATACTTTGGATGCTTATCTGAATCCACAGCTCTTTGATCTGAAAATCTTGCCAGGTGGTGTTCAGGATAGCAGTCTCAAGCTGAATGGATCTCTTTTAGATACTAAGACAGTTAAATGAATATACAAAAAGAAGAATAAAGGTGGTCGACTGAAGGAAGATGCAACAAGAATATGAAGAGAAGGTTTTTTGCTTTTTTTTTTTCCTAGAATAACAAAAAAGATACATTAAAGAGCCTCATTATCTAAAGAAGATTCAAAAAATTACTAAAGAAATTTTTGAAAGCAGTTCTCTGCTCTGTTCATCAGGAGAACCCATGAGAACTAAGAAGCAGACAAACTTGCTCAGAACCCATCTTGGCCAATATACTGGGAAGAGTAGGGAGAAATCCAGAAAAAGAAGCGGTAAATGCAGACAGACATTAAAAATGCCTCTTCGAAGTTATTTTGGGGTTGTTTTCTCTATGCCTCTCAAAGGAATAAACTTACACACAGTCCATTTGCAGTTGCATAACTGCCCAGTGGCTGGAGGTTCACTTGGTCGATTAGAAAAGATGATATTATGAGAAAAAATAATCACTGTTGGCAGCACTGGAGCTGAGGACAAGCATATTTTGCTTCAAAACACCCTGTTGCGCATTAACCAGCTGCTGTGTCTATGGTAATGCGACCTTGGCCATGGCAAGCCCCATGGCGTGTTCCCTGGTGAGAGTCCTGCGTGGATGGCGAGTGCCTCTCATTCAGCTCAGGCTGGCAAACAAGACCCTTTGCACCACTCCGTGCCCACTCAGTTTAAACATGATTCATGTTTATGTTATTTCCAAGGTTTCCATGGTAAATATATGTCCATGTAACCATTTTGGGGTTTTTTTAATAATGACTTGGATATTCCATCTAAGAACCTTTCACAATCCGCGTATTTCCATTAAAATGTAATTTTTAGGGTTTTTTTTTTTTAATTATTCTTATTATTTTTTAATAAAAGAAGAAAAGATTGCCATGAAAGTGAGTGCTGGTCAGCTGTTCTTGGTGTGGTTATTTTTACAGTGACTCAGTAGAGCACTGGACGAAATGTCTCATCTGCGTTCCAGTGGCTCTCTGATGGACATGGGTGTATTTGATGTTTGTAGGTGCTAACATCTGTTTCCAAAAGGAATTTGAACAAAACAAAACTAGTTTTCCCCAATATCCCATCCAAAGGTCACTGAGACCTTCAGGCATTCCTGCCGTGTGCAATCACTAAAAAGATAAAGCCTCTACAGACTACTGGGAAAGCTTCTGTGATGTTGTTTATTTAGGATATCTGAGGACACATTACCAGGTCTCATTTCAGAAAGGAAGGTTTAAATTGGATATTAGGGGGAGGTTTTTTACAGAGAGTGTGGTGAGGGCTGGAACAGGCTGCCCAGAGAGGGGGTGGATGCCCCATCCCTGGAGGTGTTCAAGGCCAGGTTGGATGGGGCCTGGGCAACCGTGTATAGATCCAGGCCTGGAGGTTGGTGGCCCTGCCTGTGGTAGGGGGATTGGAACTCTATGATCCTTGGGGTCCTTTCCAACCCAGACCATTCTATGATTCTACGATTTCAGCTTGGTTGGTTATTACACACACGAAGAAGCCCTGCACTGACACTACTGCATCCAGGGTTTGGTTTCCTCCACCACACACCAAGCTACAAGACATGAACCAGAATTTAATTGTCCTAAAACTGAACTCCTGGTGGTTTCTAGAGCAGCTGCTGCACAACTGAGACCCAGAGAAACTCAACTCATTCCCCACCACCAGAAATGTAAAACTTCCCACAGAACAAGAGGGGCTTAGGGCAGACCCTAGAAAATTTTAAGTAATTGCAGCTAATAAACCCCACGTTGTCTTTCCCACAGCACCGCGAAGCATCACCTGTCAAAGGAAGCTGCTGCCCCCCACCCATGGGGTGCCCCATGAGCTACTCCCCAGCACACGCGTCTGAAGCACAAGCCACGAGCTGGAGGCAGCTCCATTTTCATGATGTTGAAACCAACTGGGATGTGGGGATTGTACGCACACCAATGTTTTGTCGCTTTCCCGGGCTCAAGCAGCTAGAGTAGTTGAACACATCATTCTTTCCCTTGTCTGAGAAACATTTACTGCTTGTTACAAAAGGTTTAGGGATGGCATACTGTGTAATAGCTTAGATGACTGAAAACAAATTTAAATATAAGAAATGTGCTGGCTTATTTTTTGCGCGTTGTAAATACTCTTAGAAACGGCATGGGGCCTTATTAAGTTTGAACCTCGGGTCTTTCAACTTCCTTGAGAAAAGAGAACAAATGGTAAAAGCATGAGGAAATAAGTAACCTCTGTGATTTCCTACTTCAGTTCAAGCCCAGATATTTTTGTCAGTTGTTAATTACAGTCATATTTCTTTAACACCTTTAAAAAAGAAACAGCAAGGAAAAGATTTCAAAGAGAGAGGTTGCACCAGCTCAGAAAAGTTCTGATTTCTCCAAACACGCGGTAACCCACTGGGCAAGGAAGATCTGTGCTTCCTGCAGACCCTATTGCCAGTTCTTCACAACTGAGAACTTTTGATTATTTTCCAAACTCGTATTGAAATCAACTGGGTTAGTCACTTTAAAAAGAGACCCCTTTGTGCTGCTCTGTAACCCTTCAGTCTTTTGTCGGCTGTTGTTTTTTACATGCTTTCATTGCTAGATACCAACTGTATAAATATCTACCCAAATGCTGGCAGAAAAACTGTCGTGGGACAATAAAGAGGTAACCATTGATATTTATTTATTTATTTTAAATTACCATTCCAGCACAATGATGGATGTCATTGCTACAGTTGCGTCCCGTATTTGGAAGAGGAAATAGATAAAATCCCTAAGAATCCCAAAAAGCATTTAGGCTCGGGAGTTGTGCTCAGACAGTTATTTGGGAGGGATTTTTAGGCAAGGGTTGGAGTGTGGTTATTTTTACATAGGGCCATAAGTACTATTCTGAAAAAGGCAGATGATCCATCTTTCTATTTTTCAGCAGAGACTAACCTAGTGGTTCACTTCAAAAATAGGAACCTGAAAAGTGCTTAGGCTTTTGCCAGTGAAATCCCCTTCAAGGTGGAGTCAGGCTGGTGGTAGGTAGCTCAGCCCTGCAAAGCTCTTGGCATGTCCTGTCAGCTGCTTTAGATGGCTCCTCATTTAGCACAGTCCCTAATTGAGGAACCTGGCATCTCCTTGCCCAGCCAAGAACCCCCATGCTGGGGCTACGCCTGAGCTGGTCCCCAAGGATCCAACAGCAGAGCTGCTGCTGGGCACAAGAAGCCCAGGTCCGACCGAAATGCCTGAGCTTCTCATGTGCAATTGGCAGGACTCCCTGGTAACCCTGCACAGGTGATGGACAAGCAAAGTTTGGTGTCTGAGGGGAGCCATCAGGTACCTCTGCTACACTGTGCCTTGATACAACACAGGGCTGGACCCAGCTGAAACAAACTATTGTTCTACCTTTTGATCAAATTACGCTCCTTTCACCTGATATTTTTCTCTGGGTTAGCCTATTGAAAAGAAAAACCTATGGCTGCTGCCACCACGAACTATTTACAGTGTACCCACACAGTATTTTGCAATGAATAATGACCCATTCGGTTTACTGAGTGATACAGCAGCCACAAAGCTGTGAGTAGAGACAGCAGCAGTGAGCTCAAATTAATATATATACACACACACACACTCATTAACCTCTGCTTGCAAGAGGCTACATAGCCCCACTGACAACTCTCTGAAGCTTTCAGGTTTCAACAAACAAAAGGAGAGACTACACTGATCCTGTACCCAGAAAAATCTCAACCCCACAGTTCAATTTCCAAGATACCAGATGATTTGCCATTCATTCTGCCAAATGTATGTAAATCCTTCCATGGCTCAGTGTACTTGGAAGACTTTGGGTGGACAGGTTGGATGCTGCACACCCTAAGGCTCTGCTGGAGGTTAGGTTTTACAAGATCCTTGCAATAGCGATGAGGAGCAATGCTATCATTTAAATATTGAGCAGAGAAATACATTCTCAGTATAGCTGCATAATTCTGGTGGCTTTACTTGTGCCTTTTTCACATAAAGCAGAAGTTTTATTTCGCTCCTGAGGAAGAGCAATGAGCAAAGGAGCATTGGAGACGGTCAAACACTGAGAAATAGGTCTGGGAACATATTCAGTCATGAATAAACAACCGATAAGATGATTCACTGCTATGCACAGGTGCCTAACATTTGCTGTGTGGGAACATAGGGTGATGACTAGGTTGTTCATCATGCCACTGTGTTTTAATACAGAAAACTTTCCTGGCTTTCTACCGAGACTGTGTTATCCCCTCATTTTTTATGATGTGCCATCTCATATTGGAAACTATCAGTTACCCAATAAATGAGTAAGCAAAACCAAGTGCCCGTGAGTAATAATCTGTCCCCTAAGGATAATCAGCAAATCCCAAAAACTCTCATCAGAAAACTAATTACTGTGTTTCTGGGGATCACTTATAAGTCACATACACAGGCAGCTTTTGGTATGGTTCACAAGGAGAAGAAAGCCAGAACACATGGGGAGCCTGGGCGTTCCTAAATACAACCTCAGCTGTGAGAGGAGAGCCACCGCAGTGGGCTGTGGTGGTACACGTTGGTGAAACACGGCAGCAACCATTACACTGGCTAAGGGTTAAGGCATGGCAAGGTGTGCTTAAAGCAGAGCAAGGAAAGGGCTTCTGAGATGCTGGAAAGGCCGCATTGCCCGTCATCACATTAAAGGATGGCAGCCCCCAATGCCCTCTGATTTAAAGTGCTGCAAACACCCGATGCGGTCCCTAAAACCACCTTCCTTCCTCTGTAAAATGCCCTGTTTCCCCTTGTCGGAGAAGGCTGAAGGTTTCAGTGGGCCCCTTGCCTGCACAGCCCGCTGCCTCCCGCCCCTGAGCGCACAGCCGGCTCCTCTGCACGGAGCTGCCACGCAGCCGCTCGCTCCAGCTTTGTGCCTCCAGCTCTGCCTCTCCACCCATGTGTCCGTTCTCCCAGACTGACAGTCTTGGAGACAGAACTTGCTTTTGGTTCAAAACCAGGTAGAAGGCTCAGTCCTTTAAAAAAAAAAACAAACAAAAAACCCCTCACATGCCACCCATGGATATATCTGGAAATTAACAATGGGATAACTAGAATTTAGGCATCCGGGGGCCAAATCCTGCTCCCAGTTACACCGTCTAGGCTTGAGAATAAATCAGCTAAAATCAGAGCAACTCAGAGCAGAATTTGGCTCTAAATATCTTGACCGTAGCATGAGTTTGTTGTCTACATGACTGAATTGCCTTAAGAAAATCAGTGCCTCCTCTTTGCCTTTGCCAGCGGGGCTGCAGTGATCCTTGTGCTTATTTAAGGCAAGCGGCGTTCACGCCTCACCTCCTGCATCCACACACGTCATGCCGCTCACCTTTTCCTTTCGTGTTGGGTGCTTGGCACGTAGGAGCATTTAACTCTTTCACAATTAGTGCCAGGAGTCAAACTTGATATTTTACTTCTCTGGATTTCCCTGATCTCCTGAGGGCTAATTATAAACGTTCTCCAGGAGCACCACATCACTTGCTGGGGGACCGTACACGTACATGAGAGATGCGAGGCAGGGTAACTTCATCAAATGCTCTAACTGTGACTAGAGACAGCTTAATAGCAACAAATATATTTGGTTGTCCTTCACAAAGACCTTTCCCCCAGCTGCTTATACATACATGTTTATCTCTGGTTTTGCACCGTCAGGAAACAGGTGCTCTCCTATTAATAGCTCTGATGCAGTAAGGCAAGGAGAAGGTGCAGTAGTAGATGAAAACAGGTGGTCTACAGTTGAACAGTTTATAAACAATAACTAATCACTCAAGACCTGTAGCAGTTTCTAATGAGGACTATAATTACAAGACAGGTGGCTGTAGTTAGAGGAATACATTGTTTTTAAACAGGTTACTTGACTCAACAGCAGTTTTACGGGAGGCAGGATTGTCTACAACATATGTTCCCTCTGCCTCTCGTTTGCTTTTTTTTTCTTCTCTCTCTCTCCCTGCGTGCGTACGTAAGGATGCCTAATGCCTTCCAGTATAAACCCCTGTATTCTGTCACTTATGATTCGGCAGACTTGTAATTGCTCTGGCTGAATCTGGACTGCTTCTGTCAGGGCTAATTTGGGGAAGAATTCAGCATAAACAATTTAGCTATTTTTCAGATTGACGGTAGGGAAGATAAAGTGGGGATTTTTTGAACATTAAAGCAAGGATAGGTCTGTTACTTTGTCAGGTATGCAACAGAGCTGGGCAGAAGCGGCTGAAAAGTGATGAAGGAATACATGCTGAAAACCTGCTTCTTTTTTCTATTAGATCACCTTAATTAGTCTAATAATAATTCCTTTTCCTAAAGGAATGTTTAGGCTCAAGAATGGTTTTAATTATTTTTTTAAAAGCCCTGATCCCTTCCTACTTTGACTCAAGATGTTGGATCCTGTGGGGACCACTTTTTCAATGCAAAGACTTGAGCTCTTTTACCATTCCCCTAAAGATTCACCCAAACATGGCCAAGTCATAGGCCTCCAAACACGCTTAGAATTTGCAATGAGATTCACAAGAGGTTTCACAGGGAGGGAGCATGGTTTATTGACCTCTGAGTTGTACATGCCATTGCTGGCAGCCTCGGGAACAACATCGTGCTCTGGCTGCGGAAGCTGAGCTGTGCTTGTGGACATGCTGCCCTGCTCAGGAAGGGATGGACAGGTAGGAAAAAGAGAAGAGATAGTGATACAGTGAAGGACTTGGATAAATGGAAACAAAATGAGAAAGTCAGGGTGGCCACAGTCAGGCAGGAGCAAAGACAAGGCAGGCAGGAACAAACTGTGATGGGGCTTCCAGCCAGTAGGGAATAACCCCTTCCCAACATCAGGCCAAAAGAAAACATCACGAGGTGTTGTAAAGGTCTGCAAAGCCACTACAGCCTTATTCTGAAGTGAACTTGTCCCAGGTCAGCCTGGGCAGACACTACTGCTCATGTCTCACTTGCTATCTGCAGGCTATCTGGCAGCACTCCACCAGAAAGTAGGTGTTGGAAGCAGGGAAGAGGCACCGCATGCTCACAGGTGGCATGCCAGAGACCACCTTGCTCAGCAATGCTTACCAACATGGCATCTGTGCATCTTCCCTTACAAACACCCTAAAATACCACTGGAGAAGCGTGTGTGTCTCTTGCTCAAAGTGTGAGAATGAGCTAGACAATCTCCAAAGGTCCACTCAAACAACATCTCTATGATGTGTGGGAAGTCTTGACAACTGGGAGATCTCACAGATGTCCAAAGACAGTGGAGACTATCTGCCTGTTTCTGAGATCTTCTCCCAGCCATTAATTTGTCATTTTGTTCCCCTTGTGATGATGTACAATAAGAGATGAGTGCTCCCTTTCCTGCAATGCCTATTTCCATGTTTGCACCCAGTCAGTGAGTGCTGGATAATGCTCCATCTCTATGCACTGCACATGCAGGAAGGGCAAATTTGCTGCCTCTGGATTTTTGGATGGGGGTTTGAGATGGATTAATTATATGTCAAGAGGGACTTGAGCAATAATAAGTGACTTTATGACTGTCTTTACCACTCGGTAGAAAGGTTACATTTAAAAATTGGCTTTACTGTACTGGATTTTAGGTTAAGTTCAAAATGCAGCATCCGCTGTTAGAACTGAAGGGTCATATAAAATTCATCGCAATAGAATATTTATAAGTATCTGGGATATTTGTAGGAAACAATAATGGGAGAATCAGAGCTCACACATAGAAGGGGGAATTGTTAAATGGCAAATAAAACCTCCATTTTTCCAGCACTTAACCTTACATATAATAATTATTATTACAAATCTGAACAACAATTAAATTTCATTCGGAACCCTAGCTAAACATATGTGTATGGAAAATGATTTTTGTGTTAATAACCTATGTGCTGTTGGTGTTCAGAGGCAAAGATTGATGTGCATACACATCACACATCTTGGACCATCTTCCCCATCCGTGCCAGAGCAGCGCAGGTATTCTTGAAGGAGCTTTGAGGATTGACACACCTCGCTTCCCATGTCTGGGCCCTGTTTGTTTGCAGCCTCTTCTTTCTAATCACATAATTACATCTTTGAAGGCAGGCATCAGGCAAGAGCACTGGAAGTGAGCAAGGTAAACCTGCAGCAGCTATTGTTCCAGCTATTATCTCACCACCCCTCTTCTCCTCCGAGATGCAGGCGGTGGCGTGCAGGGTGTGTGTTAGCAAGAGGCTATCATTTTACCCTGGTGGCGTGTGCCACCACAATTATCTCCCTGAAATACAGAAGTAAACTGGCTGTTGAGGAAATGGGAGGGCATTCAAATGGAGGGTAACAGAGCAGGCCTAATTAGCTTTAAGTACCTGTAATCCTAGGAGATTTTATCTAATGATAAAAGCCAGGGAAAGTCCCTCAGGTATGAGTAATAAGAGCCCAGCCAGGTTGGCAATGTATCAGGTGTTGTATGTCAGCTCTGCTGAATGGAGCCTATTGATCCAGAAGTTGCCTGTATTTTCTGCCACAAATTGAATTTAAATTGCTTACATGAAGAAGACATCTGGCAGGTTAAGGTTTACCTGTTTATATTTCAAAATAATTTTCTCCACCAGCAAATAGGTAGGAAAGAGCTCTTTTGGAAATAAACCAAGATACAGACACGCTTGTTCGCGATGCCTGAGCTTGAAGTGAGGAGTCAACACCCAAGGAGTATGTTCCAAATTATTAAAATAATTTGTGCAGCCAAGTCTGACCAGATTAAGCATCTGCACCATGCCTTCACTCCTGCTGAATGAAATACCTGGCTTGTGGGATGAAACAATACAGTAACACTAGCAAAAGGCACATAGTTTTCACTCACATGACAGACTTCCTTTTTTGCTGGTGGAGGGGTGTTGGTGGCTTATTTTTTGGTTGGGTTTTTTGTTGGGGTTTTTTTTTTTGTTCAATTCAAGGCTATTATGTCCAGTTAAGATCTAATTTATTAATACATAGTTATAATTTTTATTCTGTTTTATATAGGCCAGAACTCCTAACAAATGCAGATCATTTACTGGAGGCTCTTGTGTAGAACATAATCTTTCTCTGAGTATTTTTGAGGTATTTTGTCCACCCAGGAGGTTCATCTGACCTCTCTCCAGCCATCAAAGGCCTGAATCACCTTAACCTGTCTTCCAAGCAAAAGAGGCTATCATTTTGAAACGGGTTGTTCTGATCCCACAGCGTTACACCAACAGTTTCCAACAACAAAGCTAGTTTAAATATTGTGAGAATAAGAAGGGCGGGGAGGAAGCACCTTCAGAATAACAAAAAGCATAGGAGACACCTTTCAAAATCGCTCTTACATGCCTTATAATTTTTTTTTAATTGTTCTTACTTAATTTGACTAATAACTGCTACATCAGCCTATCTGTCTTTCTCATAAGGCACCTTAGCTGCTGTTTGGACAACATCCATTTGATAATGAAGCAAGATGCAGGCTAGACAGCTGCTTTTTTCTCACTCATTTCACTCTGTTATTGGTTAACTTAGTGGAAAAATGTAAATTTTCCAGGGACTTTAGGTTGGATGTATCCCAGCCAAGGTAGATATGTGCTTGACTTGAGGTCTAATTTAACTCCTGTGTAGTATTGATCGGCTTGGCCCACCAGGGACCCTTAGAGTCTTCCTTTGCCAAAGGTAGACAATGGTATGAAAGTAAAGTGTAATAAATGCCCCTGTCCGGTCCCATGTCGATATACAGCTGCTGGTTTGGGGTTTTTTTCCTCCTTTTTTGCTGTTTTGAGTGCATCAGTATTTCACGTTTATTGTAGTGTGATGAAACACCTTTCAAAATGGCCAGAGGGACACTCAGCAGTAAGCATTTAGGCAGTACAAATTGGAGTGAACAGGAGGACAGTTAGCAGGGAATATTTCTGAGGTCAAAGCAAGCTGAATAGGAGCTGAATCAGCTAAAAGCAGAGTCGAGAGCTACAGTACCTACTGCAAAGTAAATATAGATTACATTCCTTTAGACAAATTGATCCACTGGAGGACGATAGGTCTTCCAGAAAAAGAGGTTGCTACAAAAGAATTAAGTATTTTACACTGACATACATACAAAGAACCCTTAAACACAGCAGCCAGAGACGTATCACCAGGATAGTCCATACTTGGTCCTCACATGAATAATTTGCAGTGCACTGCAAGATTTAAGGGTCCACAAGTCTGCACGTTCCTGTGGATGCTGACTGGTATTCTGCCCAGTAAGCAAACTATTAAAATATAGCTGCTCAGCTGAGCAATAACTGTCACTTAGGCAAGTGGACAACTCATAACGTTGTAGATTAATTCAGGTGGGAATGAGCTCCGGGAGGTCCCTGGTTGGATCTCCTGCCCCAGCAGTGTCAGCTCTGGGGTCTGAGTTGGTTGCTCAGGGGTTGGTCCATTCAGGCCCTGCAAATCTCCAAGGGTGGAGATGGTGCAACCACCAAAGGTGAATGGACATCCGGACTGAAGTGTCTGTCCTCAACAGAGGCAGCTACAGAAACAAGTGGGATCTTGCTTGTGAAACCATGCCATTTTGTTCTGAAAAGCTCTCAAGTGTCCTAAGGAAAAGACTAAATTGATAGAATAAATGACTGTGAAAGCTCCCCAATCTTTCCATTGACCCTACAACTGACCAAGACGGTAACCTTTTGCCTCCTGAAAAACACGTGACCGTTGTGAACAGAATTATTTTTAATAGGAAAATACTCAGGGAGGAACACAGAATTGCAAGTACCAATAAAGGTGCCATCATCTAACAGTTGAGACAAATCATTTTAAATCAGATTACATCACGAGATCAATGTGAATAAATACACATGGCTCCACAAAAACCCTAAAGGTCTCTCTTCAGCATCGCATCACAGAGATACAGGGATCCAAACACACAGAGAACTCTGCAGAACTATGACCTTAGGAAGTGATCACATTGTAGGGCAAATAAGAATATCTATAGCTCAAGAAATGCAAATTATTATTATTTCCAATTTAAGAATGTGATTAACATATTTGTAAAAATGTCTGGAAAATCTTTGCAAATATTTGCCCTCTCCTTCTAATGGTTATTCTAGACTGAGCAAACACTGAAGGCACAAAGGAGAAGACCCAAGAACTCAGGGGTCTTCTTGAAGCTGAAGAGCTCGGTGCACTTATGCAGGGTCCCTCTGCAAGCACACAGGCATCACCCTTTTCTCTGTACAGCAGCACACCTTTCTCGAGGCACTACCCCATGCCATGCACACCCGGAATAGCGATGAGGACCCTGATCAAATACAAACACAGCCACTTCTGTAGGTGAGTTCCACCCAAAACACCTTCTCTGCACTTGAGAATAAATCTCATAAAATGAGATTGTGTATTATAAGAATATGCAAGGATGCACGAGTGACGGAACCAATGTTGATTGGGTTTTTTTTAAGAGGGAGAGCACAAGATAACATATCCCAGGGGGCTAGGATTTAATCAGCAGATAAGCAAATCTAATGGATTTTCAAGCTCCACACACCTCTGCCAAGAATCACAGAATCATAGGGGTTGGAAGGGACCTCAAGAGATCATTGGGTCCAACCCCCTGCCAAAGTAAGCTCCCTAGCTCATATTGCACAGGTCAGCGTCCAGACAGGTCTTGAATGTCCCCAGAGATGGAGACTCCACAAACCCCTGGGCAGCCTGTCCCAGGGCTCTGTCACCCTCACTGTGTAAGAGTTCCTATCTTGACATTTTCACTTGCTGTTCACTATCTATGTTAACCTACTGGGATTTTCCCTTCTGTCCCAAGTAACTGGGTATCCTGGGTTTTCAAGGGTAAGTGGCTTTGTGATTACAATACATTTTTCCAGCCTAAAAGCCATCAGTAAAGTGAATGAGGGCTACTCTGGTAAGTGCTTAATGCCTGATGTAAGAGTTGCATGATCTAGTCCAGAAGTAACACAGTTACCTCAATTACTGCAGTCCCACAAGGCTATTCACAGCAGTACTTAGGAAATGTTGTAGGCTCGGGCTGTGGTATTATAAACTCCTCAGGGCAGCATGACTGTACGCAGGATCTCATCAGGAGTTAACAAACAAGTCCTCTATGAGACACTTGCCATTTTTATTTATTTTTTTTACTAGGGTCTTATTTATTTTTAGCTTTTATTTTACACACACACACACATCTAGAGGCCAACGCAGCGTTATTAAAGTTACGGCAAAGCCCGCGGTCTCACCGTATCACTTTCCTAAAGCAGCGCGACACAGTGAGAGGCCATGTGTACTTTTGTGCTTTTTTTACATTGTTATCAGGGAAAAATATGTCTTGCAATTTCCCAGGGGGCTCCCTGGGACAGTGTCTCAGTGTGAAAGGGCACCATGGGGCTGCCTTGGACAGTTTTCTTTCAATAAGTTGGGTTTGTGTGGGGTTTTTTTTTTTCCTATTGTAACCACTCTGCTCTGCTGCTTCACTGATTTCCCAGCTGTTCTTCTTCTGTGGTGTCTGAAGTTGAATGCAGAAAATCTGTAGCTGAACAGGCTCAGAAATAAGCAGCAGATCATGGCAAGCATGAGAAAACCATGAATACATCTTTCTCTTTAGACATAATGGTTTGATTCTCTCTTGCGTGCTGGGGGCACAATGTATTTGTACCCGTACTTCACAGGCAGAAATAACTCAGCAAGGTACCAACCCGGGGATAAGCAAGACCTTGAGAATGCCACATCAGAGCTGGTGTAAAGACTGCAAAAGGCACTCCCAGCACAAAGGAAATATTTAATTTTATTATTATTTGTATCTATGCACAAAGCTGTGAGCATCTCCCAGGTATAACTTAGGCTTGACCTAGGTAGAAGGAGTTAACTGTCCCGGGAGCACTGAGCTTTCCCTGACTGCAGACAACTATCACTCTGTTACACAAGGGAATGACAAGATTGAAGGCCCGTCCAATTGTTTATCTTATTCCATGCAATGCCCCAGAAGGCATTATTTCTTGTATGGCTTCACACAGGGAGAGACCTCACAAATGAACAAACACCTTTCCAGGGGTAGCTGACAGTGCATCCACAATGTACTTTGGCCCAGTTAAAAACACCTTTGCATCAATATATTATAAAAATACGTGCGTGTGGTGAAATTCTGCTGCATCACACAACATGCTTCGAAAGTTAAAGCAGGATCATAGACAAAATGGGATGGAAAGGATCTAGAAAGGTAATTTTTCCCAAAGTGCAGGACAGCCTGCTCTTCCCGAGAAGTTTGCCTAGCCCATTGTAGGTAAGTTTTCTTCCAAACCATATCAGTAAACCCACAGATTTTATATCAGCAAAATGCTTCACCACCCCTTGGTTCACCAGTTTTCTTTTGGAAGAGGAGATAGGGTGGACAGAGAAGTAACATTTTAAAAAATATAAAGGTAATGTAAGACTGCTTCCATAATCAATATTTTTTTCATTTCTTCACTTGAAGTACTTTAAACCTGTCATTCAAATGCATTTGTAAAAAACAAAGTAAAAAAATATTCATTACTTAAGTCTGTGGTGAACAACTTATTCAGTAGGAAACGGGGGTTTATTTCATGAAACTGTTGTCTAAAAAATTCATATTTACTTGGTCCAAAATTCTAATTCTTCACAGTGAGGGTGAGGGAGCCCTGGGGAAGGCTGCCCAGGGGGGTGTGGAGTCTCCCTCTCTGAAGATATTCAAGACACATCTGGATGCCTACCTGTGCGACCTGTCCTAGGGACCCTGCTTTGGCAGGGGGATTGGACCTGATGATCTCGTGAGGTCCCTTCCAACCCTTATGATTCTGTGATTCTTTTTTACAAGACAGATCAAAAAACCCAGCAGCTTTTCATCTGACGCCATTTCAATCAGTTTCATTTTAATGTTATTTAATTAAGCAAATGTAGTAAACTACGTCTACTTCACCATCTCTGACAGGGCTGTCATAGACAATATACTTCTATAGAGAGAAGTGCAAAGCTGTGATTTCACTTCCATCTAATCTCTGACCAAATCACAGCTATCGAATTTAACGCTATTTCTAATATACTTAAAAAAATTCTCAATTCTTTTTATTTTGAACGTTTTCATTTCCAAGTGTGCTTCACATTTTGCAAACACACTTTCACCATGCAGGAAAATCTCTACCTTTTTATGCAACCCCAATGATGACAGGTATTGCCCACACATCTACTGATACCAACTTTGTACACCATCTGGTTAAAAACTAACTGGTTTGATTCAGATCCATTAGAAAGCTTCACAGGCAGGTCTGCTAGAGCTTACCTTCTCAGGTGTGATTCTACAGCCCACCCTACAGACAGTGTAGTGCGGCTCAAAGAAGTTAGACATCACCAAAGGCACCAAAATGCAGGATCTGAGAAACATAGCTCTTCCCTTTCGCCATCCTGCTCCAGCAGGCAAGGTTGCTCTTACCCAGAGCAAGATGCCAAACCCAGGATTTCCAGAGAAAACAATGAAAACAAGGAATCACCACTTTTTGAGAAGTTTAGAAACAAGGTTTCAGTACTGCCCAGCATGTACCTAAGCACAACCGTTGCTTCTGTCTCCATTTTTATCACTCCAGGCAATGGAAACTGTAGTTTCTATATTTAATGTATTGAAACTGCCTGGTCTCCAAGGTAGCAAGGGTATCTATATACACCAGTAGAATATATTTCAGGCTCAATCACTTTGAAAGCCTGGATAATAGAGGAGCGCTTGTACTTTGGATAACAAAGTTATTTCCTTTAACATCAACAAGCTGCTCAGCTAGTAACTGCATCAGGCATTGATTTTGTTAGCCTGTTTGTAGGCACTGTAGGGGCCTTTTTAACCGATAAAACTAAAAAATTTGCCGATCATTCTTCATGTGCATTATTTCACAGAGCAGAGCTGACAGGAGGTGCTGTATTAATTTCAGCATTGCTGTTTTGAATGTCAGTAGAACATCTGTAGGACCAGTGCGGGATCTTTCAACTGTAACCTCCCCGTTTTAAGATAGATTGAAGCCTGAACGTAACATCTCGAGCCAAATTTTATACCTGGTTCCTATTGGGACTGTAAATGTGCATTCACTTCCCAGGCTGGCAGCTTAGATCCTGTACTAACAGCTTCAACACACAACTGGATTCAGATGTGGGCTTCTTCCTTCTCTACTCAATTCTATATATTTCAACAGGCCAGAAATCTGCTTATTTACTCATTTGTCATTGCCAAGTCCTAAATTAAAAGTATAAGCTACTAGTTATATATTCCCTGGCCATCATCTTCTTTTAAGCAACGCTTGATCTACATTCTTCCTTTATATCACAAGCTCACTCCGAGCAGCAGCAGTACCGTAGTGCCCAGCACATCCCCCCCTCCCACCCCTCACCATCTAACTCCTATTATCAGTAATGGGAACTAGGCATGTACATGAAAATGAAAGCAGATCCCTTAGTGTAAACTTTTTGACAGAAGTGATCGTAACAACTTTTCAAAAAAACCCCAAACCCATCTCGTTTATTTTCCCCTTTCTTCCTCACAGCTTTATGTCAGTCATCAATCCAACAGAAGACAACTCATTTCATTTCTGTGACACACAATGATGGACTTGTGTTACAACCCTGACTTATTTTGAGAACTTCAATTTCTCAAGCTGAAAGCCTGAATGTCCCATGCTTGGAGGGGCTATTGATCTGATGTAGATGGACAGCTCAAGAGGAACTGATACATTCCTTACAGCAATTTTTTTTCTGACCACTACATAATGTAGACTTTCTGGTTGTTTGTTGACATCTGAAAACTTTGATTCTGTGATTTAACTGATACTATTTTGCCGTTTCTACTCAATATTTCCCTGTACTATTTGATGTAGGCCTTATTTATTATCTACTACCTGGAATGGAAAAAGCTGGTTCACTGTGATAAAATGTATGAATCCATAAGGCAGCAGGAACCTATAAATGCACATCACAATAGGACAGTTGCAAATGTGGGCCACTTCCAGATCCTAATCCTTCCCAGCACCTTTCAGGAAATAGAATGTCACCTCGAAATGGGTTTGGATACCCACTCCCTCCCGCAGACTGGAGACACCAGCCACTGCAAGCGGCATGGGCCACCTCGCCTTCAAGCACAGATGGAATACAAGCTCACACCAAAGTTTAATCAAAGAGGCTAATTTGGCTTCAAAGCAGGATAAATGCCAGCTATCCTGGTCTCCTCCCTCCTGGGTTTTCCCCTGCTTTGCCTCTGCTTCCCTCGGTTTCTCCTGCATGGACAGCAGGTACCTGTGAAGCGTGGGGACGTCACTGAGATGGCAGAGCCCCAGCGCCACGCCTGCAGGAACAGCCTCTTGGCTGTCTACAGATCATAGGAAACAATTCATTCTGCTCTTAATGATTTATATAATTTCTTTGGACTCGCTCCTGGCTTATGAGGATGACTTCTTTTTCTATTACAGCTTGGAGAACCAAAGGAGAGCCATTCAAAAACTAGGGGAGCAGCTCCTTAGATGAGGTGGCTCTATGTGACAGAGTTGGTGTACTCTAATGCCAGCCCAGAATTGGTCCCCTACCTTTAAAGGAAGGCCTCTTCCCCCAGGATTAATTTAGAGCAGTGAAAATTAAACTGCATCTTATCTAATAGTGAAAAAGATCTGCAGAAATTGTCCTCGTTTAAATACCAATTCAACTCTTTTCTGTCACAGCAGGCTAGTGTATCCGGTTTTTTTCCTTCTAAAAGCCAAATACTATTCAAACAAAACAGTCACTTCCATGTTAATTACACAAAAGCAAAAGAAAAAAAAAGAAAAAAGTGGAAAAAAGGAAAGAAAAAAGCAACATGAGGAAAAAAACACACCAAAAAGGATATTAAAGCATTTTATGAGAACCTAGATTGTGCAACTAAAGCACGATGTGGTCTCAGACCTTTACTTTGTGTACAGAGCCAGATTTTATTCTTTGATTTGGTGCATAGGATCACAGTCTATTATGATTATAATGGTTATAATTTTGTTGACATTTGAAAAACATAAGGAAGGAATAAGGAATAGAGGTAAACGAGGTTGCTGCAGTGAAAGCATCCGTGAGTCAACTGATGGGAAGAAAACGTTAGCACCAAAGAGTGCTAAAAAACCCCTAAATAGCTTGCCCCACTCCAAAATCTGTCTGTGCTAGCACTGGGCTCTTTATTTGAATTAAATTCTCAGTGAGCTAAGAACAATCAATTTTGGGCTCCTGGGGTATTAAAGGCAAGTATATTTCCAATCATAATTGTCTACTCAGAAATGATGGGGGCAGATTCTCTGCTGGTTAAACCCCCAGCACCAACGGAGCCCAGCTCCTAGCATCTGATTAGTGCTGCAGAGAAGTGCCTTCTGCAAGGTGGAGGATACCAGCAGTTACCAAGGAGGCACCCAGGTGCCCCTTTCCACCTGGGCTAGGACCATTTATCACAAAATATCAAGCTAGCAGGATGGGAAGGCTTTGGAAAACTGATTCTGTTCAAGCTTCTCAAACTCTTTTCACAGCATGACCTATATTTAAATAACTCTCCAGCTTTTTTCCCCATCACAAAACCACCACCTCACGCACAAAATCCCACATAGTATCTGTCACTGGCACCTCAGAGGAGCAAAGTATTTGTAGAGAGCTCAATATTTTCCTGCTAATATCTTCCAGTATGAGAGGGAAGAAGTTAATGGAGGCTTGGGTCAAGGCTGCTTTCTGAATCCCACTGGAAGACCAGAAACATCCCTCCCAGTCGCTCGTGCCATGAGCACAACCACCTCTCCTCCAGGCACTGGTCCCAGTGAGAAGCAGCGACATTCCCAGCTTTTCCCAGCTCCTTCCCACCCATCGCTTGCTATCCCTGATGCACAGTGTGGTGGTGGGGCAAAGGGGACCTTGGCAAGGTGTCGTTTCTGACAGCCACTGTGGAGCTGTCCTTCTACAGTATGGAAAAGTAATTTAAAAAAAAAAATTAAATAAAAAAAAAAAAAGAGGGAAAAAACGTGGAAGTTCCTGGTTAAAGCCTCTACTTGTACAAAAAGCATAACAGCTTGCATGAACTGCAGCACTATGACTATTGCTGTTAATGCTTCCAATGACATCATTGTTTTTCAAAAGTGCAGAAGACTGGTTAGGGAAGCCGAAGAGAAAGAGCTGAAGGCAGAGAGGGTTTGGAAGGACGTCAGAAGCAAAAGAAGTTTCTTAGGATTGTCTTCCTTATGTCCCTCCTTCATACATGTACTCGGATTTGGGTTTTTGGGGAGTGCATCACTGCAACAACATCCAGATAATTAAAACCTTAAATACCACCAGCCCTACCTTGGGTCCCTGTGCACGTCCTGTTCATACGCTCCCCTGGACCATCATACTTTTGAGTGCACAGCCCATCTCCTAGCTTTCAACCAAAGTGATTTTTGAAGTAAATATTGAGCGGTGAGGCACAAAAAGCATTACTAAAATACAAATGTGTTACAGCTATTGCATTTTCACTCTGCACTTTACATAAATACAAGGAGCTTTTGTCAAGGTTTCCCTTTCAGAAATCCATGCTGTTTACTGCCTCTGCACTTGATGGGTTTTTTTTTTCCTTCTCTTTAGGCAGGAGGAGGTTCAAGGAAGACTGGCAAGCTGCTTTTCCAGGTGCTGGAATAGTGCAAAGCAACTGAACCATACTGATGGATGGAGGCCATCTAACTCATATGGCCAACACTGTGTTTTCCTTTTTGGCAGTGCTTTGTTCCAGGTGGAATAGTCTTTCATCCACATAAAGGAAACTCTTGTTTGTCTCAGTCTCAGGTAACAGTCCGCAACCATCCAGCTGCAGTAAAATATAGAGCCTATACGGACATATATATATATTTATACACATTGTAGGCATGCATGCATACATGCTTACATCTTTCTCATGTGTTATACACACCCAGGCTATGCACTAAGTTAATTGAAGAAAAAAGTAAGGGCATTTTTTCCTGTTCTGTTGGTGCCAGAAAGCCCCAGCATAGCTGCAGGAGAGAGCACTTTTACAGCACAGACACTCCGGACCAGGTTCCAGCTGTTGGAATTTTATGTCCTTGAGATACTTCTGGAATAACAAAGTGTCATGCATGTCCCTGCCAGTACACGAGATCAGCACATGAGATCAGACGTACAGATGTTGCCTCCACATCCACCCACTGGCATCTTACTATCAGTTTAGTTAGTATCCTCCACCCATTTTCAACCAAGTAGGAAGTCAGGAGTTGTAATTTGTGAGAATGAGCTGTATAGCAACCATTTATCTGAAAAACAAACCTCTGCTGGCAAAAAAACCTAGGAAGCAAATAAGATTCTTATGGAGGTTTTCTGTCTTGGCACCAATAGGTAACTAACGGGGAATGCTGTGGTTACGGAGTCCCATGAGCAGTGGTACCTCTTAGAGGTGAAGGGAGGGACAAGGGTTAGCCTTGGACACACAAAACCTTGCTTTTATCAACTGACAAAGACATCGTCCTTGGGAAGGAACATCACAGACCAATTCACGTGACTTCCTTCACTCTTTTTCCCTGTCCTCATCAAGAAGTAAAAGGTTGGCTGCAAATTCAGGCTGCTAGGTTGGGTGCTGCTAGGGGGAATAGCCACACCATGGTGGCAAGGAGGGAAAGGTCAACCTCTGCCTTCACCCTTGGGGACCAGCACTGCCAGACAGCCAGGGCCTTCATTAGGAGCTAATGAGGATTAATCACAAGGGTCTAGAAGGATATCCCTTGATACCTCAGATCATCGATGGATTTCCATCAGTGGTTCTTTTTCCTACTTGTTTAGTGTGGAAACCTCATCAGCACCGTGCACATAAAGCTGTGTAGTGGGAAACAAGTCTGGGAGGAAGGACTGAATAAAGAAAAGTGTTGTATTGTTAATTACACAGTTAATGAACCCAGGAAGAAGGTGTGTTTGGATTCACTGCCATACAGACGGGTATTCTGGCAACTGGGGAAAGACATCTGCTCAGCCCAGGCCTTCGCTGTCTGTGCCTATGATCGCACCTTTCTAATGAGCATCTTCAAGCACTTCCTGAGCAGAGCGAATTCAGCCTCACGCTAGTCCCCTCTTACAGCTTTGGGTATCGAGAGGTTAAACAGCTCAGTGGAGCCATGGAGCTGGGTCCGGTCTGGTCCCAGGAGGAGTCTGCTGCAGCACAAGATAGGTCCCCCACACCCCCGTGCTCCCCGAAGGAAGGAGGACAGGAATTTGCCTGTGTTTTCCCTCCTTTGAGGCAATTATGATTCCTTGCTTAAGTTTCCAATCTTTAATTGAGCTGGAAAATTACAGTCACGGTAGAGGGTGGGAGGGGGTGGGGGGGGAAATCCCAGCTACTCTGCCCAACTCTAACGTCTGTTTTCATTTACCTCACCATGCTCCTGAGAAACTTTGTTAACTAGACTAGGATAAGGATATCTTGAATTAAAAAAGATACTCTGCCCTTCCTGGTTCCTCTGCCTCTCCATGTTCATAGTGAAGTGCCCAGGACTGCCTCCGCAGGGGAGTTTGGCCCAGGGAGCTTTATGTAAGAGGTGATATAAATAGATAAAAGCCTCACTCCTGGAATATGAACTTATTTCTACATACACCTTCCTCACTGGCACGCAATGTAATGCAATCTATGTGACTCTTCCTTGCCAGAGAGGCCCACTCACAAGTTTTCTGTCGAACACAGCTATTACTGTTGCACTTGTCTTCCAAGGAAAAAAAGGTGCCACTACAGAAAAAAACCCCACAAACCTGCTTAAGTTTCTATTGCACAGCACAAAATTCAAGTAAACACTGTACTTTGTTAATCAAGTCCTCTGGTGCAATTAAGCAAACTGTGGAGGGTTAAAAGTGGGTTTTCTCACACCTGCTTCCCCACTGGAAGGGGCAGGGTTGGAACATTTCTAATGATGGAGCTCAAAGACCATTCACCTGATAGTTACGGGGGAGGCCAATTTATAAACTCCCCCCCAAATGGTCGGGGGGAAAGGGGTCAGAAATCAGCTGACACTGAGCAGCACAGAGCAACCTGGAACAGCTCTGCTTCAAAAGGTCTGAAGTGCATCACTGACTCAGAGCTGAATTCAGAAATAAGCAGACTGGGACAGCTGTATTGTGCACAGCTCTTTCCAAAAGCAGCTTTGACTTTTGATTCCACTCAAATTAAGAATAATAGCAAGCTTCCAATTTATCCTCAGAATCCTTCTCTTTTTATTTCTCACTACCTTCTGAGACTGTAACGCCTTAGAGGGTTAATCCCAGAGTATGCTAAGTGCAAAGGTTTTCACTATTTACAAGCTATCAAACATAACAGCCAGGTTTTAGCACCTAAGCTGGTGCTTGGTTCTTGGCGGAGCAGTGACAGCACTCAAATGTATAGGCATTGTATGATCAAGCCTAAGCAACAGTGATAGCCGGTCATACTTAATGCCATATCAGTCTCTCACTTGTGACCGTGGACTCTTTCTGACTTCAGATGGCAGCATCTGATCCATAAATATTGATGGGTTTCTATAGTTATGTTTAACTTACAGAAGTATACATAGCTGTTAATGTTTGTGGGCTGTATTCTGCCAGCTGAAGTCAAAAGGCTTCCATGTTTATAACCTGAGCCTATAAATCCCTTACTTTATAAATACCCCATAGTAAATACACAGACTACATATAAGCTGATTTTCTATTTAAAAAGGCAGTCATTTGCTGCCCCTTCTCTCATTTTAGAAAAAAATCACTAGACATGCTTGATGACTGATAGACTTGGCTCAACCTCACACATCTCTCATGGAGCATCAAGGCTGAAGTATGACTTTTAATTCAGGAAAAAAAAAAAAAAAGAAGAGCCACATGCTTAAAGGAATTCAACTTATTCACTGTCTTAGGGTGAAGCCTGCGATGGCAGAGCTAGAGGGATGCTAACTTTCTTTCACAGCACTCCAGCACCGCAGTTGTAGCTCTGCAAGACATCAGAGCTTTTTTGATCATCTTTCTAATGGACAAATTGTGCCAAAGCCAGAACCAGAATATCTCTTACCTTGGTCCCTTGGCAGACCAGTCAGCCCCAGGAGAAAGTCCCCCACGCACCGCTTTCACCTCAAAAAAAAATCAAGCCAGTACTACTCTTCTTCCCTTTCATCATCATTAAATTCATCCTCAGTTAGGAGAAAACGCAGCTCAGCACCGTGACATCCCATGTAATTACGAAGCACTGCCTCTGAGCTGGAAAAACTGGTAGGCATTCATTTATTTTCAATCTGAGACCATTGATAATCACCTGTGGTTTAGTATTTGTATACCGTACTGAAAATAGACAAAGTTCATCCTGAAGTGCCAGCACAGTCTTCCATTAATCTCCAGCTCAGTCCCTTAAAGGAGGAAGTAACAACTCTGCAATGATAAGGCTCGTGGCAGCAGCCAGAGCGCTTGAAGGTCTGTTCTTGTAAAGAAAATTTTTCAATTAGTTAAAGAAGCCAGGAGCATCAGCTTTCAAAAAAAAAGAGCTTCCTTATGAATCTTTGATCTCTCTCACTGTACCATGTTTCTCATGAAAGACAGTCGTAGTGGCACTGTTTAAATAACATCTACAAAACAGTTCAATTTGCAAATCAGTAGGATTACACTTTCCTTTATAATCTTTATTTAAATGAAGTAGCGTGAATGAGCTGTTAAATTAAGGGCTTGTCTATGAGAGTTGTGTCCAACTAGAAGTGGCCAATACTTGAGAATAACAGCGAAAAAAACCATGATTCATGCAAAGTAAAAGCAGAAAAAAAGGTCAATTTAAAATGCCTGATCTGGGTTTTGGCCCTAGAGTCTGAAAACCAGAGAGACTTGTTCAGATATGTTACTCACTCTCTTTCATTAATTCATTTCAGGATGCCGCTAGTTATTAAATTTGAATAAAAATAAGCAATATCCAAGCACGCCAACCATGGGGTACAAGCCAGAAAGGCAGACCATATGAGACAGAAAGAAGAGAAAGGAAGACTTGTCTTGCCCTTGGTCTCCTCCTTGGCTGGAAGATGCTTCCTATTACCCTGAACCCCTTTACAAGAGACATCCCCAAAACCCTGCTGCTTGTTCACCTGGGCCCAAAGACTTGCAAGGAGAAACACTGGTGCTGCATTACAGTATCTTCAGCCAAAACCTGTTCCCTGCCTGTAGCCTCCAGCTACATGGATCTACCCACTCTTCAACTGTAATGGGAGCATAGAATCATAGAATGGCATGGGTTGGAAAGGATCCCAAAGAGCACAGAGTTCCAACCCCCTTGCCACAGGCAGGGCCACCTACCTCCAGGCCTGGATCTACACAAGGCCCAGGGCTCCATCCAACCTGGCCTCGAACACCTCCAGGAACAGGGCATCCACCACCTCTCTGGGCAGCCTGTTCCAGCACCTCACCACTCTCTCTGTAAAAAACTTCCCCCTAATATCCAATATAAACCTTCCTTCCTTCAGCATGTTCATCTGATCACGGGTTGAAGAGTTATTACTGCTACTGCAAAGTGTGATGGAAGAGGTTATGTTCCAAAAATGTAAATGTCACTGAATTACATAATCAAAATATCTATATATATGTGTGTATATATATATATATATATGAGATTCAAAGTCCTAATGTAATCCTTAGGATTACCAGTGTTTTCCAGTGCTGTTGTGGTTTGTAAACTGAGCACAAAGAGGTCCTGAGCACCCCGTTAGTGGTAGAAATTCCTGATGGTGTTACCCAGCAGACACAGCACAGGACACTCATTCAGCATCTAAGAAATCAGGCTTTTTTCTTTTTTTTATATGGGAAATGCCAACTAAGAGTGCGATATTTCAGTGTTTATGATAAAAATACACCAGAACATAACCGCATATTTCATAATAATAATAAAAAATATTGCATCTTGAAAGCATTTTTGACAGGGTTCCACTTTAGAAGTTAATGGCAACATCAGAGGTACAGGAGTCCTAGAATAAATGGAAAATTGGCTCCAAATATTAAAGACAGAGAGCAAGAAACCAAGAAAAGCATAGTCATAGATGGATGATACTGCTTTGGCAGGAAAGGTAAACAGTGAGGAAACATACTGCCAGATGCAAAAAGACTTAGATCATTAAAAGGGAAAGAGATGAAAAAAACATTCAACACAAATAAATTAGAACAGTATCACCAATATTGTCTGTCAGCATTTCTGCTATAAATCCTGGTTCACAGGAGTGTATTCCACATCTGAAAAAAATATCTCCCCCAAATGGAACTTGGCATGCCAGATTTCTGGCCTTTATTAGCATGTCTTTGGTCTTCACTAAGTTTCGCGAGACATAAATGGATATTTAATTTGGATTCACAATGATTCAGCTCTTACACACAATACAGCCACAGTGGTTTGTGTTACCTGCAGTTTGAAGAAGGCTTCAATAAATATATTTGTTTTTTCTCTTCTAATTAAAGCAACAGAGAAGCTATTAAGAGTTTTATGTTGGACACTTCATGTCTTACACCAATGTTTCTTTCAAAACTGTTCAACATATCTACAACACTGAGTGGTAAGATAGGGTGGGAGAGAACCAGCGGTGCCTGTTATGCAAGTGATTCAACTCTAAAAGGGATGGCTAACCATATACATCTTAAACTATCAACAGTACCACAGCTCATTGACAGAACTCGGCCAAACACAGACTGATCTAAAATCCAGGAACATTCTCCAATAGACAAGACCAAGAAGTATTAATTTTCAATAAACCCACGCAGTGTTTTGTAAGACAAACTAGTGGTTTAAAAAAAAAAAACAACAAAACCCCAAAAAGTAATTTAATAATCCTCAAACCACTGAACTCATCCTGGCCAAAAAATCTGGTCCATATCTCACCCATCCCATTATTAATCCACACCATTTTGATTTTTGATCTGATCATCATTAGAACAGTATTTATTACTTTTAAACTAGTCTTTCAAGTCTCTGTAGGATATAGCATTATAATCTACTAGTAGCCATAACATTTTAGGCTGATATTATAGATTTTCTTTTGGTGGACTGCTTTGATATATGGATACAAAGGATTTCAAGAGATTTGTCAGTGTAAAATTGAATTAAGCATAAATTCTTTAAATAATTGTATGTGTACAGTAAAGTGCCTTTGAAAAATAAGGCTACAGCTATGTACGTGCTGGTAAAAATGAGAAATTCAGAGCTAGAAATAGGTCATGCCCTATGATACATGGTGCGCATCGCTGCCGCCTTTGGAAATTCAACTACTTCACCTGTCCCCCTGATGTGATGAAGACAGAGGGAGTAAGATAAATTGCTCTTCATAAAAGAGATTAGGCCAGAGCAGCAAAACTTTATTATAGCCGGCAGAAGGAAAAAACAAAGAGCAAAAAAACTATCTAGAAAGTGAGAGGATGTATTTACTGCTGACCGCTGCTACTTTACTGACTCTACAAAGGGCTCTCAGCAGCCCGTCCTCTGTTTGTTTTGTCTTCTGGGTGACTTCGGTGTCTCTAAACTATCACCTCTTGTATAAATAAGGACTTATAGGAAAGGGGCTCTTGTGTTCCTGTGCTGATGACTCAACCAACGAGTGGTTTGGATTCGGGGTTTTCCTCATCCTGTCATCACAACCCACATTTCCTAGTGAGGCTTTGTCAGAGAACTTGACTCACAAGCTAAACCTTAAACACATCTGCCAACATGGCTGTTAATGGTTTCAGTGCGTGACTTATCTACCTATTTATCTATTTATTTATTTACCTGCAAGAAAAAGAAGAAATTCTTCAATATGAAGGTAGTGAAGCCCTGGCACAGGTTGCCCAGGGAGGTGGTGGCTGCCGCCCCCCCACCCCACCCCCCCCAGCCCNGCCCATGTCAGCGGGGTTGGGACTTGATCTTTAAGGTCCCTTCCAACCCAAAGAACTGTATGATTCCTATGAAAATACACACTAGGCTTTTACACACTGAAAGGAAATAAAAACCAACCGACCAACCAACAAAACAAAAGTCTCATCTTGGATCTTACAAGTGAACTGCAAGTGACACGAAACACGAGGAACCCTAATGGCATCGGGCACCAGGCAGAGAGCCCTTAGTCCTGGCATATGGACAGTAACAGCGGGTCCCAATGGTACGCAAGGCAGGCACACCAAGAAGTGGAAGTAGAGAATGCATCATGCATTTTTCCAAAGAATATTTCCTTTCCTGCCATAGTGCTGCTTCCTGAAGAACGTGTTACGTAGAGCTGCAGTTTCAAAGGAGGCTTCACCCTCACCCCATGAGCACAGAATACACCTTGGAAAAAATGTCAGCACACCTTTAACAACATAAGCAGTAAGAGTTCCCACAGATATATAGAAAGTACCTGGAGAAAAAAGTACATTAGCATAGCTGAATGCAGTGAAGGGAGAGAAATCATTACTTTGAAAGTGAAGACTGAATGCACAGGGAGGAGGAAAGACAAAAGCAGCAGTTCACACCTCTGCAACATGCAAACAGGAACAGTTTCTTTTCTTGCCTTTCAGCTTTCCTTTTCCACATAACCTTTGTTTTCAAACCTTCTTTGTGCCTCATTTAAATATATCAGCCCTCTGGATCCTTTAATAAACCCCCCACACACACATCCATGCAGCTCTCTCTCTCTCTATATATAAACAAGAAAAACCTCTTGCACATTCAGGTTCTCACTCTATGCTGGGAAACGTGGCATCTAACTGGGACCAAACCTGATGGTGAAACATTGTCCGACAAGGTGAGTAAAACCCCAACTGACTTCATCAGACCAGAATTTCCCAATGGGGAAAAGCTGCTCAGGGATCTGCCGTAGACCAGTGGGTCTGGAAAAAGGGTGGTTGAGGTCTGTGCTATGGCCCGAAGAGCACAAAATACAGAGTTTTCCAACACATCCATGCCCTAGCACCTTGCTTGTGTTTTTCTTGGGTGTTATTCTACTTTTGGTATTTTGCTTTCTGAATTTTTAAGGCATAGGCCATATCTCTACAATATCTTCCAACATCTTATTAACCCATCTTGGACACTGAAAGGGAATTCAGCAGATTCATACCGTGGAAGAATTACTGAGAAAATCCATATGTTGTGATGGTGCTGAGGGCAATACCTTAAAGTTACACCATGATTTGTGCTGAACTGGCATGGTAATGCTCCCAATTTCTGCTCACCACTGGACAGAGGTTTTCCTATGCTTACTACTCACACAGCTCAGAACCTAAATAAGTTTTCTGTGGGGTTTTTGTTCTTTATTGGTAGACAGTTTTTCCAGGGGAAATGTGGGTTGTTTTTTTTTTCCCCCCCTTCTAAAGTCTCTCATCCACAAACTGCTTTCTGTTGCTGTTACATTGCTTCGTGCCCCTGTAACATAAATTGCAATTTAAAAAAAAAAAATAAAGAAAAAATCTCTCTTTGAATTTCTCTAACTCATATTTGCTATATCTCCAATGAGTAAAAATGGGTTTTAGAAAATAAATATTTTCCTTTAATCTATGATAACTGAACAGACGTTTGCTAAATGAAGCCAACAGACATGAGAGGATTCGTTAAGTATTTGAGTTTTCTGACACTGCAGATTGGAAGAGAGCAGCTAGGGGCTTTGCCAAAGACAGGACTTTGAATTTCTTTTTCTCTCTCATACCAGCAATCTAAGGAACTGAGGAGTTATAGCAACTGCACATGTAATGCTGGACTATCGCAGCATTAAAGAAATCATGTCCTTTCCCACCGTACACAGAACCCTCTGAAGTAGGTAATATAGGTCATAGCCTAAAAACACAAGCAAGATCTTTAAATATTAAAAATTACACACAGCAATAATCCAGAATCGATAACATTTCTTTCAACAATTCCTGAAAAATAACAACTGGAAAAGGATGGCACAGATTCACTTCAGCTTCTTAAAACCTTAAGCTTCTGGAATCAGAGTCTTCATATTAGCATTGAATACAGCAACATTCTGATTTAAATTATTGACAGCCTGAACTAAATTAGTTAGCGTCTCATCTAGTTTCAACAGTCTGCTATTCATTGAGTCGTTCAGATGTTGGATGGATTCCATCAACATCTCCTGAACACACTTTTTTTTTTTTAAGCCAATCTGCTGCTCTCTGGTTCCTTTCCATCCCTTTCTAATATAATGTTCCCTGAGCTATCACCCCTCATTTCCACATGCGTGTTCTCTGTCATCTTCACTTTCGACTCTTACTCTGCATTTTCCTCCCATCTCCTTATCTAGTGTTCCTTATCAGCTCCAGTGACATGTAACTCACTGAAATTCTGAAGGTTCGTTTGCTTTTACAGTTTTTAATTGTTTCTTATGGATCACTGCTGGCCAGGTTACACTGTCATCGCCCCAAAATTGGCTTTCGATATGCAAGTGGCTTTGTGATAAACACATAGGAGTATCTGGGAAGGAAAAAAAAAGGCACCAGCCTTATTGGAAATCTTAAAACTGTGTTTCTTTCCATGAAGGCACAGGAACTTCCCTGGAGGTGTTCAAGGTCAGGTTGGATGGGGCCCTGGGCAACCTTGTGTAGATCCAGGCCTGGAGGTTGATGGCCCTGCCTGTGGCAGGGGAGTTGGAGTTCTATGATCTTGGGGTCCCTTCCTACCCATGCCATTCTATGATTCCCCTTGCTCTAAAGGCCGTGCTTCCCTAATGGTTATTCTTCTCATCCCTGTACTTTGGGCATCCTGAAGCATCCTCATAGTCTCACCCACGTGCTGCAGTTCCCCTCAGTTTCACTGCTCCGCTGGCAGAGTATTTGAGTGGGCAGCGTGAAAACTGGGAGAGTAGGAAAGATGGAAGCAGCACAACTTTGTGAAGAAAGTATTGAGAAACATGGGAAACATCTTCTGAGGACCAGGAAAGAAAAATCCTCTTCTGGGAAAAGCCTGTCTGACAAATATAAAGATGTATGTGTGTTTAGGCTGATGTGCAAGAATAGCAGAATACCATGGTTTGGTTTTTTCACATCCCAAACTAATCTCCTTCTTTCTGAATCAGTGTTAAAAGTTATAACCCCTTTCCTGCTCTTATTTCAAAATTACTTGTCTCCAGTTCCCCATGTATCCTCCTAAGTGACATAATTTCAGCTCCCACTTATACCATAACAGCTTTTTCCTTTGCATAAACTCCCAGTTGCAGACCTCAGTGTAGGTGCAGTAGCTCAGATAACAAACTTAAAATTGAGGTAGCCTCAAGTGCTAGCCTATCAATGAGGGCCCTGGATAAGTCTGTCATTCCCCATTTGCTACTATTTATTCTAATTGCACGTATAAATCAAGTGCCAGTTTTAGGCTAGCAGAAAAGACAGGAGAGTCGGTCTGCAAATCAGATCGCAAGTGAGGAGGAAAGAGGAGGCACTAGGAAGATTGATAGATGAATCCTGATACTCCATTTATCACAGAAGGGGACAAAAAATCTCTTAAGGATGTCATATCTGGCCACAAAGCCACCATCATACTGCAGAAGTTGTCAGATTTTACAGAGTTGTCTTTGTATCCCAACCCTGTCCTCTCATAACCATCTGGGAGCAGGTGATGGTAAGAACTGCAAAGGGAGCAGCTACTTCTCTGAGTTTTGGGGTTTTGGGGGAAGGGGCTAAGAGCTTGGTGAATATTGGTGAAATTGGTGAAATATATTGGTGAAATATATAAAATAAATATAAAAGTTTTTTCTGACTTGAAAAGCCAAAGAGATTGTTTGGAAAAGGGAGACCTGAGAATTTGGGCTGGGGACTTTGCACTACATAATGCCTTCCTTGGTTCTAGCCTAGGACTTCTTGACTCAGTCTACCTGGGCCCTTCAAGAGCCTGAAAGCAAATCATGCTCCGAGGCTGCCTGGCTGAGGTTGTGCGTAGGGTTCAGAGCTGGACAAATATCAAGAGTCACCAAAATAGACACATACATAATTTTAGTGGGTTTCTGGATGGCTGCATGAAGGTGTTAATCCCCTATGTACAGCCATTAGCAAAGAATTCATTATTCTGCCCAGTGAGTTATCCCTCTATTAAACGTTAGGATGAATTAGCCTAATATTTACAGTCAGCTATTTGTTATGTTAAAGAGGTATTTGCCAAATCTTCAGCACCTCCACCACATGCACAAAATCATACTTTAAATGAAGTAATTCTGAATTAAACAAGTGTGCTAGTACTACTAGTGGGATTTATAGTAACCAATAACGGTCTAAGAATGTATTTCACAGATTGCTTCTTTATATTGCAAAATGAATAGAGTTTTATATCTGAAGAAACAAATCTGCACATTAAAAATCAATGTTTCTCATGATACACACTTGGTATTATTTCTGGGAATGCTACAGCTGGCATGCACAGACTAGTTAAAATATTATAATTTACTTGACTGCATGCATAGTCGATTTGCAGTCAAAACTGCCACTTACTACATGGGAGGAAAAACAATGACTTCCATGCTACTGGAAACATCAAAGGTACTTTTTGCACTACTCCCCCTCAAAGCCTCCTGGGAAAAGCCCTGACTCATAAGCTTTCCACTGGTTACTAGAGTGCTTCTTAGGTTTGAAAAAAAAAAAAAAATAAAATAAAAAAAATCATATTTTGCTACAGTACCTCCACTGAAAAATCCTCAACAAGCAGAATGGATTGAAAAATTCAAGCATGACTAAAAAGTACATTCCCCACTAGTCAGTGAATTTTGCTCCCTATTTGTCACTGCCACCTTGGAGAGCGGTGAGCATTAATAATGCATGGGTGCTAGGAATGTATTAGCAACTAACCTTGCGAAGAAAATCAACTGGGGACCCAGAAGAGCTGTTAAAAAAAAAAAAAAATGAGGGGGAAGGAGGGGGAAGAAACAAAGTCAGAGCTCTCTGGTATCCTCTTATTTATTGAAGAGATTTTGGGAGAAGCGTCAGGGATGGCGGCACTATGTATCACTGTAAACTGAGGCTGAAAGTCCCCGGAATGGGGTGGTAATTGAGTTCATTGATCACATTCAGGAGGAGACTCACCCCCACCCATGAAGCCACTCTCCCACAGAAGTAATTCTCCAGAGGATAAAGGATATTTATGCAAATTGGTGGTGGGAGCAGAAATGTCTTTATTAAACATGTGTTTTTAAGGAAAAGCTTCATTCCGCTATTATTTCAGGCTGTCGCTATTTTGCATATGCTAATTGTGATCAATTTTCTTGGAAATTGGTCAGCACACAATGTTTTCTGACCAATTCTTTTTCTTTTGCTAGACTAGGGCTAGCAGAGGTGGGTGGAAGAAGACCTTCACCTTCCCTGTCTTCTACAACTGAACTGTAATGCTCACGGGGTTTCCTACCACCGCTACTCAGCCACGGTTATTTACATCTTTTATTTTATAGTGACATGATAACATATGGATTTTATTCTCGTTTTGAAACCCTTCAGTCCTTTCAAATCCAAGTACCCAAAGATATCCAGTACCCAGTGAAAATATTCTGCTGCCTAAAATAAAACAGGCTTACCATTACGCTTCTATAGTTTGAAACAATTTGTACACTAAGCTGCCATATCCCGCTGTTAGACTTGGCAGTAATGGCTTCAGTTATATATTTATGTCCTGCCATCTCCTTTTAATATATATTGTTTATATTCCAAGGCCTGTTTTCTGGTATAACAATCATTACAAGTTTTACATGGAATATAGCTGCTTTTCGTGTTATTAGCCAAAACAAATATTGTGTTTAAATCCACCTTATTGATTCACTTTCTCAATGAATGTACCCAACTTGTCAACTTAATGGGGAGATAGAGAGGAATATTCGTGAGGTCTGCAGAAAAAGGAAAACAGCATGGCTTTCCTTCTTCTTTCTGCTGGATATATGGACAAAAAAATTGCCATCTATTTGCCTCATCAAGGAAAAATGCCCCAGAATTATCTGTGCAGAGCCATACTCCTTCTCCTGAAATAATAAGAATGACCTGATGCTCCTAGCAAAACTATTTGCTTTGTAACTCATCAGTTATATTTTTAGTTACCCATTGCAGACCTTCATGCAATTAATTCATTAAGCTCATTATGACTTAATGTTGCATCCCAAATTCAAAGTTATATATATAAAGATTTAATCTTTGGTCATTTTTTATTAAGATGAGCTTTGAACCAGCTATATTCCCCAACAGAAGGATTGGGCCAACTCCCTAATTAAATGCTGCAGTCTGTGGATAAGCTAGAAACCTTACTGTGACACAGTCCTCCTGCTTTTCACCTGCTTTCCTAATACGTATAAACTAATTCATGGTATTCTTCTAATCTTTATTTGATGTGGAAGACAAAATAAAGTTAAAAGACACCTGCTGGCAAAATAGATTTTCCACTGAACATGCTTATACAGGCCTTTAGGAAAACTAGATTCTGGCATCCTAAGAGGATCACATGATTAAGATCTGAAGATTGAGGAGAGAATTGGTTCAGTACCGGTTTCCCATTCTCATTACAATTTTTCTCCTGAGGAATGAGTAATTTTTCACCATTGTTTTCTTGACACGACTGTCTTTGTTGGATTTCAGAGGGCTGTTGGTTTGGGGGGTTTTTTTGCCATCTTCCTTTCTTTATCCCTTGTCCTTTTCTTCCTCCTTCTAAACCTCCCTGTGTATGCCACAGTTGTTTAATTTTTGTTATGGAAATGATTAAAGTTTTATTTTGTTTTGTTTTGTTTCATTTATCTCCCAAGAGTTTTTTAGGGTGATAGTCACTCCGTAAATGAATGTAAAAATGCTTTTGTCACATTAGCTTGCATGTTAGCTGGCAAAATGCTTGTTATTTTACTCTGATGTTACATTTACACCAGGATAACAGTTTTGATCCTGCTATGCAAAAATCTGCATTATAAATTAGAAGGCATATTTCACACTTTTTTATCTTGGGAAGATTCCTAATGTAGTCATTAGGTGTTAGGATGAAAACATTGAGATAAGTCAACTTCCATTAGCTCAGCTCACATGAGCTCCAATAGGCACTAGCTAAGGCCACACATGCTGCTACCTTGCTCCTAAGATCTGAATCTCAATAATGTCTACCCAGTTGCAAGAACTTTTAAACCTGACAAAGCCCATACATGAAGCTTGGTAGTCAAATGCAAAATATCTTGGGCTGAAAGCATTCTTAAATCCCCCCCCCCTTTGTTTTTTAAGAAAAAAACCCAGCGATTTAATTACTAGGTACAGTAGGATACTGGTAGTTAGGTCCTGGAAATTTCAAAAATATCTTTCAACTGCATCCTAATGTTTCTCAGGCAGTTTTTCAAGAGGTCTTCTTTCATCTCATTGTACTGGTTCTAAGCAAGCCTGAAATTAGTCAGATAAACTTTTGATGGAGTTCCATTTGTATTATTTCCAACAATAATAGCACTGTAAGGCTTCCTTAATTTTGCAGATTTGTAGACCATCATTATAAACTATGCAATGGTGCCAAGTTCATAAAGCAGTCTGCTAGGTGTGTTTAAGATGACTGTATATTGCAGGTGACCTAATTGTGCAACTTCTAAAGCGTGTCTGAATGAGCACCACCTTAAGAAGATATCTAATTTGCTTTCAGAAGACTATTCTAATCACCATACCCAGTACAATCTGCTAGGTTACAACAGCAATCATCAATCAACATGACAAGCTCAAAGGGATGCTCCTATAAGTGAGGCACACAGAAGAACAGAGGTGCCTCAAATGAGACAAGTTTTTGGGGGGCTAACGTTCAAAACGCTGATCCTCCATGCTCTTTCCCCATTAAACCAGTGCCTAAAATCCAGGAGCTCACAACAGGTTCATGTCAATTTTTCTGACAGGGTTATCCCTCTGAAACCCATGTTTTGGTTGGTGTGTTTGTGGGGTCAGGGTTCTCTCTGGCCAGTGTTTCACTGCTCTCAGTGGTGTGCTCTCCTCTTAGTGTTTGCTCTGCCCCTCAAACAGCACAATTCCAGTCCCTTGGGCAGGAAGGGGAAGGTCACTAATGTCATGTGTAGGTATGGGTGTGATTTCTGGCCCTAGACATTGCACTCTAATCCCTGCATCACTGTAAAAAGTTAGGACCTTTTCCCCCAAATACGTGTAATTAAAAAATTCCACAACACACACACAAAACCCCCCAAACACAAAACCATGTAAAAACTAAAAGAAAAAAAAATTGCCTCTCTTGAGCTTAGTTTTATCACGATGCTCAGTAGAATCCCATGCTTGATTTCCAGCTCCTTACCTCTCTGTTTCTCCTCAACTTCAGTCCTTCGCCCTATACACAACATTTTCAACTCAGTATTTGCCATGGTGCCTGAGAGAGTCAGGTCTCGCTGTGGGAATTAAGCTTTTAGCCTCTGCACTAATACATGTGCATATTAAAAATTGTATTTTGAATCCTTGTAGTCTAAAGCAATGCAAAGAGAACTGTGCTCCATGCTGTAAGAGTCATTCAGATCAACAAGGAACTTTCTTCTGGGTTGTAAGGAATCACTTTGAGAAGACCCCCGGAGAGAAGTCTTCTCTCTACAAGATCCTGATTTTATCTTTTCAGGGTAAAGCAAAGAGTGATTTCAGTCCACAGCTTCCTGGGGTACCAGCACCTGAAAACTCACCGTTCCAAGTCTGAGACAAGTCAAAGAAGAAAGAACAACTTATAGCTTTGCTTAAACGAGCAGGACTGAGACCATTATTGCCCTTCTAGTATAGAAGAAAAAAAGCACACATACATGAGCATTGGTTGGGAGGGATGAACTCACAGAAGGGAAGAGGCCGGTGGGATAGATGTGTGAAAAAGGCCTAGCAGCCATAAAAGCAGCTTCTACCAGAATCTTGAAGGTTGGAAAAGACCTCTAAGATCATCAAGTTCAACTGTCAATCCAACACCACCATATCTACTAAACCATGTCCTGAAGTGCCACGTCCGCATGGTTTTTGAACACCTCCAATGTAGTTGCATGCTTTTACTAATACAAAGCTGCTCGAACACCAACAGCTCAGAAATGCCCTTCAGGTAAGAAGCCCCATCCTGGTTCCTTGTGCTGGAGTGGTGAACTGCCCAGGCACAGTTCCTGAACATGACAATCAAACCATAAAAGCCTCCATGCAGCTCTTTCCCCTTGCTGCATCTGAGCATCCCTACACAAACCCAGCCAAAAGACTCAGATTGCTCTGCTGGGATTTAGATAGGGGCTTTTCTACCCCATTCAGCAGTGGCACAGCTACATATCCCCAAACATATTAAGACATAAAGCAATAAGAAGGGAAAAAAAAGCCCAAAACTTAAAAACTTTTGAAACAGTGTAACATAAACCCATTTACAAACATGCACTGTCTGTCCAGGGGCAGAGTCAAAACACACAATGCTTTCTTTTCTCTTGACCTTGCAAAATCTTGCCATAGCCATTACAAACTCTAGCCAATTTATTTTTGTAGAAATGGAATTTAGAGATTACAAAAATGGTTTGCTCGAGTCATCACCGTTCCTTTGAACTCTGAGGCCATTTGAATTTGATCCTGACCAGGCTGACCATAAACCATTCTGTTTGGATAATAGAGGAAATGGAACAGTTTGTCTTGAGTAACCTTATAATAAACTGTAGCTCAGTAGTTATGAATTATAACTAAAAAAAAAAAAGTATCTATGTTTGTGTATACTTTTATTTTTTATATTTATATATATGTACATACATTCACACACAACTATCAGGTCAATAGAAGTAGATGAGTGAAAAGCAATTGCAACGCTAAAATTAATTTTATTTTCAGCAAAAAGAAAACTTTTTATTAAAAGTAACAAACTTCATCTATTTGTTCGTTGTATTTTTATTGTATTAATATAAAATTGTTCATTTAGATGAGCATGATAAATAAAAAAAAGCTGTAAATTGTCTATTCATAATTCGCTATAATCTATGTTCAAAGCTATGTGGATTAGTCACAACTAATAAAGTCCCAAAATATATTTTATTTGGATTTTAAAGCCTTGCAATGTATTTTTTCATAAAATCATTGAAGAGTAGGGTGCTCTATACAACTCCAAAGTCTCAGAACTCATCTGAACAAAATGAAAAAGCCTTTTTGTTTGGTACCACATTGAACAATAATAGCAAAAATATGAGAATCTCAAAAATGGGGGAAGAAAATGCTCTATCTGTTGCTGTTGCAGAGACTTCCCCATGGCTACACCACCTGTTTGAGGTCTGGAGGGGTTCCTAGACTATAAGGAGAAAGAAGATCCATGCAATAGTTTCCCTTTGGAAGATGGCGCAGTGTACTGTAAAACCTTTGAAACAGTTAAATCCAGAAAGAATAGATTTAATTTGTACCTTAATATCACCTTTCATCCCAAACAAGGGGCACACTGTCAGGCCCATTAAATACCCAAAAGTCTGAGTTTGCCAATGTGGACTCCAATTCCTAAGCCGAAACTTTGGTCCTGAAATGCTTGGCTGACTTCTCAGCCTGGAGCAGCTTCGGGACTGAGCTCAGGCAGTGTTCTTCCCCCTGGTCCTGGTGAGGTTCAGATGCTGTGCTGCACAGCCCAGTGCTGGCCCAAGCTCGACAGAACAGAGTACCGCTGGGGATTGCCCTCCTCTCCACTCCAGCTTCACCTGGAGGTGAGGCCAAGCAACTTCGCCTCTAACACGCTCCCACAAAGATTAGGTGCCACACAAAATGCATGAGAAGTACCTCATCCTGAAAAATAATCCATCAAGTCCTGCAAAACAAACAGAGAAGCTTCTGCCCAGCAGCAGGAACTGGAGCCCAACACTGCTTTTGCCCAGCATCCAAAACCAGCAATGGGTCCTGACCGCCTGCTGGGCAGAGGTGCCTGAATTTCTACACCAGTGGAGGTAATTGAAGTTGTTTTCTGTGCAAATGGCTTTAGCCACATTAAGCTGTGAATTGCTCTTTGAAAAGGCAGAGGGTGGTAGAGGCATGTGTCCATCCTCTGAAAAATCATGTACGCTCTGGTTTCAGAGTTCAGGGCCGCATGTGCTGAGTGGCTGAAGGATGAGTAGGAGTGGGATAGGACCTCCCCACTCAGTACTTCCCATTATTATCTGGAGACAGATCCCATTTCAACAGACAGATGACTTTAGCCCTCTGGAGACTGAGACTTTTTCTATGCACTTACTGTACCAGAAGCTCAAATACTAGGCAGAGATTGCGGTCCCCTTGGCGGACACGTCCCTAAATTCAGGAGTGTTTCTGCCAAAAGTGGATGAGAGGACACATTTCAAGCCAGATACAGAGTTGTCCCATGCTGTTTAAGATGACCTCTTAGGAGAGGAGCTAGGAGAGGCCAGGTGGAGCCGAGCAAGCAAACTTAAACCCTTCCGATCCTGCAAGACTAACGATGAAAAATTTCATATGGCATCATTTTCCAAATACAGATTTTAAGCCTTTCCAGTTTTCCAACTAACTGCACATCAAAGGAAATTAAAACCAAAGAAAAAGCAACCACCAAAACTGCAAATCTTCCATGTGTCACAAAACAGAGACCCACAGTCCATCAAAACCAGTCATCTCTTAGAGGAGATAACCAAAGCCACGGTCAGCAGCTCCAAGGCAGCTCTTCTCCCCTAACTGTTTCCCAGGTTTACTGGTAACCACAAAGCTCCTAGAACTTGGGTACAGCACACAGAGATATCCAGTGGCTGTGTAACAAGTTGTAAAACATTTTACTTTCATCGGGGCTTTTAGGTGACAACTGGAATAGAAAAAACAAGTCACCAAAGCCTAGTAAGAAGAGCTGGAACAACGAAGCAGCTATGTGTTGTGGGTTGGTTTTATTTCTCTTACAAAGAAATACACTGGTTGGCCAACAGCACTCAAGCCCTGGATACATGTGACCATGAGTTTATGAATGGAGATAGATGTGAATTCAAAGGACTGCAAAAAATTTACAGATGATCAATGTCTGAAAATTTGTGCAGGGTGCGTATTATTCATTAATTACCTTTTCATTTGATTATTCACTAAGCACTATTAATTATTCCCCTCTTTAAAAAAAAAAGCTTCAATGATCTAATCAAGAAGAGAGGAGGAAATATCATGTGTCTTAGGAGACCAATAGCGTACATCAAGGCTCAGGGATGAATGTGAAAGAGTCAAAATGAAAATATATGTGAACACCTACAGCTACTGTTTGGAAAGGATCTGAAAATAACTAGGGCATTCAGAGAAATCAGGATTGGTTCCCAAATATATTAAAAAAGTAAAACCAAACATTTACCAGAAAATTGTTCATAATGAGCAATTTAACTAGCTATTCAACAGCGATCCAAATAATTCTCTGATTCAGAAAATGGCAATTTGGGCAAAGAGATATTTGAAGTCTGACAAAGAATATTTTGACAAGGAATATCTGGAAAGAAGCAGTCTTTAGTATAAACTTATCTAATTCTAAGAATTTTAGAAATCTCAGCTGTCCTGAGCCCTAGGTGTCTGTGAATATGCTGAGGGGGGAGAGATCTGTTTCTGATAGAGAGAAAAGGTGGTTTCTGAACCATCCAGAAGCTGATTCTAATCCCCACTTTAATTAAAGAGGAGCAAGTTCTTCACACTGCATCTGCTAGACTTCCCTGGCACAACCGACTGCTCATCATTCCGACTTCCATCATCATAAGGATTTTCCCAGTGCCAAGAGGAGACCAAGGGGGAGGGCGGGAGGCAGTGAAAGGATTGTTTTAATTCCAAACTGGAGCTTTTTATAAACTTCAAATATTGTTAACTTCTTCTTTAGTTCCTCAGAACCAGTTTGATTCCAAGTCTCTGCAAATAACCATAATTCATATCATTCCATAAAACCTCATTTCCAGAACTATAAACAGGGTTGGCTCTTTTTTTTCCTTTCTTTTTAGCTTAACACAAAGAAGCCCAACGTGTCTAATGATACGTGATCTAATGGCAAACAATATTGTTGCAATACAACATTTGCATTTCCATGCAGGCAATACTTATCAGGTAGATAATAACATTTTACATTGGGAAATAACAACAAGACTTTCCTGAAGTAAAAAAAAAAAAAAAAGCCTATAATCTTCTATAGCTCGGTACAGAAGAAAAGACATTATACCAAGGAAATTCTCCTTGGCAAACCAGGCTATGATTAAAGGTAGTCACTGGTACTTGTGATCATTTCCCAACCTTAAGCTTTAACTCTCCTCCAAGTTTAGTTTTTTGGTAACCTAGTAGTTTATGGTTAGGGCATATCTTGGTAGCTATCCAAAGTCTTCCTGAAACACACAAGTGGCTCGCGTTCCCTAGCAGATAATTGAACTCAGATACTAGCTTTTCTGTCAAATCTCTACAAAAATAAAATATGTCCCAAAAATCTAGAGACAGGACTTAAGATGGTCATCGTGCAGACACAGAAATAATAGCGCAGGGGTAGCTCCATATAAAATAATTCCTCCCCAAACAGTAGACTATTTCATCTTAAAAGACTGGCAAAGAACTCATAATATTCTATATGCTTTTCTAGCATTTATAATTTCTTCTTAATTGGCCAGAAATGCATTTCTTTTCTTTGACACACGCTGTAACTCTTCCCTGAAAAATTATCATGACAATGTACCAGCATAGACACAAAAATCCTTCCTGTTCAGAACCACAGTGATAATATTTCACAAAAGAATGAAACTATTTTACTTGCCTGTCCTTCCCCTTGCACAAAAACACACCCCAAAACACCCCAACAAAACCCAGAGTTTTGCTCACGGCAGCTAGATCAATAGGATTTTTTACTGCTGATAAAATCATCTTTCTACAGGATGCTGCTGATATTAAGACATTAGATTTCCCCGACAGACTTCACATTGAATTCTGATACCTCCTTAGTTAACAAACAGCTATTGCATATGTTCAGTGTGTCTCGACGTGTCAGGGAGATAGTGTGCTATAGACATGGTGTTTCTGTTCAATCTTTGCTGTCAGATGGATTACTGCACGACAAATGACTGGAGCTGAGAAAAATCTCCTGTCCAAAGCACTGCGAACTTTGAGGAAGAGCTCAAGCAGTTAAGCTATGTTGACCCATCCAAAGACAAGGTAAAAACCCCCAACATAATTATACGTACAGTAGAAAAATAAGCACGCCTATTTAGGATTGCTTTATATGCAATTATTCTAATATGTCTAAAATAATAGTAAATTATTTGCTATTATTTTCTATTTGGATACAAATTCCTTTTCTTTTTTCCTTTTATTTCTTTTTTTTTTTTGTGTGTGTGTCAGTCATGTCTCCCAGCTAGGGGTAGTGGCACAGCATTGAGCTGCAGGAGTCAGGCCAGGTGTAATGGAGAGCACCGCATCCAACTAATTCATATTCAATTTCCCAGAGTACATTAAAGAAGCGCAGAGTCAGAACAAGGCTCTTGGTACCTCCCAGCAGAGGTTCTTCCTGCAGAGGGGTAATTGCCATCATTGTCTCTCTGGTTACTCTCATATTAAAAGAACTAGACATATCAGAACTACTTCACTCACTGTGTCAAGGATAAGAGAAAAATAGAAGAAGGTATAAAGGTCTTTTTTAATATCGTGGTTATCTTTGTGTTTTCCTGCCCAGAAGATAGAGGGAAACACCTCTTTTTTTTTCTGGAAGGTAGGAGATGTGATTTTTAATTTTTTTTTTTTTTTTTGTGGCAGTGTATTGAGTTTGAGTTCACAGAAGTAGTCTGTAAGCAGAAACAGAGCAGCAACATGTTCAACAGAAAACAAACAGAAAAAGCCCACAACAAAAATACAAACCACTCTCCCTCCCACCATAAAAAAAAGGGAGAAAAGAGAGGAGAAAAGAGAGGAGAAAAGAGAGGAGAAAAGAGAGGAGAAAAGAGAGGAGAAAAGAGAGGAGAAAAGAGAGGAGAAAAGAGAGGAGAAAAGAGAGGAGAAAAGAGAGGAGAAAAGAGAGGAGAAAAGAGAGGAGAAAAAAAAAAAAGAGAACATCACACAGAAAGATCTATTTTCTTCAAAAAGGAGCTTTGCTCAGGAAAGACATCCAGCTTCAGTGGAAGGAGTTGGATGCTTTAGAAAGCATCTGGAAGAGTGGGAAGTTGACACTTCCCCCAGCTGACTTCCCCACATGCCCAGCCTGTCCCCCATGGCTCAGGGAGGCGAGGCTGATGACTAAACCTTGAGGTGGTTCGAGGTCTAATTCAGGGGCACCGGAAGAGACATGGATCTCACTTGGAGGTCCTCATCCCCCAGGGTTACGGACTGTCCCTGTGACAGTAGGCATGAATGTTGACAGAGCCAGAGCAACATGCTCCCGAAAGACCCCTCTCCCTGGTCCCCGTAGGAAGCTATAATGGACAGCTTGAACATTATACAGCTACAAAAATAACTGCATGGCAAGCCGTACCATGGCGCGCTGTACGCTGACACCACCACGATTTGTCTTATGACAAACCCAACTGGCTCACAAGTAGTTTAACTATATCGGCAGATGAGGCATATTCCCTCCCAGCACCAGTTCTCCATTTCTCCACAAAGGCTGACTTGATGAGACATTGAAATGTCCTTCCTTCTTCGTTTGCAAAACAACTAACACAGCACAGACATGAGTGGAAATAAACACACAGAGGAAGGCATGCTTTTAGTACACTTCATCTGCTGTTAAAAAAATAGAGCGCTCGAACGCAGCTGAGTAACTTGTGTTTCACTTGCTTGATGATCTGCACGAGAGAGTACAACATGCTTTGTGTGAGTGAAGGAATATGAGATGCAAATGTATGTTTGAGAATGACTTGCTTGACCATCGCTTGGTCTGTCTGTTCGCTCCCGTCTCACAGGAACCGAGCTCCTAAAAATATGTTACATTTCATGCCCAGCTGTAAAATCCATATGCAGCTACAGCAGCGGCACGTATCAAAAACGAAGGGTGATGTAAGTAAAAATCACCCAGCAAGCTGAAAGCAGCTGAAGGGTTGAGGTACTACCTCAGGCCGCAGGGTGGGACCTGCTGGTAGAAGGGTGCCCATACTGGCAGTCAGGCTCCAGTTAAACCCCCCTGGTTTGTTTTTGCCTGAATCCCAGTCCCTGGGGTACTGCAATTCTGCCTTTGCCACTTGAGGAGGAGCACATTAGCCTTCGATGCACCACAGCTTTTGGCTCATCCCCAGCTGGTGGCTGCTCCCTTTATTCAACACACCACTGCTGGCAAAGCGTGAACTTTCACGTCCACTCTACTTCCAATTACATGGCATGAAATGCAACTTCTGCTTCCTAAGGAAGCAGCAGTGACCGTCTATAAACGGTGTCTGCATCTGAACACTTCACTCTGGGTAACACAAAAAGCCCTCGCTTCTCTCTTTAGACCAGTTATAAGGTACCAATATAAAACATCAATACAAAATATCTCTTTAACAAAAGAAACTTCCCCCATGGCACCCCTTTTTGCATGCAAAACCCCCCCATTGACTTCCTTGCCCTAGAGAGGAGCGCGTTGTAGGTGCCAGCCCCTAATTTCTTGCTGCATGTAATTGCTTCTCAGATGTCCATATCAAGCCTCTCCAGAAGACAGCCTTTGTCACCGTGCAGCTCTGTATCTAATGCATCTCCAACTCTTTCATTCCTGTAGAGTAATGAATCTACAGCAGATGCTGAGTTTTCCCTTTAGTTTAAAAACCAACCCCTGCCTGTTGCTGCTGCACCAGAAGGGACAATATGCTCCGTGCCTACAGTATGACACTGCTACCTGTATCAATAATAATAACAGTAATAAATAAATTTACACACACAGCTCACACACTTTTTTTTCAGTATTTCTTCAAGCAATCCAGAGGCGACAGGAACAAATTGATGGAGACAGAAATGGGAGAATCCCACCCTGTCAGAAGATGAATGAGCTGAGCTTGCATGATGTGAACCATGGCTGACAGAAGCGAGGGGGAATCAAAGAGTGAGCAACTTTTGACAACACACGCTTCACAGCTCTGACCACTGAGGATCTACATGATTATCTCCAGACAAAATAACTGTGAGTAAAAGGCTTACATACACTTAAATTAAACACAGCAGGGTTTTAGTAATCTCTGTTTGCATTTTACTTTCTGTTAAGAAGGAAATTGCTTAGACTTGGAACATTTCATTTAATGGCATTTTTAGTTACCTTTTGTACTTCTAATGCCATAGTCTAAATTCACCCCAAATTACCCAGGAAGGCAAAAAAGAAACTTTTGTCCTTCATTTTTAATTGCTGTAGCTTCCTTACCAATTTTACTAAATTAAATGTGTTTTAAAACATCACCGTATTTGAAACCTAATTATCCCAATCTCTGGATGAAGAATAGCTAACAATACAAACCCCATTTATGTAATTTATTTTGCAAAGGAAAATAAATGGAATGCAGTTGCAGTAATGATATACATGTTTGCAATTCCGCCCTGTTTTTTAGCATCCCCACAACACCTTGGGGAAGCTGTACCTTCTTTTTTAAACAAATGTTTTAAAAGCATCTCTACTGTGGCATTTGTTATATCTCCACACTCCTCTTACAATGAGGGAAACTCTGCATAATGTCATGTTCTCTCTAAGTAGCATGAAGGACTTTTGTTTTGTGCAGTGGGTTGGGTTTTTGGGTGGGTTTTTTGGGGGGGAGGGGGGTTGTTTTTGTTATAGCTGGTCATGAATGAGGATTATGGCCTGTCACCCACAATAAGTCATGAATGAAGATCATGGCTGGTAATTGTAACGTGTAAAATAAAAAGGGTGGGAGATGCAGGGCTGAGATGCACTGGTTGTTCAACCATTATTCAAGCACACCCCAGCAGAGTGGAATTTAATCTTTTTTAGACCACCTAGTCCTGAGAACTTAAATTTCGTTTTTGTTGGATAAGCTACCATTTACTCACCACATTTATCAATTATTCGCTGACTTCCTGGTACTTCCAACTATATTAAGTTCTATCCCAGGAAAGAATATTGTTCCCAACTGACAACCCCACTGGTTAAAAGGAGGAAAACAAGCAATCCTCCCTCAAAAAAGCAAATGAAACACAGAGCAAAAAAGTTATTAGAAGAGTGCACTAGAGCAAGTAAAGAAAATTACTGGCATTTTCCATTGTGGAGTTTTTAATCAGTCAACAGAATGTGGCTGAAATCTTCTATTAGGCTTACAGCAACAACAAAAAAAAACCCCTCAACCTGAAAAACAAAGAGCTGTTTAAAAAACACATTAACATACTACATAGCATTGTTACCATTAATTTAGGCCATATTTAAACTCATTTGCTAGGAAGGTGCCCTGAAGCTCAGTAGTCCGCTCACTGTGAGTAAACATTGGGACATATGTGGTCAAACAATCCAAAATACTTGTTGAAGATTACTTCTACAAATATGTCTTGGAAATTTGCTTTGCTGTTTTCTGTGGGGTCATGTTATTTGCTTTCTGTGAGTGTTCAGATGAGCCCTGACTGGTTTATTCATACAAATATTTGCAAGACCTTTTAAGTTTGGCCCAAATGTTTATTTGTTCAAAAATTCATATGAGGAAAGACTTAATTTGTTATTCTTCATTCACTTTCCATGCCTGCTATTCCCCATTTTAAAAGCAGTCAAACATCCAGTATGGGAATGGATATAAAACCCATGTGATTTTGATGACAAATTCTGCATTATAAACAATGACTGGTAGGCATGATCCGTGCATGAATAAGTCCAACCCTTGTTTGCATAAACTATCCAGTAAATATTTAAAAATAAGAAATACATTCCTAGAAATCAGAATAGCTCTGTAGAATAGAGAGGGAACACCAAATTGGTGGAATATTTGTCACAAATAATTTAACTACCTATGGCTTTAAACTTCAAATAGAAAAATTCAACTCAACCATTTCTTCATACCCCTTCCAACACAACTATCTATAAGCCCCTCTTCTAGCTAAGGATACCTCTATGGTATTCTTAAAAAAAAAAAGAAAATTAAGGTATTTCTTGAATTAGGCATTACATAAAACTGTTTATATTTGCTCTTGGGAAGCCTGAAACACGTTTTTTTTTTTTTTTGTGGATTTTTTTCCCTTCTCTTTTGTTTTCCAAATGTGTTTCCCTCCTTGTGCACACATGCTACTTTGTTAACCTTGGTTCTTACTACTTGTTTGGATTCCTGCATTGATTTTATCCTAGAAGACCACAAAAGTGTAATTTTTTAANTAGAAGACCACAAAAGAGTAATTTTTTAATTTTTTTTTTTTAAGGGGAACGAAACAGCATTAAAATATTTAGCACATATGGCCAGTGGATAGAAGAAAAATAAACACTTCAATTGTGAGGTCTTCCAGCTTTCTTGGTCTCCCTTTATAGCATTAAAAAAAACCCCAGAAATATCAACATCTACTTTATAATGGTAACCAAAGTGTGTAACTTTAAAAATAGTTTGCCTATTAGCTAGCAAGCATTTATTTATGCAGTGCTGAGAAGAGCTGAAGCTGAAAATATTCTTTCAGGTTTACAGACATTTAAGCATATTATTAGGAGCTGTGGCACACCAACACGCAGGTATCACCCAATTTCATTACTACCTGATTAATTAACCTGTTTAAAGTGTGAAAGTTGGCACCTTGTCATTAGAATCCTTGGGAATAACTAATGAGAAACTATGAAATAATTTGTTCCTCAATTAAAAAAACCTGAAAGAAGAGGGTTTATCTCATTATTCTTCTTTCCTGTTATCACCTATGCAAAGCCAAGAATATTTTGTAAAACTTACTGTCTAAAAAAAAAAAAATTAAAAAAATACTCTGTGTAACATCTTAGGAAACACTTCACAGATCTTTAATAAAATGTGGTGTTATCCAACACCAATAGGCAAGCCAAGAACTTTTCAGGGAAAACGTATTCAGCAGACAGCAGGAATGCGAATACGAGTTCTTTCATTTAATAGGATGTAGTTGTTACTCTTTTTTTAGCATATCTAGAGGTCAAAGAGACAGAAAGACATGGAAGAGTTATTAATTGAGAATAAATTACACGACANCCCTTCTCTTTTGTTTTCCAAATGTGTTTCCCTCCTTGTGCACACATGCTACTTTGTTAACCTTGGTTCTTACTACTTGTTTGGATTCCTGCATTGATTTTATCCTAGAAGACCACAAAAGTGTAATTTTTTAATTTTTTTTTTTNTCTGTGTAACATCTTAGGAAACACTTCACAGATCTTTAATAAAATGTGGTGTTATCCAACACCAATAGGCAAGCCAAGAACTTTTCAGGGAAAACGTATTCAGCAGACAGCAGGAATGCGAATACGAGTTCTTTCATTTAATAGGATGTAGTTGTTACTCTTTTTTTAGCATATCTAGAGGTCAAAGAGACAGAAAGACATGGAAGAGTTATTAATTGAGAATAAATTACACGACAAATATAGACCTTGTTTTCTATTAACAAGTTACCTACAGATAGGTTATATCTTTTATAAATGTGCTCATTTAGGATTAACAGTTTATGGGAAAAAAGAACCTTAAGTTCAGAAAACGGTTGTTATGAATGTGGGTTATTTGTTTTCATTAGTTTTGCCATATTTGCCACTATGGCAAATTTTCATGTTAATTTATAGACAAAAACTCATTCAGGGAGATGGTCAGGGAAGGTTTAAACACCTAGGCATTGCTTGAGGTGGATAGGCTTGAAATTTAGGTTCTCAAAATGACTTCTCAAAAAACCCCAAGTATTTAAAAGCAAAATAGTCACAGAATCACAGAATTGTAGGGGTTGGAAGGGACCTTGAGAGATCATCAGGTCCAACCCCCCTGCCAAAGCAGGTTCAATGGGCTACTCTGCATCCCATGTCCCTTAACCAAATATATGTATGGAAAATGAGATGGTTCAGAGAGGTGAATCATGGTTTCTAAGCAGAAAGTCAAACACTTGAGAGATTTGGATGTGAAATTATCTATAGATATCCAAGACACTGACAGCAGGATGGGCGAGGGTGTTCACCTGAGCAGCAGATGGGCATTAGTTGAGATAAATTGGGCGAACGGTTGTGAAGATTAAACTTGTTGCATTAGGATGTAATGGGAGAAAGAGTAAGAAACGTCAGGTGGCTTTGGGTTTTTTTCCTAAAGGCAGACATGGAAGGAATGAAAACCCCTGTGAAGAGGGAATGGTGGTAGTTTTGGTCAAAGGGTGAAAATGTAAAGCTGTAACTGCAAGCATTAGCTGTAGATTTAGGAAAAGACCTGACCCTGGATTCATTGAGATAAAACAGTAAATGGCCTCAGACATTACCCAGCTTTGTGAGAAAGAAAGAGTGATGAAGGCTAATCCTCCTATTACGAATTTGTATGTCTTATGGAAATCAGTAGACACCATTTTTGAGAAGAAACTCAGGAACCTTGAGACAAGTTCACTTCTTGCTTGCTCTGCCCCCTCCATCCCTGGAGACTATCCTGTTGAGAGCTTCAGTCTGGCATGAGAACAAGCTGTAGGCTATCCTACAAACACGTGCACCCCAGGTTCCAGTCATGCTACTTCATCATAGCACCAGAGTAGAAACTGAAGACAAAGAGGCAAAGCAGGTTCCTGATATTTGTTCCAAAAATAAGCTGATGCTCTCCCGTGATTTGAAACAAAAAAAAAAAGGAGAAGAGGAAATGAGGTAACTGAAAAATTGCTGATATCTCCAGACTTTTGTTACTGCTTTGGTGGTAGCCAGTGGTGACAGGTGACACATGACTTCCCCAAAATAAGGATCCTTATTTGAGTTGGTTTCAATCACTGTCACCATTTATGGCAGGAGTACCACAAATCCTTTCTGTCCCATAGACCTCTAGTCAGAATTTCAAGTCTAAACAGTCTTCCTTTGGGTAGGAAATAAAGGAGATGTAGACTTAAAAACCTGTGTCAGAACTGGTGGAAAATGCCTTGTCCCAGTCGCTTTATTTGTTAATAGCCATAACAAGCCCTCACCATGGCAATAGGCTTGTTTTCTCCTGGAAGGTCTCTCATTTCATTACAAAACTGCAGAAATAAAACCAAAAATGAAATATTTCCTCTTTTCTTATCTTCCCTGATGGGGAGAAAAACTTCCCCAAAGCACACAGACACGTGTCCAGCTGGGGAGCACGGGTGCTTGGGTGGCAAAGCTCTGGGCAGCCCCCTCATCATCCTGAGGTCACCTTTGGCCTACATAGAGACATAGGGAACAGACTCTCAGAGACCTTAAGTGAAATAGTTTTGACACAAAGAGGATTGGGGTGGGGGCTTTTGGCAGAGGGGGGAGACTGAACACAAGGTTTTGGCTTTGGGAGCAAGCAAAGAAGGGTGTCTTTACTCATGTTCTCTGTATTAAGAGCACTGCTGCTACTGAAAGGAATAGTTTCCCACCTTCCTCGCATTATAGATAGTAGACTTCCTCCTAATTGGCGCAGGGGAAAGGGGGGAGGAAAAAACCCTACCCAACCCTGTTCTATTTACACAAGGATAGCAGGAAAGAAACTAAAAGTACCACCAAAGGTTCTTATTTCTCCAGTATAACATCATCCAAAGAGGGTGTGACACCGAAAAGGTAGAGGAAAAGTCATATGTTGCCACCATTTCACCTCTCCCTTTCCACACACTGATGCCCCCACACTCCCATACTCACACACACTTGCATGTACATAATTAATGAAGTAAGAAATTTTTGATTCTGAAAACCAGCTTTAGATGATCTTATTTATTTATTACTACTACTGTTCAATTTATATTTTGGCTTGCTATTTATTATGCAAAATAACACGCTCATATTTTATTCAGCAGAGCATTTGATTAGTGTAAAGCTTTATTTGCTGGCCTGCATAACAGCATTTTGGCTAGTCTGCAGGCAATATAAGATATTCCAGATCGTTCATAATTCTGACTGACTCCAAAAAAGAAAACTGTTAAAAGGCTGAAACTCTTTCTCAGTGTGTAGATGGCAGCAGGGCCTTTGGTTATACTAAGCTACAAGTTAATTTTGTCTTTGATGGAATGACTTGTTACTTTTAACAGTAAATGAACCTTTTTCTTTTTTTTTTTTTTTTAAAAACCCAATAGATTTTGAATTGCTGCAGGTATTACTGTGAAAAAAAGTCCAGTCTCTGAGGTCTCCTGGCCAGCACTTCCATATTCTGAGTCTGTTTCAATTTTTTCTGTGTGATCTGCAGTCTTTTGTAAAATCTTCTTAATCTAAACCCATTACATTTTTATTAGTTTTTGGGTATTTGATATATGTTCTTTTTTATTAATCTTAAAATACTTCAGGGTTTGTCTACATGAAAGGTGCTATGTAAAATAAACATTTCTGGTCAACCTACATCACCCAGCAAGACCAGATGACTTCAAAAAATGTTTTTAGCAACTTGTTTAAAGATAATTTAACATATTTTCCTTGCAAAAAACCATTAAAAAAGTAAACTACCAAGTATTGAATAGATGTTAACCATCAAAGGCAGAGAAGGAAGCAATGTAGGAAGGTGAGTCCAGAAAGCCGTAAGTGTATAAACTCAACACATTTACCTTAAATAATAAACCATCAGCTAGATTCACAAGGAAATTATTGGCTCTGGTGCATGCATGGAGGAAACATAGTTTGAACAGTTCAAGGGGAAAGGTCTGGGCTAATCTTCCTTCACAAAAGACCCTGAATGAGAAAGACCCTGAATGAGAAAACTATCAGTTCTTGTCA
>VZTU01000815.1:404895-440977 GCA_013400835.1 Zapornia atra
GGGGGGTGACGGGGGGGTGTGGGGAGCTGTGCTCCCAGAAAGAGGGGAAATTTGCTGTTTTCCCCCAAATGCTTTGGCTGGGAATGAACGTGGTACAAAGGGACCCCATAGACAACCCAAGAGAAATAGCCATCTCCGTAAAGATGCTTTTTAAGGGGAAGGAAAAAAGGGAAAAAGAATAAAAACCAACAACCAAGCACCAAATATGAATAAAAAAATCTTCTTCTCAGGGCAAAGGAAAGCTGTCTCAGCAGCATCACTTTTAAAATGGATAAAAGCCCTTCTCAGAGCTGAAGACAAATCAGTGGCACCAGCTTTAACAAAGAGAGAAACCTTACTTAGGGCTAAGAGACAGCAGGAGTGGTAGGAGTACCAGCTGGAACAGAGATGCACATCAAAGAAATTAAAGCCCTATGGCTGAAGAAATTACATGGATACTATAAACTAATAATTTTAAATATTAAAAAACCCTTTTCAGGCTAAAGAAAAGATACACGTTGTAAGCAGCCAGCCCAAGGTTAGCAAGCACTGAGTGAGCACAGCCCCTCAGAACCGGAGACCTTTACCTTGATGCCTCCTAGGTAACAAAGTGAATTGTATAATCCCTACTGGTTAAAGACACAGCTTGCTTGCTGTGTTTTTTTTATTTAATTTTTTTTTCCCTCTCCCTGTGCTTTTTAGTTTCTGTTAAAATACATTTGTTAATCATACAGCAAAGTTGCACAAAATGTTCTGTTTGAGAACAGGGAGTTACACACAGCCTGTGTTTCACTCTACACCGATGCAACAGCTTGCTTTTCAGCATGACTCTGGCTTTTCCCTTGCCCTAGCCATTAGGCTTTATAGAGTTAAATTTAAGGTCTAATTTTCTTTACTGGCAGAATGTATCTCATTTGCTATCAGTGCATGCAGTATACTTTTTGTCAACATGGTAATTCAAGGAGAAAGTCAGGCTCTCTTTGTTATCAGATTTAGAATGGTTTCTTAAAAAGACAGCTTGTGTATACCTCCTGCCTCACTAGAATACTTGCTTGCTTGGTTCCTAACAATGGCTCATTAAATTCAGTCAAACTAGTATGAAACTTACCTTCAAACAGTTTCACTTGCTGAACCCCATTCTCAAAGGATTTTCTAATCTGCAATTTTTATTTTAGACTTTGAGCAGGAAATTGGAGAGAAAAGAGCACAGAGCACTTTCCACAGAAAAACACTGGAACCAAACAAAACTTGATGATACCGTTTTCAGAAGCAGAATAGATTTGTGTCACTCCTGGTTTTGGAGGCAATCATGCTCACAACATTTATTCTTAAAGCAGGAGCATTCACCGATGGCTTCGGGGGTAATTAATCTCATCTTGGAAGAGAAACTCAGTGTTTCTAGCAAATTGTTGGGTCTTTTCTCCCCCCTCCCTCTCCCCCCGAAATCTGCTATGGTGCTGATCTGCACAAGAAGGTTCAAACCCTACACGGCTCATTACTGGCCACCACAAAGTTAAACTGTTCATGCACATTTCCCACCTCACCCCCCCTAAAAAAAAAAAGCTAAGATTTAGCTGGACAAAGAGCAGCACAAGGACAGAATTTTCCCTTTTATTTTACAAGTAAGAATAATCGAGCTTTGCAAACCTTCATAGGGATCTCTCAATGCACCTTTTTCTCACTTTCTTTTTATATCGAAATCTTCCTCAGCACTGATGCTGCAGCCAAAACACAGATATATAGACATAAAGAAGGAAAAGGTCACAAAGGAAAGTCCCCAAAACTACATTACGCCTATGTGTCTTAAATCCTTAGACATGGGAAATTATACAAGTGTGAATACCTTGTATTTGAGGAGGAAGAGGAGGTGTATATGTTTTAACAACCTTTTATTGACCGACATAGTATATGATTAAGGATGCATAGACTACCAGACAGTCCAGCAAAGGCATCTTAATTAAACCACACCACTATGCCTACATATACAACATTGTCTTTCACATTAGCTTCTGTTTACACTAGCCCCTGGACTCCACGTGCAAACCTGAGCGTGTAAATGTCACTGCACAGCTAAATACTTCCACGCAACCCTGTTGCCTTGTCCTTGTCCTGCCACTAGGAAGGGTTCACCACCGCTTCCCAGATAGCAGTCATGTGAGCAGCACATCACTGCGTTAATACGGGGTTTATATCCCATGGGTAGCTCAGACCACACGTGTAGTATAGCAAAAGTGCCATCTGGAAGTAATTCCCCGTTATTACTTCTTATCAGGACTGCTGAGGGTTTTTTATTTATCAAGTATAAATGAATCATAGGGCAAACTGATGTATGCTCATTAAACTATGAAAACTTATTAGGCTATCCTTTTATTGCTCAAAATAGAAGTCTAATAGAGGTAGGCTAGATCATGCTAACCTACAGCATGAATCTGACATGCAAAAGAAGAAATAGACTGAAATCTGTCTGAGTTATGCCAGGAAATTACATATTCTTCTTAAAGTAAAATAAACACTTGACAAAGCTGTTAATCATCCCTAGTGGAAAGGATTTACAGATTCAATATTAAGATGATGAGCTTCCCACTGGTCTTAGGAGCACTATAGTCAAATGAATCAATTTTCCTCTGAAATCATTTAGATAAAAATTACATTCACATTGAAGAATATGAATGGTTTGAATGCTAAAATGTCACTTTAAAAATGTGTCGTCCCTCCAGTGAGCTCCTATTAGTTCTCAGTTAATATTTAGTATATTTTGAATGAAAAATTCAAAGTCAGTATCTTATATGTAAATATGTGTATCTGGAATGTACCACACAGGCTCACGTACTTTTTCCTCTCCAGAAACAGGGTTGCATAAACATACGTAATCTGCAGAGCCTGAATTAAAAAATAAAATAAAATAAATATACGTTTAAGATTGATTTTTAAATATCACTCATGCCCAGACATTTCACATCAAGCCACACTAAAGACCTGCTTCAGAAAAACAAATTTGCACATTAAATAGTAGAAGAAGAAAGAATACATATTTATCTTGATTAAGATGATTTCATAAAAAGCTCTTGAAAATTAGGGGTGGTGTTTTTCAGTAATTTGAAACAATCCTTTGTTGAGAACCTATTTGAAAATTTACCTGCAGTTAAATTGTATCTGGGGACTCCAGTAAAAAAAACCAAACAAAACAAAACCAAACAATTTTTAGAAGTTACCCATTCAAAGAAAGAGGGGGAGAGAGAGAGAGAGAGAGAGAGAGAGAGAAAGAAAGAACGAGCCAGGGAGATTATAGAATTTAATGATTAAGAATGTGTGCAGTGCAGTATAAGTACATTTGTTTCCTTGGAAACAAACTAGTACTGTTGCACTGAAGAAATTTGTAAGCATTAAAAAATTCTGTAATCAGGCCCCAGGAGAACATATTAAATTTTTTAAAAGGGATAAATATTTGACATTCCTGGCCATTTTCTGACTGTACTTGTTGATGAGGCCTGCTGTCAATGGGTGGTGTTCCTAACGGTGGGGAAATGGATACGATATGTGAACCTGAGCAGCCAAGAACACGCTTCTCAAGGGCTAATCCATGCAGCAGGATCAACAACTCCAGCATCACACAGGAAGATTGAGATCTTTTAAGTAGTAAGTAGATGGCGAATGCAGCTAAATGCAAATAAAGGCAGACTACCAAGCCTGCAATAAAGATTCAAAGGGGGAATTATTAAGAAAAAGGGTCTAAAGCCTCTGCCTAAGTCATCCTTGCTTGCAGAAAGCAGCGGGCTGGCTCCCAGGGAGAAGACAGGGTAATAATGCTCCTGTTTATGCCAGGTACAAATTATAGCCTACTGGAGTTCTTGGGCTTGATTGATTCAAATAAAACATCGGGCTCTGATCTTTTACACCTCCCTCTGTTTCGTAACCAAACCCAGCACAAGTTCTTTGCAACTGCCCAGGAACATCTGGGGAGGGCGAGGGGTTTAACTTTGGTTTTTGCTAACAAGAAACAAACCAAAGAAATCAAAGAAAGCAAAAGAAATCAAGGGCTCCCATTTACAGCCTGGAACAAAAATATCCAGAACCTTGACAAGCATAAGAGATGCTACTAAGTCAGAACAAGTCAATTCTGGTTAGGTGGATATAAACAGAATTTTTTTTTCTGCACAATTATTACATTACAACCTTAAGCCAGGTTGTAGAGACACAGGTAATGTCATTTATCCTGGAAATTCATGCAATATTTTTTGTTACAAGCTGGTGAAGGGTCTGGAGCACAAATCCTGTGAGGAATGGCTGAGGGAGCTTTTCAGTCTTGAGAAAAGGAGGCTGAGGGGAGACCTTCTCCGCTCTCTACAACTACTTGCAAGGAGGGTGTAGAGAGGTGGGGTTTCTTCAGCCAGTTCGAAGAAAAAACTGCCTTGAGCTCTGAAAGCCGAAGGATCCGATGCTGTGGGAAGGCACTGCCAACTCTGTGGAGGTGAGGTCTACCTCTGCTCTCAGGTAACAACATTTCTTCTCAGAAATGGTTTCAAATTGCATCGCAGGAGATTTAGGTTAGATGTCAGGAAGAATTTATTTACTGAAAGATTGGTCAAGTACTGGAACAGGCTGCCCAGGGAGGTGGTGGAGTCACCATCCTTGGAGGGATTTAAAAGGCATGAGGATGTTGTGCTTGAGGACGTGGTCTAGAGGTAGGCTAGGCAGGGTTAGGCTGTGGTTGGACGTGATCTAAAGGGTCTCCTCCAACCCAGTTGATTCTATGATTCAAAACAAATATTCTATTTTGTAATAAAGGTACATGGGGAAAGGTGAGACCATTTGATCACTATAAAGTAAAATTTGCTTCGTATCACCAAAGAAACAGGGGAAAATATGCAGATCAGGTCTAAAAATATTAATGCAGCAAGCTCATTTAGCTTATCCCTGTTACACATGAGACTGTAGGACGTGGTGGATGAGGCTTTATAGTTAGGAGGAAGTAATAATTGCCAAAATGATCCCTCAGTTCCTCCCGAATGGACAAACTCAAGACATGGGAAGTTACATGGAACAAAAACGTGGTAAAAAGGATTCTAGGTACAGGTTTTTTATGCAAGTGGAAACCTTGAAACTAGTTTCCAGGAGCAATCTTAGATGTGTAAGGGGAAGCTTGTGTTTTCAGAAAGAATTAGAGGAATATAGAAAGAAAGGTCCTATTATCCTTCCTTCCATCAAAAAAATCTGAGCTACTTCTTTAACCTCATCACAAAGTCAGTGGATTAAGCCTCCATCTCTTAGAAAAGATAAAAATTAGAAGAGAAGTTCTTTTTGTCTCTTTGCTTACTGAATCCATGGCAGAGAATTTGGTGGTGTTTGAAACCAATTTGAAGAAAAAACTGCCCTGAGCTCTGAAAGCCAAAGGATCCAATGCTGTGGGAAGACACTGCTGACTCTGTGGAGGTGAGGCCTACCTCTGCAGCTCAGCACTGTTAATCAGGATTGCCTCACACCCGACCTACTCAGTAGCATTTGCAAACTTCCAGACTGCAGGCTATGAGAGATAACTGGGATCCCCTCTGATTCCCAGTGATATTTTCATTATTTCAACATATTGAGTTAATTTCTTTTGACTCTGGTTCTCTGCTGTGCTTCAGTATTCTAGAGTGGTTATAAAGAGTTTGAGTGGAAAGCAGAGTGCTTTAATAGAAAGTGCTTTTATCAGCTTAATTTAAAATTGCTAGACCTGCCTCCTATGGTCACATACCTGAAAGGGAAGGTGTGAGTAATATTTGTGTCTAATAGATAGAAAATACCTAGTTTCCCTTTTCTGCCTAAGTACGTGCTTGAAATCAGTAAACGATACAGAAGACCAACACAAACTTCAGTTCCATATGTCTGGGTTTGGCATGGTTCATTTTGTCATGTCACCACAGCATAACTAAGGTTGGGAGGCACAACTGGAGCCATCTGGTCCAATCCCTGCTCAAAGGAGAGCCAGCGTCAGGCATAGAGAGGGTTGCCCAGGGCCTTCTGCAACTGGGTTTGGAACATCTCCAGGGAAAACCTCTCTTACAAACTCCACCACTACTTGACTAGCCTCAAAGAGAGGAATTTCAAGCTTGGTAGAAAATAATGCCTTTTTCTTTTTTAACAGTTTGCTTTCAGATCCTCAGTCTGATAGTTTTACTGGATAGAGAAGAAAGTTAAGTTCAAATGGACACACTGGCCTTATCTTAGCCTTTAAACAACTCTGCAGTCAGTGTAGATACAAATCAGCTCAGAGATTTGCTGTTCTGCTATTTGCAGGGCCACTGAGAAGAAAAAAAATCCATTCAAAACCAAATTGTCTCTCCCAAATTACACACCTGGCCATCAGACCTGGATTAGGACTAGCTAGTCCACTCTTGGAGAACCTAAATCAGCCCTTCCTCTACTTATGTCTACTTTCAAAAGACTTGTAGGGAAGGTAAATTCCCACTCCTCTTGACATGAGAGACAATAAATCCCTGCCTTCTTCTCAAAGGCAGGTTCATAATTTCCCTCCAGGTAATAAAACAATCCTACAACACATAGCAGATCCTAAATCCAGTTCCTCCAGTGTGTGTTTTCATGCAACAATCTAGGAACTTACACAGCCCTTCCATACACAAAACTCCCCTTGTATTGCTTTTAAATAAATGCACGTCAACAGTTACAAGGTTTTTCTATTATAATTTTGGTTTTACCACTTTTATGCAGATTGGCACTCCTTCCCTTAGAATCTTTCCCTCTCCGACTACCCATCCTGTACACTGCTTTTCCCAAAATTCCTCATGCTTCAGGGTAAATTTGAGACTGGAACCTCTGACTCCTGTGTACTGTGATTATCTATGGGAAAAGTAAAACTGAGCCAGCTCTAGGGAGAGCTTTTCCTTTGGATCTCTGCAGGGACCCAAGGGTATTACTCCTTTGATACTATTTTTTTAAGAATCTTCAAGTCTGTATGTGTGCAGTGGAAAGTTTATTGTGATACGACCATGTGGTAATAATATATCAAAGTCCAGCATTAAAATATTTCTAAAACATGAAAAACGTTTTCTGTTCATAATGCTAAAAGAAGGACAAGCAAATTTGCTGACAATGTGGGTAATTTCCTGAAATCAGAGTTCATCTTGTAGGAAAACCATGTTCTGTAGACAACAGAAACAAGCAAAGCATAAATCGCTCCCTCACACACACACCATCTCCTCTGTCCTGATAGTCGCATGGGTTTTCGATCACAACAAAGGAGACTATGCCTTAGAAGAATAATAAGGGCCTGCTCCAACATCCCTTGAAAACAATGGAAAGGCTCCCATTGACATGAACTTCAAGGGATGAATATTGCATCTGGCTGTAACAAACACCACGAAGGTCTTAAAACAAGACCTGGGGTGAGCTTTTTACCAAAGGAAAACACTGAAGCCTCTGAATTCCTGCTAGTTACAAGAGTCTGTGGTTTTAGCTCTATATAATGAATGCACACAGGCAGGAAAACTGTGTAACACTGGGGGAAAAAAAATGGAGCCAGCTATTTCTCACACCTTGCATGTGTGTTGTGGAAAATTCTCCTAATTTAATTGATAGTCTTACATGTCCATTCTAATATTCCAAGTTTTTTAAAGCTGCCTGACTCTAAGCTAAAAAGTCTAACAGTTGGGGCATAAGTAGCCCCAATAACTTCGAGAATATATATTAAAATTATGAGTAACTTTGCATCTAAATGAATTAATGTTTTAGAAATCATCGTGGGACTAACTATGTTTTGTAGGACGTTAAAAATTGCCGTATTCTTTCCACTTTTGCAATTATTCTGCATTTCTCAAGCAGCAGTTCTGTCTCACCCTTTTATAGGAATCAAAAAATGTGTTATTTAAATGTGATCTCGCGTTCTGCTTTGGTAAACATCCCGTTCTGAAATATTTTACAACTTAAAACTTCTTTATTCAGCATGAAAAGAAACTTTTGGGGGGCTAGGGGCATGTTCACCTACTAAATCACAACTTTGGATAGCATTCCAAAAAAAGAAAGAACCCTGTAACACAGGAAAAGTAAGGCTGGATAGCAAATAAATTAGATACAGACATGAGATAATAGAAAGCCCAGTAATCAGAAGACATGCTTTATTATTACAGGTGGAGATAATGTTGGGAAAAAAGTGTGGGAGAATGCCTTGGGCTTGTTTTAAGACCAACATAAAAATGCAATACCTATATGTTTGTTTTAGCATCTTTTTGGTAAAGACTTTTTTCCCCTCCCCCCTAATATTTATTTACTCTTCACATGTAAAGAACACCAGGTCATTCTTTTCCTTGAGGCAGTATTTCCTACAGCCCACATAAAAACTTCCATTTCTATAATCTGTGGTTGCGTCAGTAAGAAATTCGACTGACCTACAGCAGGTTTTTAGATTTTTCTCCTCTTCTAGGAAATAACTAAGAAATTCAGGTATGAATTTCTTGAGAAAAATCAGGTATGAAATTCAGGCATGAAATTCTGTCCACTCTAAGGTCTTTTTACTGGGTTCATACGATTATTTTCCTGTCCCATCAAAAAGTTGTACAGGTATTTTTTTAGGTTCAACTGCTTAAACTGCTAGAGAAACATTATTCACAATCCCATGCCATTAGCCTTAATTTCAGAAAGAAACAACTCTGCACCAAAAAAAGATGTGTAAACATTCCACAATTGTTTAGTTTAATGGATTTTATTACCATTAACCTGCTGCTAACTAATAGAAATAACGATCTAAAGTTCATGCAATACATCTAAGAATAATTAGAGAGGATCTGTTTCCTATCTTTTCTATTTTTAAATTCAAATTGGGAATAGAAGTAATAGTGTAAAGTCCATCATTTTAATCCACAGAAGTCTTGCTAATGTATGTTAGAAGGAAATTTAACTGTTGGCTACATTTTGGCCTGTGTTCAACAAGAGAGACTGTCCATTTTATGGGTGCAAACACAGAGATAGATGGCTCAGTGTAACTGTGACTAAAAATGCTTTTAAATAGTTGAAAGAGAAGGCAAAATGAAATGTGAATATTAGCTTACCCCCCAGTTTCTACTTTATACCAGCAGTTATTCGTGGTCAGTTCATTGCAAGTCTCCTTAGATATTCTAGACTACAACTGCAAGGGGTGACAGAACAAAGTATTTCAGTAGCTTCTAATTTTGTAAGTGATTGCAGAACCTTTTAAAAGCTGGAATCCAATACAGCTTCTACAAAATTATCTTTTTAATGAGTGAACGCTCTTAAAATAGTTTCTATGATAACACCTTCCAGAAAATTCCTCTTCTTAATAATGTTCCTTCTTTAAATAATGATCCTTTTCTTAATATTGTTGAAAGTGCACATAAAGAGCAATTTTCATTTGAGTATTCAAATGAATACCTACCTGTGTTTCCTTTTGTTTTGTTTTGGCAAAATTGCCTAAAAATACTAGAGCCAGATCTAGTTTGGGCAAACTTAAGTGGTTTTGTTCATTTCAAGTAAGAATTATACCATATGTTATGGCTGGAATTAGAATTCAGTCAACACCCAGTATCCCACAATGCAGATACACAGATAGTTTAGATAAAATTCCCTTTTCCAATTAATATAGCAATATAACGTTGGTGGCTTCATTTTTGTAAAATTCTGCTATCCCTCAGCATAAGAAAGAAACAAAAACAGAATAAAAGTTGATGCACAAAACTCACGTTTCCATTGACTCACATGCCAATAATGATTTTGAATCAGTACAGGCTGGGGGATGATCTGCTGGAGAAGAGCTCTGCAGAGAAGGACCTGGGGTTCCTGGTTGATGACGAGGTGGCCATGAGCCAGCAGTGTGCCCTGGAGGCCAAGAGAGCCAATGGGAGCCTGGGGGTCATCAAGAGGAGCGTGGCCAGCAGGTCAAAGGAGGGGATCCTCCCCCTCTACTCTGCCCTGGTCAGGCCCCACCTGGACTATTGTGTCCAGGTCTCGGCTCCCTGCTATAAAAAAGACAGGGAGAGAGTCCAGAGGAGGGCTATGAAGATGATTAAGGACCTGGAGCATCTCCCCTACAAGGAAAGGCTGAGTGAGCTGGGGCTGTTCACCCTTGAGAAAAGAAGACTAAAGGGGGACCTTATTAATGTTTATCAATATCTAAAGTATGGGATACACGGGGAAATGGCCAGCCCCTTTTCAGTGGTCTGTGGAGACAGGACAAGGGGCGACGGCTGCAAGTTGGAGCATAGGAAGTTCCACACCAACATGTGGAAGAACTTTTCCCCAGTGAGGATGAGGGAGCCCTGGGACAGGCTGCCCAGGGGGATTGTGAAGTCTCCATCTCTGGAGATATTCAAGACCTGTCTGGATGCCGACCGGTGCAATATGAGCTGGGAGCTGCTTTGGCAGGGGGTTGGACCCGATGACCTCTCAAGGTCCCTTCCAACCCCTGTGATTCTATGATTATTGAGAAAGCTCCCTGTACTCACACATCAACATGAGAGTTTCTGTAGAGAGCAATTGGGAATATTCAGAACACTTCTGTCAGAAGGGAGGACAGTTTACCATCTCCCCTCCCATGACCCCTTAGGAAGTAACCTTTGGTGTCTTGGCTACAGCCAAGATAGAGCCGGACAAACGTTGGAAGAAAAGATTTATGAACGTCACAAACAGCTATTACCACTGTTAATGGCACTACAGTTTTGCTCTTGTAGTCACAATTCTTTGACAACACCTAATTTTTAACAGCATTCACATACACAGGAAATGGGATTTAGAACTAAGGAATTTCCCACTGGGAATCTGTCTCTAGATGGATTATTCTACATAGGCTTATTCAACCAGCCCAGGAACAGAAACTGAAACCTTCTTTGTCCACTCAAAGGTAGCACCCCAGAATATCTAACTTTGGGTACTGAAAAAAGTAACTTTTAAGAAATTTGAGTCCACTCTCACCCAACCTTAGCTCGGGAACAGTTCAGGAGGAAGGATGGTTTCTTCAGCCCTGCCGATAACACGACATCGAATGACAAAATAAATGTGTCAGCCAAAAAGAAAAAAATTTTTAAAAAAGAAAGTCAGCCACACTGAGAAGAGAGCTGGGTGGCCAGCTACATCCAAGCTTCAGAGGAAGCAAAACAACCAAGAAGGAGTTGATAATATTGTCTGATCTCTTTCAAAGGGAAAATTGAGATGAGATGTAGATAGCAATCAGTGCAGAGATGTTTGTGTCAGCAAGGAAATGCAGACCACCATGTCTTTTTTTCCTTTACATCCGACTTCACATCCCCCAGCAACCATATCCTCTTTTGAAACTCTTCCATGTGAAAATATTTAGTACCTGTGTGGGTAGGAGGTGACCCTCAGCGTGAGCATTATCAGGTCATTCTCGATGCAGCAATAACTCTCCAGCTAACTCCAGCACTGAACCAATGTTTTCATCATAAAACTTAGTCCTTTGTTTAAAGGGGAAACCCCAACATGTATAATTCATGGGAAAACTCCAGATAAAATGTATTGCTCAAGCAGACAAGGAGAGTTCGCGTAGTTAAGGCATACAGGAGGAAACAGGTAATGTGTATGCAAAGACAGATCCTCCCAGTATCAATGAATCCCCCCTTTACAGAAACATCTACTTTCACGAATAAAAAGCCAAGAGAAAACACAGGTGGGTAGCAGCCAAAGTAGAAGGGGTTAAATTTCTCCAGATAAATCAGGAAATACAGCGTATAAAGCTAAATTTGAAGGAAAGTATTTACTTTAAGCCTTGAGGCATAATACTCTCATTGAGTAAGGGGGGAAAAAAAAGCTAGAGAAACAGGGCTATTGATATGCTGATCACTGTAACAATACGGAGCACAGAGACAATTTAAAACTTTACTCCTACATCTGATTTAGGGTATTGTTGAACAGCAGTTGTTAGATTCTATACAAATAGCTATTCTTCTAGTCTGTGTTTATGATATTTTATTAATCTTTCTACTATTACTGTTATTATTAATAATACAAGAGTAGTGTTTTTCGAAAGCCGCATTGTGTTTTCACAGACATCCGTGCTTTGAAGAATTTCCTTTCAAAATTATAAAATATTTATACAATAAATCATCAGATGATTTAAAATTAAATCATTCTGGTTGTATTTACGTTCATGAATCAAATGTGACTTTTCTCGCTTTACATAGGTCTGTGCTGTTTTCAACCTCAACCTTTGCGAGTGACATTTTCATTTAGAATCTTATCATTGCATAATTATTACCTTTCAGAACTCCTAGGGAGAGAACAAAAGCTTCCTCTTTGTATTTCCATTGTTATGTTTCTTTGAAGAACAAATTAAATTTCAATCCCAGCCAAAACAAACTTTTAAAGTACGAAATAAATTAGAAATTACGTGGAAAAAAAAATAGCAAGCTGTGAAAGCTTAATGTGGCCTCTTGTGAGCCCAGGTATATTCTAGATAATTTATTACTGCGTTTTCTTTGTTTAACCAGTGGACCAAGCTCAGCCTAATGAAACATGGCAAACATCTCAACTCAAGTTGATCTCCACTGCTATAAACTGATGCCAGGATTCTTGCGATGTTAATAAAAGACAGGGGCTTGCTTACATCTCCAAGGTGATTATTTACTATCTTTCAGATTGTTGTTATATTTTTATTGTCCTCTGAGCTGTCCAAAAAGAAGATACCTGATTATTTCTGATCTCCCTTGCAAAATGTGGAGCCACACTCCATAAAATAGCATATTTATACAGTTGCTACTAACGGTGATTCTTATTATCATTGGTTTCGTTTAATTTCACTCCAGTGGGCAGATTATTCTTTTTTAGGCAAATGTCGTGGCTCACATTCATAGGAAAGGCACAACTGCAATTAGCAGCAACAGTAAAATGGAGCAAGCAGAGTATTTGCGAGCCTGGAAGGCACTCTTGCTTTTTCAGGGAAAATTCAGCCTTAATTAAGGAAACAAACAAACTTTGCATTATCAAAGTGGGACGAAAAAAACCACTAAAATAAAAAAAAAAAACCACCCTAGATTGGGAGGAGGAGGAGGGGGGAGAAATCAAGGGACCTGGAGAGTGTTCAACTCCCAGCAAGGGACAGAAATCTAAGTGGCTCCTGGCAGCCCCATCCGGATGAAGAGACAGGGTGGCAGCACTTGAAACCTGGCAGGGAGAGCAGCATTGATGGGAAGGAGGGAGAGAGGCACTCACCTAATAAAACAGTGACACCTGGGCAAGGCATCGGTCTGCCTGCCCTCTTTCCCAAGGCTTGGGATGGCAAGTCCTCCAGGACAGGAGAGTATTTTACAAGAGGTCACTAACGCACAGGAGAAGCAACAAGGAGGTCGAAGTGGAGGTGGAGGGGCCACCCGCAGAGCATCCCTCTGCCCCAAAAGGGCCCAGCGCCTGCTTTGATTTAAAGTTGTAAGGCATCACGTTTTACCAGGAGCTGAGCTGCCAAGGCTGGCCGAAAGTCACCCAGCCCGAGTTAAAAGTAGCTGCACAGTCCAAAATTATGAGCAAAACAGAAAAAAATATTTTGTTTGGACTCAAAAAAATAATTTATTGAAAATAAACCTTACAAATCTATTTTATTTCCCCCTGGAGCCTTGCAAAAAGAACCAATATTCATCTGATATATTTCACGTACAGCCACAGCTATACATTAATCTCTGTGATTTAAGTTGCAGTTGTGCCTAACTGCCCTCAGCCAGCGTGAAGCCCCTCATGCGAGGCACAAACCCAGAGCAGGATCAGGGTGGGCATGGGAAGTCCCCGCTGCTCATTGTTGCCACCACCATAAAGAGCTGGGACAGGGATGCAGGCACCGAGCATCGAACCCTCCTCGGCTTGGAAAGGGATGGGGTATTCACTTCTTCCTTATCGAGGTCTCTAACCAACCTTGCCCATCTCCAGCTGCTGGATTTTAAATAGTCAACTTTGCCTAAGCCATGCTCTTGCTACATCCCACAGCACTCCTGCTACCAAAACCACCCTGCCACTTCCAAACTTTTTCACTTCTCAGGTGAAGCATCCCTAATGCAGGTATCAGCTACAAGTCCAATATTACCATGCTATGAAGGACCATCCCAAAACAAACCACGTTAGCCGGGGCAGTAAACATCTTCAGTTTAAATCCTTGACAGTGATATCACTGTTTCAAGAGTGTAAAGAATACAATATTATTCCAGTCATTTGATCTCCTTATTTTGGATATACACTGGATTACATAGGGGGTTATTTTTAATCCAATTAGGTTTGCCTCTCTCAGCCTAGGTAAAAGCCCACAGGGAGATCTCCCCCGAAGTAATCTGGTTCATCAATATCCATCAATATTCCTCATATAGGATTTTAAGCCTGCTACTCTCCTATTTTTCTACAAACCTGTTTTTCAGAGAAACTTTCTTTTCTTTTTTTTCTTCTCCCAGAGAGTAAGATGCAAATCTACTGCCATCAACTTTCTGTTATTCAGAAGCGCTAAGAAGTAAACCACCTGGTATTTTTCTTCAGCGCCTATATATGCATATGCAAATCCAATAGCTTAAGTATCTGCCAAACTATTTACCAAGTTTGTCAGGGAAACAGCCTCTGAAACAATCTTCTTTTAAAATAATATTCTACTGCTAAATTCTTCCTTTGAATGCTATTTTTGTCTCTTAAGGAATATTCACCCTCCTCGCAGTCTGACTGCTTGTTAAGAAAAAAAAAAAAACCCAACAAGAAAAACAGTAAAATCTCACTGTTGGCCTATGTTCTAGTGCCAGTGTTCAAACATCAGGATCCCAACAGTATCCCAGCGCCTGAAAAACATGTCCTTTTTTCTTTGAAATCTGCCCGGGTTGCGGATGAGAAATTGCCAGTAGAAATGACAACATTTGCCATGACTGAGATGGGGTGGGTTTTTGCATTTGGACTGAATGAAACCATGGAAAATGTTGTTAGCAAAAACTCCAATGTTATAAAAAAAAAAAAAAATCACCAAGTGACAGATTTCGAGATTAAAAGGAAATATTAAAAATCCCCTTCAATATTTAAAGCTTACTTAACTAGTAGCACTTCACTTGACACTGACTCGTGTCATTTTCTTTCATGCCTCTTTTGATCCATGCAAAGCAGTTACACGATTGCAAATATCTTATCATGTCACCTTCTCGTATGGATATGAGATGAAAGAATATTATCTCAAGCTGAGTGATAAGTCCTGTACCAAAACTACGGGTGGAATCTGCACAATCTGATACTAAACTGGAGCAGGGAGGCGGCGCTGGGCATTTTTCACCCCCCCGATATTCTGTCTTGAGGATGGTGAAGAAAAAGGGTCTTATTTTAATAGGTTATTGGAGGCTACTAATTAACCCTTGAGATTTTACACTGGGTTAGCTGAGCTTGTTGTCAATGTACCAGGGATCATTCAAATGGGTTTTAGTCGCATGATTACGAAGTGGCACACCATCGACATTGTTTCACCTCTGATTTTAAACATGCAAAGGGCATTGAAAGGCCTATTAACATGAAATAAAAATTAGCCCTCATCTGTTTTATTTTAAAGAAGCTCTTCACTCCTCCCTCCCCCTCTCCCCTTTTTCTTCCACACACCCCCCCCTTTTCTTTCTTTTTCAAGGAACTCAGTTCCTTTCCCATACTTGGTATGTAGTACATCTTTTTTTCTCAGAGTTAATTCTCCAAGTCTGGTCTGTCAGCCAGTATAAACAACACTTGATGAATGAGACTCAAGGTGTTTAGTCACCTGAAGCAGCTGTTTGAAGTAACTCTACACACAGCCTGAGGCCCGTGTTTTCACAGCTGTGGGAACTCTTCAAAAGCTTTCCCTCTTGGCCTGCTTCTTTGCTGTGGCTTTAGACTCTTAGCACAAAATCTGGACAATTTCAAAAGGGCAGAATGAAACTAGAGACAGTAATTTTTGATGATTTTGGGCCAAAAAATGGCCTAGAATAAATAAATGAAGTACTTCTGAAAGTGCTTTACCTAGGTGGGCTATATATCTAAGGATCGCTCGCTCTTCATGTGCCCGTGCGCTCACTTAAAAGGGGAGATGCGGGGCTGGAGTGCTGCTCTCTGTTTACATGGCAGTATTTTCACTCTCTTCTCCGATGGAGCTACAACGTTTATGGGCCTGGAAATACACGTACCTGAAATAAACTCAGCAAGTTTTTAGAAGTTGGAAAGCTCTCTAAACTCATAAATAGACCTGCAATTATTAGTGATCTGCACTCCCCGCTGGGAAGCTTTGGAGAATTGGCCTCGCGGAGGTTGTGTGATTGCTTCTCCTGGCTCGAAGTCTGTGCCTTCACGATATGCTTCACTGTATCCGTGTAGGTAGCCAAAGTAGTGATGAGCCCAAGAAAAAAAATAATAAAACACCCCCAAAAAAACCTTGAGCAAGGCACTGAGCTGGCAGGGAAATTACAGTTTTGCAAATGCGGGACCCAATCATGCAGCTGGGCTGAAATATTATATGCAGAATGAGGTCATGGATCAGAAAATGAATTTTATTTGGGGGTGGGAGCGGATTGCAAGGCTAAAGCATGATGATGAATTCACTGGAAAATCCTGAGCGATAAATGTCCAGGTTCTACCTCCCCTGCGATGTGCAGCGCTGCCGTCCTCGGAGGCACTGCTGCCAGAAGATGAGGTTCCTCGAGGAGTCAGACAGATATTGCTCAATGCTGTGAGTAACGATGGTGCCATCAGACCAGCCCAAGAAGGTGAGCATCCCATGGGAAAGGGAGATGGAAAATAAATTCAGCAAAGCATTGACGTGAACAGCAGAAAGGGATGTGAGTAGACAGATTTAATCCGTGAGGCTATGTCAGGTGGATGCTTAATTCACTGAATAATGCTTTCCATTTCCAAGTTCAGCCAAGAAAAGGAAATACAGATACATCAAACCTCAGCTTTAAAACGCGTCCAACAAAAGGCATCAGCAAGCTTGCCAGAAAGAGAGTAAGGATGGGACAAACTACTCCTGAGACAGTAGAACAAACATGCCCCAGCCTTAGCTGTTTTAACACCACATGCCTCCCACACATTACTCCATAAATCGTTCTTTTCTTTCCTCTCATTTTCTCCAGTTTACAAAAATTCTCATGTTAACAGAAAACATCTAGTTTAAATTGATCCTCAGCCATCCTTGGCATGTAGTATACACGTTCACCCTTTTATGTTTTATAGCTTATGTCATTCTGTATTTATCATTTAGTTAAGACCTTATATTTTTGGCTTGCTATTGCCCCTTATCAGATGATAAAATGTTCCCTCAGGAGGGAGAGAATTTTTATGAATTATGGTGATAGTATAGAAAATAAATGACTTATTGGCGCTACAGTCAGGCTATAGATACAACCGTGTTCCTCGAAAGTTTATGGCCACATAAGAAAGGCATATGTGCAGGTACTAGCAGTCCCAGGGAAGGAAATCTCTGAGGACAGAGTGACTGTGCAGTGACTAGGACAGTTGTGCTGCCTGGCCAGAGGCTCGTGATGAACCCTGTGCTGTCCTGGGGCATCTGCACAAAACTGCTCACCCTTTCATGCATACCTAGCCCTCTCTGGTGCCAGAAGGTGAAGTTTCCAGATGCTCTCAGAGCAACAAAGCATAAATGTTTCCAGAGTAGATAAAAGGGATTTGTGTGTAAATAAGTCCTCTTAAAAGTCTTCCATGCCATCCCCAACACCTAGATGCCAGCAGGTCTCTGGGTACCTGCATTATAAAGTGATACTAAAGGTAAGCTGTGCCAAGCTACGTCCTGGCCTTTGCCTTCACCCTCCCGACATGCTCCCCACCCAATTCTCACTCCCAAATTACTTCTGAGAGGTTTCAAGCAGCCAAAACCACCTAAGGCTGCCCTCCCTTCTCCAAAGTCCTTTTAGCTTGTATAGTGAAAGCACATCTCGTACTACTTAAGAGTCAAAGCTGGGTTGGTCTCTTTGCAAAAACATGACATAAATACTGACACTGGTGACAGTACACATCAACTGAGTCAAACTTTGCTAATGAACCACTAACAAAATTTCAAAACAAATGGGCAAACCTGCTGCTGAACAGCATACCATGACTGTTTCCCCCACGCACGCATAACAAATAAACATATAGAGGTTGGTTATCTTTCAAGTCAGGAAAAAGAAAATCAAGAGAAAAAGTTATTAGGCAAATAAAGACACTTGCTTAGCTTAAACTAGAAAATCAGTTTATATTGCCAAAGCCTGGAGCTACAAAAACCAGCCCACAAGCAACCAGGATAGTGCTGTGGGCAGTCCAAGCCAAAAAAGAGGTTAATTTTAACTTTTTAGGTGTATCCTGTTCAAGTGAACAGAGGTCCCAGTTGCCATCCAAGCGAGGCATAAACTTCTCCTGCCCCTCTCTTGACTAGAGACCAGGACCAGATCTGCCCTTCGGTCAGCTCCTCACAAAACAATTTCTCACCCTTCACATAACAAACAACTGACTCCCCAAAAGAGACACGGGGGTTTGTCATTGACATGGTGCTTTCGTGGGCAAGCACCACAGCTGAGGAGGATGCCAACTGCATGCCGTGATACAGCCTTCAGATACACATCATCTCTGAGTCCCTTGGCATGGGTCAGCTGCCCCAAACTGTGAACTACCTTTTAGGGTTGGAATAGCTTTAAAGGAATGTAAGATTATAAGGCTTATTTTTAGGTGGAAGCTAAAGATTCCATGAAAATTGAATAACAAAATCCTATGCCCTGTATGAACAGTAGCACAAACCTTGTCTGGCATACAGGGTAGCAGAGTTCCTTCTCACCATAAGTGGCAGCATTTTATGGTGCACTTTAATTAAAACACATACAAAAGAACACCTATGCAATGTGATGACTATGGGATCCATTCACTGCAACAGAGCTGTGCCCATCCAACCTCTTCAGCTGGATAACTTGCAGATGATTTCATAGAGTTTGTAGACAAAAGGAAGGAAAGTTTTTTAGGACTGTCTTTATAGCAATAATACACTTCTGTTATGCAATAATATATCCCTATTAACCAATATTCAAAATTATTGGATGTATAGGTAATGATAGCTATATAGAGTTTTACCTTTAAAGAAATTAAATGTATTAAGCAACAGGTGATGAGATGTTACAGGAAGAATCCTAGTTAAGAGATACTTACTCTGCACATGCATGTAAATACTTTTATGGGAATTCCCTGTTGAAGATGATGGATTCATTATAAGCAACAGCTTCTGAGCAAAAGGTTCCCTACCTTGTAAATACATAAACGTGAGGCACAGCCAAGAAGTTTGCCTACAGGCAAGTCTTCAGGTGAGGAAAATGAGCAGAGTCTGATGAAGAGAATCCAGGAGACCCTATCAGTGCCTTCTCTGTAACGGCCCAGCAAGAGAAACGGAAAAGACAGGCAGACACAGACAGGGAAAGATTAAAAAAAAAGGGGGGGGAGAACACAATTTACTGCCTAACTTCTAAAAATATGGTGTAATATTTCAGGCTGAACACGTCTGTATACATATATATATATATATATATATACAGCACGGTGGTTACTGGAGACACTACGGTGTAAGGCTTTTCTTCTCTCTGCCTCTAAAACATTTTCTCAGGTTAAGTACAATTCCCATGACCATCATAATCATTCATCTGGCTCTCAGACTGGATAGTGGTACTGTGCGTTGTATTTGGCTGTGAATACCAGCGCACCCAATGATTTCCTTTTCCATGACATTTCTGAGAAACAAATACTGGATCTGATTCACATCTAGCCACAAATATGAATCAAAACCCAATACAGAATTGGATGCACACTGGAAATTTGATCACTTGTGAATATGAATTTACTCCTGTAGTTGCTGAGCCACTATTGGAAATCTGGAACACGCTTGGAATTACAATTTCTGCTTTCCAAAAACGTGCATAGTTTGTTCCTTGTATTCATATTTCTGATGAAGTCAAAGACAGAAATCCCACTGAAAGAGCTGGGGAGGAAGGACTTTGTTTTAAAGACGTACACTTTATGGAACTTTTCCTACTTGCTGTCCTTCCAGTATAAAATATTAGCCAGTCTAATCCCTTTCTTCTTCTGTACGTTAATAGAGACTTGAAAAAAGAGGTTACAATTTTTATAAATTGGAATCAAGTGGCCTCTGTTTTCTAGCACTTGCCAAAGCATACGAGGTCAAACCAAAACAGTCACCCACGCTGGCCAGTTACATGTCTTATTTAAACAATAAATTAGCTTCAAAGTTTCCAGTAATTAATTTCTATACCAATCTACATATTTCATTCCTTTCTTTGTTTTTTTTTTTTGCTTTCATGTTTTGAAACTGTAACGCAGCTAACATCTATTTAAAGCAACCTCCCCTACCCGGTGATTGATGTTAGATACAACAATTACAATGCCAGTACTAGGGATAATTCTTTGCAGATGTTGTCAAATTACAGGTTAAATGAGGAAAAAAAGTTCCTTTCTTCCGGCCACCCACTCTAGTTCTCTTGAAATAGGTGCAGAGTACTGTATATCCTGTGCTGTAGGTGCAGTAATTCCCTGTTCAGTCACTCATCTGGTTTAAATGACTTCCATTTGCCATTTCAAAGGGGCGACAGAACACTGCGCTCTGATTGCTTCGCAGGTACCAAAGACACAGTAACTCTGCTTTGTGTTTTAGCTGGCAAAGAGAAGTGAGCTCGATCTGGCAACACTACGCTGGTTTTCCCCTTAATATAAATAACATTTGCCATTGTGAGCAGCAAAGAAAAAAAAAAGAAAGCAAAAAAGTGAGGTTAGATTATTTTAACCCTTTGTAAACCTTTCCACTCTTTGAGATAAAACAGGATCCTTGTCTTCATGTTATAATCATAACAGTATGTATTTCGTGTTGACAGAAGAAAGATTGAGCATGGGTCCTGCATGGCTGTGTAGTTTGGGGAGAGGTGATGAAACTTCTCCATTACCCAGCCCTTGTAGCAGGAGCCAGGCACAGTCATAGTCCCTGAACGGGGGAGAAGGTAATGCGCCATAAACAGAATATGGAAAAAATCAAGAACAAATTGAAAAAATGGCTTTGCCTGCCCTTGCGTGTATGTCAGGGCCACGCTTTGCTCAGGAGGAGGGCAGAACGTGCTGCTCTCCAGCTCAGCAAGAAAACCTACAGCGCGGGTATTAGCCTGTTGCCACGCTCTGTAGTGGCACATAGCATGGTGTGGGACCTTGAGGCACACGGAGCAGCCTGGCACCACTCCTAGGCACGTTTGTTCCCTGGGAAGCGCCTTGGTTCCCTCACCAGAAAGTCCTCTGATGAATGGAGAGTGGGGGAAATGCCATACGCACACTAGGCACAGGCAGCACTGGGCACCAGAGCCCCCGTGTGAGACGGGCCAAACCAGCTAGATGGCACAAGATACACTTGTCTGCCTCCAAGCAGGCTCACGAGCTGCTTCTGCACTCCCAGTGCCTGCATCTTGCAGGCATGCCATGCTGGAGCCCCGAGGCTTTGAATGGGATTTCCATTTTAATTCTCTTTCTGCATATGTTAAGCTGCAATCGCTTCTCACGCTAGTACAGGAACAAATTCTGGCCAAAAGAAGGAAAACAAGAGTAATTTACAAATAGAAGTGGAAGTGGAGTACAGGAAAAGCCAGGCCCTCACACTTTCTTTTTGGCCAAGGCAGGGGCTTGCTGTGTGGCCCTATCCCCCCTGCATCTTCCTTCCACATCTGATCGACAACAGCACGTAGAAGAGATGCACTGAAAAGCATTGCCAGGAAGAGACCCCCTATAAGTACCTGTAAGGTAACAGTAAGTGCTCTGGCCAAAGCGACCAGGGACCAATGGGAACATGTTACCAGCTATTTGGGTGATGGTGAACGGCCCCCACTGCCAATTTGTAATACAATCTGTTTCGTAATAAACCTCCTTGGAGGCATCTACGCAACTGTGTGCGAGGTAACTGTTGCATGCTATTCCCTAAATAATAGTAGTATCTAACTATTCACTAAATATTCCCTTTTTCTTATTAAATCTCCACCCCAGGGCTCTTTCTCCTCCTGGCCACACTAATGTGCATTGCATCCCGAAGTAGCACCCTCCCCCTCCAATGCAACAGAGTGGCCCATTTATTTTTAACCTACTAAGTTTAATAATTTTCAGAACTGAGATACAGGGTGGTGTGTGAGTAGCGAAGGCACAAGCATGTGATTTGTATGCTGTACTTCAGAGTCTTGGCTTTCAAGAGGAAAGTGCAGCTTGCTGATGAAGGCTTGTGGTTTTCCTGTTTGTTGTCTGGAAAAAAAAAAAAAAGCCTGTGGAGGTGGGGTGCAAGTAGTCAGAGTGGGGAAAAAAAAGGAAAAAATGAGAAATAAAAAGCAAAATGGATTTTTTTAAATAAAGATGCTCAAGCCTTATTTGCTTTACACATTGAAAAAAGTGATCCAGAGGCAACAGGATCAGCAAATCTCATCTTTGAGGCAGGTTCACACAGTTTTTGTGTGAAGGTTCACACAGTTTTTGACCTAAGTGCAATGGTTATGGATGCTGCAAACGTGGCTGCAGCTACCAGAAATGAAAGGGGCTTGGTCTGCTCCAAAACAAAGCCAAAGAGCCCTTGCATGTAGGAATGTTTAAAGCTCTCCAGCAGCACTGCTGCCCCGCCAAACAGGCAGTTCCTGTAAAAGGATAAAGAGCTTCCTGCCAGCCTCCTTCACTCTGTTTTGGTTTATTATACACTTTTGCCACATTAAGTGATTTTTTAAAACCAAAAGGCTTGCTTTCCTGGTAAAAGAGGGTGGGCAGGATTGTGAAACATGAAGGATGTCTGATCTATGACTTTCAAGGGTGTAGGATGTGCAAGGCTTGGTTAAGAATTTGGTCACAGACTATGTTCTTTCCTGTGTGCAGACTATCCACAACTGGTCATTATTCAGCGCATTTTTTCCCCCCTTTGAAAGTAACAATTAACATGCTACTGATTGTATTCATGGCATAAATTAAACACAACTGTTCAAAAATTCTACTTGTGAGCACACTGCTAACCCAAGAGAACATGCAAGCAATACTGGCATACGTATTTCATGGATAAGTTGAAATTTTCCTTATACATGTTGACATCTTCCAAACCAGTTTTCTGCCACAGTTTTTGCCAAGTAAGCATGAAACAGCCACAAGTGTATCATCCAGAGTTAGAAAATAAAGATTCCCCATCTGATAGAGGAAATAAATTGCTTTAATATATGTTGATGTTATATACCAAGCCTATAAACATGTGGATTCCTGCGCTGAAGCCCAACTCTGGAGATAAGAGCAATCTCCATACATTTAATAATATATTTGCAGCTGCTTCCATAAAGGATGCATTCCATAATATTTTGTTAGCAACTGCCCAATATTGATTTCCAAGGGCAATAATTTTGAAGACTTGATCATGTTAAAAAAAGAAAAGAAAGGGAAAAAAAAGAGTTTTCCCCCATGGTGGTAGATTTAAGAAGCCAACACTGCCATAGTAACAGTATAGCTGAGCATCAAATCTTTGTTTAGATAAAGTCATTTGCTTATTCGAATTTATAGCAGAATTTATCTCGCTATCTACAAATAGATATCAATAGTTAAAGAGATTTTATAGGAGTTTGACATTCGATACGTTATGCAGGTTTAAAAGGCTCTGGAAAAATGGATGAACTATCTAGGCTGAACAACTTTCCACTTGTAAAAATGCTTCTCAAAGTACAGAAGACTCAGATTTAATACTTAGTCTTGCTTGTTTAAGCACATGTTCAAATGTGGACGGGTTTTTCATATTTTAATCCTGACAGAACAATGCAGTCTCCTCAGAGCCAGTGCTAAATGAAAAAGTGACAGACATATCTTATTAGGGAAGATAATTTAAGTAATACTTATTTTTAATGCTTCACTTAAGCAATACTATTTTATGTCTTCAAATACATACAAACCTCTTCTCCTTCCGTTGTTGATTTATATCACAGTTTGCACTGCACAGATTCTTATAAAAATAAGATTTTGAGTTGATTTAAGTCCCTAACATTGTAAGGGCTCTATTATACATACTCCAAACACGGTGTGATGGATCCTATTTTTATGCTACACTTTCTTCTTCACAAGCGTAATTTCCATTTGCCAGATAGCAACTTAGATAAAAGCCCTAAAATAAAAATAAACCTATACACAAAACTCTTTGAAAAGGATAATTTATCTTATGGAATAGTCGGAAACCTAGAGAATAATCTTTGATTGATACAAATAATAGAAAATTTCCTAAATAACTTTTTCCCCTGGTAAGCTTCCAGGCAAGTAATTCACAAAATATGACTCTCTTCATTGGAAAGGTTATAAAAATTTGTTTGTTGGAGGTAGGGAAGGAAATGTAATTAAAGGCTAAATTCAGGCTCACATTTCATTTTAACTAAAAGAATATGTGTGATTTGGATATAAGTCACCTAGGCACTTCCTTTTTTTTTTCCCTCCTTTTTTTTTTTAAGGCAGTGCACATTGTCAGCAAATCAGATTATCCAATAGCAGAAGTACATCTGGCCGAGCTGACTGTGCCAGGTAACCTTAAATAGAAACTCTGCAGCAGTTAACTGTGTTGCAATACTGGGCTTTGCTGGTAATACTTATCGAAAGTTCCCCTTTGTAGCATTTCTATAAAAAAAAATAAAAATAAAAAGGGAAGAGGTGAAATGAAAGCATAAAAATTGTTGGGGTTTTCTGGATTTATAAAAAAAAAAAAAAAAAGAAAAAATCCCTTTGCAGTTGGAAATGCTTACAAAGGCATATATAAAATGCAGTGACTCCAGTTATTTTTAACTGCATATGGTCTACATAAAATGAAGCTATAGATCATGGAAGCTATAATGAAGGCAAGTTAAAGACCATAGCAATTCAAGCACTTTAGCTAGTCTTGAATTTACAATGTCTTCAGGTAATACTTCAACATTCAAAAGGGCAAACAAACCAAATTTCTCCATTATTGGTCATAAAAGAAAATATTAATTTGTTCCCTTGGTGATTCTTTTAACTATAGGAGGGGGATCTTCATCTCAGATGCACTGCATGTGTGACCTTACATCATTTCCAACTGCTATTCACACAGAAGTCGACTTGACAAGACACATTGTGGGTAGCTGCACTGTCTGCTACGTTGTGGATCAAGGATCAAGTTCTGGATCCTCAGTGCCTTAAAAGACACTTTTAAACTGAGACAAAGCATTTGAGTTCTGGGACTGAGCATTCAAAAAACCCTTCTCCCTCCAAAGGCAAATATTATATGAAAATCAATTAAAACCCAAATTTTGCTGGTCAGCTATTTTGAATATATAAACAGACAGTTTCAGGTGAAGAGAAGTGACCTGAAACCTTGGTTCTAATCTTCAACAAGTCTTGGAAATGGCCCTTTTTCTTGTCCTTTCTCAAGTAAATTTTAGCTTCATCCCATCTTCCTCATTTTAGCAAGGTTATGTATTAAACAGCTACACTACAACCTGAATAAAAACAGCAGAATCTAACCCAAAGTGAATTACCACAAGGGGAGGAAAAAAAAAGGACTTGTAAAAGAAAGACAGCACACCAAATAAGCTTGTTTGAACAGATATGCCATTACCAGCCCACAGTTCATTTGTAAGCTCAACCATTTCTCCATACTTTTCAAGTCAATTGTGCATTTTGAACTATTATATCAAAAATATGTTTGAATTTCCAACTTAGAACGAACACATTGATGTCAAACAGAGCCACCTAGGCAGGAATTGCCTTTTGCAAGATTCCCTTTACTGCACAGAACTCACACTCTTTGACCAAAGGAGGAGTTGTATTTTTGGCACATGGATTAAATGTTGTGGGGTTAAATCCTCCAAATAGTTGCCTGCATCGATGCATCTTGGGTTTTACTAACCTTAAGATACTTTAACCTAAAGCTCACTGTGAGTTGTGTAAACTAAAAATATGGATCTCTACTCATTTTCCCAGTTATTTCCCTCCAAATATTCCCTTTTGCCTGATCCCTGAGCGAAAGCCTAAAAATATGTTTGTGTAGAAATTGTAGCGATAACAACCTTGACCTGTGCTTTGGCCTATCACATCTCAAGTGGTATGAAAGAACTTCAGCTAAGGTGAGCTGAAGGCCATGTGTGCTTTCTGAAGTAGTTCAGTAAGGTTTTGCTAGAGCCACACAGAAGCAGCAGAGACAAACACTGTGCTGCACACCCGCTCCCCAGGTGTAGAATATTGATGAATATCTGGCTGGCTATAAGATTAAAATAAAGGTCCGGACACAGCTTCTCCTTCATGCTACAAGCTATGGCTCTCTGGCACATGCTAACGAAAAGGTAAGCAGCACACAACTCCCTGAGAATCAGGGTGCAACTGTACCCCAAGATCCAAGCTGTGCTGGGGATCACACCATATATAACACATTCCTCATGCGGCACATCATACCGATTCTATAGAGCAATCAACTGACCCCAGCTCAGCGACTACACTGAGAATCATAGAATGCGTAAGGTTGGAAGGGACCTTTAGAGGCCATCTAGTCCAACCCACTGCAGTGAGCAGGGACATCTTCACTACATCAGGTTGCTAAAAGCCCCATCAAGCCTGACCTTGAATAACTCCGGGGATGGGACCTTCACTATGTCTCTGAGCAACATGTGCCAGTGATCTACCACCCTCATTGGTAGGTGGCATATATAAGAGGTGACAGCCTATGACTCTGGATTTGGGAATGGCCAGTGCTAACATTAGTAAAACTGGGTTATTAACCCTTCAAGAACCAGGCACATACACACAACTAGAGACTGGCTCTTCACTCGTGGTGGTGATGTGCTACCCATTATGCAATCAGCACAACTGCAGGGTCATGGCATAGAATCACAGAATCACATGGTTGGAAAAGACCTTTAAGATCATCAAGTCCAATCATTCCTGTACAATGCTAAACCATATCCCTAAGTACCTCATCTACCCTTTTTTTTAACACATCCAGGGAAGGTGACTCAACCACGTCCCTGGGCAGCCTGTTCCACAGCCCCACAACTCTTTCAGTAAAAAATGTTTTTCTAATATCTAATCTGACCCTGCCCTGGCACAGCTTGAGGCCATTTCCCCTTGTCCTATCTCCTGTCACCTGGTTGAAGAGACCATCGCCCACCTGTCTGCACCCTCCCTTCAGGTAGTTGTAGGTTGTGATAAGGTCTCCTCTCAGCCTCCTTTTCTCCAGGCTGAACACCCCCAGCTTCCTCAGCCACTGCTCAGATGATCTGCCCTCCAGCCCCTTCCCCAGCCTGGTTGCCCTTCTCTGGACTCGCTCCAGGACCTCCATTGTCCTTCTTATGGTGAGGAGCCTAGAACTGGACCCAGCACTCGAGGTGTGGCCTCACCAGTGCCGAGTACATACACGTGAAGTCCAGATGAAATGGACATTTCTCCCACTTAATAAACCTGCGTAATAAACCTGCAACATCAAGAATTCTGACAACTAAATCAGAAGACAACAAGTAAATAAATGTCCTGCAACACAGGCGCAGCTTTTCTGAGTCTTTTTCATTTGCCTCCCACATCCTTTGAATCATAACACACATTCCGTAAAGCACGGGCCCAGTGTTTGTGTTGGTGCTCTAGTGATCCTACAGTCTGGGACTGGATGTGACATGGACTGAAAAGCTGAGTGTGGTTTTAACCTGGAAATAGGTAATATGGCTAAATGTCTGTAAAATATTTCTGCCCACGCAGAGAGAATTCAGACCTTTCCGTGGGCTACAGTGACAGAAACCTGACAGCAGCAGTGTAACACAAGTCAGAGAAGGGAAAAAACTTGACCTGAGAAACTGATACAAAGGGGTGGTTTTTTTCCATGGAAGGATGGCATTAAATACCTACTGGCTAAGCAGAGGAGGAGCAGGAAGGATCTTGGTCTCCGAAGTCTGGTCCACAGAACTCCCACATAGCTAACCGGCTGCATTTCAGATTTGTCTACCTTAGATGGGGCTCTGAGTCACCCTTGCTTGGTGCTGCATCTGTGCCTTCACAGACTCTGGGTGCTTCAAGGCTGTATCTGTTCCTCTCCCCCATGCAGGGGATCATGAAATCATAACTATCAGGTAGGATATGAAGCGGGGGAGTATGAGGCTGAGTCACGACAGAACTGATAAAACCCACTGACTGCTGAATCCAGGGGAAGCACGGGTGGATAAGAGGAAGAAAAGCTTAACTCATTACTTTCCCGCTTCCCATAACCCACCATCCAGACCTTTATGTCTGCCATAATGGCCAAGAAAAAAAAGGCAAGAACAGCACCAAGACCTGGATAGTCCCTGGACTCCTCAGTGAGTTTCCTGGGACAAGTCTTTAGCTCATCAACTTCTTTGTTATACAGGAGCTGTCAAGTGCAGCAATCTGCACAGGGACTTGAAGTGATAGTCTCTGAGACCCTGAGATGTGTTCTCAAGTCCTCTGAGTGTAACTAACCACCTTTCAACCAAATTCAGACCCATGGGTAAAGCTTCAGGCAATCAAGCTCGGCTTCTGCCCTGGGGTGTTTTCTCCTGCCAGAGGTGAGCAGGGTTATATCTCCACCTTGTGTGACCTCACCAATTAATCTGGGAGTTGTCAGTCTTCAGACAGACTGTTCTTCCATCCCAAACTACCCATTGGCTTCACTTGCTCTTTCCACTATCCTTTGCTTGCGAAGGACCATGGAAGCACTGGCCTCACAGGTTGAGGTTGTTCTCTCCCCAACCCCTTTGCTACTGTATATGATCTGAGCTTGTAGATTTTTTTTTCAGTGAATGCAACTCACCACCCTTAAAGATGTTAAAATAAATCTTATTTTAGAAGTTAAAAAATGAGCTGTACAAGAATCTGGAAGACTGGAGAGATTTGTGACCCAGCTTTGTTAAACAACAACTAACCAAAGCCTTGAACCAGAATTGGAAAACATTCCCCAGATCTGAAAAACACTGGTTTGGGGTTTTTTTTTGCCATGGTTTTTGACTTTTGTATGCTTCTGCGTTCACATGTGAGAGTGAAGTGCTGAGTCACAAGAAAGTTTTCCAGCCCAGTTCCGTGCCTTTGTGAAGTTCCTTTCTCTAAAAATCATGTTCATATAAAACATCTGCATATTTGGGTGCTTCTCTGAGCTCAGTTTGGCGCTCAGGTCTTTGGAGAGATGCCCAGGACAACAACAAAGTTCTGTAGCATTTACATGATTTGACCCCACCTCTCCAGAAAGGCTGAGCGGTGCAGAGGTACAGCTCCCACTCCATCCCAGATGCATGGCTGAGGAGGGGTGTGTGTGTGTGTGGGGGGGTGTCCCCCAAATTGTGGCTGATCCCATTTCACAGGCTTGGGCAGGGAGACAGCCAAGCGTAAAACAAACCAAATCCTTCAACTCCAAATATCCTTGCTTCTCCAGTTTCTTTTTTTCCCCAAATCTTATCATGTGAACACAGTGTAGGGGTTTTTTTTGTTGTTTAATCAGAATAATAATGGCTCAGGATGCAGGAAAATGACTCACATGGAGCTAGTCCAGCTCTCCTAGTTGGTTCTAGTCAGGTCATGATGAATCAGATGACCCTTATCTTAGTTTAAGACTGTGAATAAAAACCTCTCCCCTCTACACTGTGGCCAATTTTTGTTACAGTATGCAGCGTATCTCCTTTTCCTCTCGCATTTCCTAGCTCTTCCAGTCTGCCTATTACCTTCCTTGCAAAACATCCCGTGCATGCCTCCCTCCTGAGTTCACCTCTGAGCAAAACCTCTTCTATGCTCTGTAATTCCCCCCTCTTTTCCCTGTCTGAGCCTCAGTTTTATCACTCTTCCAGCTCAAGATGAACACTGCCATATGCTTTCTCGTGCGTTGTTACACATGACCTACATCCCACCCAAGTCAAAATTGCTTTACTTGCTTTAAAACCCTCAGTGGATTTGTACCTTGGGCCCTTGAGAGATTTCAGCTGTATCTGAAACGAAAGCAGAAAAGAGACCCTTCTCTTATTTTATCACATTCATAGTATAAGCTACAGCAATGCTTTCCAAACTGGGGACACAAAAACTTTCCCTGCCCTGACTAGACAGTTCATAAAGGTGTGAGTTCAAAACTGCAGGTTTTGCCCACTTATCCCCCGCTATAAAAGCAACAGATCAAATAAAACCCACGTTAGTGACCTTTCTATTCCCTTGGTAGGGCATTTGTGGAGACCCTGGCCTATATTATGAAGAAAGTAGTAACAGAAAAAAAACAGGTGAAAGAAAAAAAATATTATTTCGTATTGCATGAAAGAGGAGTCACCACAGGTCTGGCTCCAGAGCAAGAGCTCACCCAGTTTATAGCTAGAAAAAGACACGTTCCTGCAACAGCAGAATAGTTTTTGTTTCACATTTCTGCCTTTTTTTGTTCAGAGACTGAGGAAAACACGGAGATGGCAAAAGAGCCATTAACCTGTGTTACACTTGAGTAAGCTAAGATTAAGAAACAAAGCATTGGTGAATTCAAGAAAGGATTACACAAGCTCACAAAGGACGGTCAGCCTAAAAATTCAGTCGTCCCGTCCCCCAACAGCCGCAAACTCAGAAAGTCCCTAAAACACAACTTACCAATAGCCAGGAAGGCAGACCAAAGGCCTATTCTTACACAGCTTCCCGAACTAGCCACTGTCAGAGACAGGGTACTGGGCTAGAGGGGATTTTGGTTTGGCCCAGAATAGTCTTTCTTACACTAGTAGTTGAAGATCACTTGCTAATCTTTAATAGGAGCAGGCTGAGAGCAGCAGGGTAAAGCCATGCAGACCGACTGGCTCTCACCCTCTTGCTTTAACCTCTCCCCTGCGCTGTCCTGCCCTCTGCCACAGTTCTGCAAATCTGTCTGAAGCACAGGGGGAAAAGTATTACTGCAACATACCCCAGTGGAAAACTAGGTAAAAGGAGTGCTGCACCTTGCACTCAGTCTTCTGCCTGCTCAGAGCTGTTAGGGATTGAATGGGGCAGCGCTGGGTGAAAGCTTGGCTCGGTGCATGGTCATTCATGACCAAAATGGGTGAGCCCTGGCCCCTCTCACTGCCAGGGAATGCCTGCTGCAACCAGCATCACCGATGCTCCCATCTGTCTGCTCACACCACATCTTTTTCAGAAACATCCAAGCGATGCCGGTGCATACAAATAGAAGAGCCTATCTATCTGCTTCCCTGTAATTACCATCCATTGCTCTACCTGCGGATAGGGATGTGGATAAAACAGCTTTGCCCTTTTCTCTGAAGAACCTCCAATTTTCTGCTGTTCAAAATTGTGGGTAGCACACGACTGAGTTGCAACTACACCAGTGTGAAACTGCCGTTGCGTCACCGGCTTGCAGACACTGTTACAAAACCCAGGCAAGACAAGGCTCTGGGAGGTTCATAAATGTTTCAACATAACCTGAGCAGAGTTTCAAGGAAGCCGGGTCTAAATCTGGAGATTTCTGGATTTGGCTACGTACAGCTTGAAAGCCAGTCTTGTCATCCATCCGTGCAGAAAACCTTGTCAGCCTTCAGCTCGTGTGCACGGGATGTTTTGTGTTGAAGATCTTTGCTGTATTTTTAGGTTCACTCAGAATCAAAAGACAGCTTAAGGGAGACGAGCCTGCATATGTGGAGTACAGGGGAAAAAAAACAGCAAAGAAATATAATATACTCTCACGAAGCCCCTGTGAACACAAACTGCAAGCCATGGTTTGCTGAGTTTAAATCCAACTGTAGTTACTAGTTATCTGCAGTTTTGATAAATATTCATGTATCATATGTTCATATCTGACTGCAGGAAAAGAAAAAGGATTCAGAGAGCTTTGTCTGCCCTATGAGCTTTTTATCTGCGCTTTAGTAACCTCCTTATACTTAGTAAATAAGAACATTTCTTTGTTCAGACTTTAACACTTTTAATATCCTTGCAGATTCAGCAAACCTTTGTTCTAAAATGCTTTGTGCCCATTAGGGCTTTTGATTATAGATTACACCACCATTTGATTTTATTTTTTTTAATTTTTTTTTTTCCTCATGGGCAACATATTCTTCTTTCATTGAGCAATATTCAGAAACTTGGAAATCTAACCTGTGTTTTAGTCTCAGGACAGGCACATTCTTATGGTAAAAACCTCCCCAATTGAACTTGGGATGCATTCAACTCTTGTATGGTTGATACTTGGCCAGGTTAATTATGCAATCACCCCAAGTAGAAGAGGACAGCAGGATACATGAGCATTTTTCAAAGACTTGTTTTTAGTACAGAGACAGTTTTCTGGAATGAAATAAAGAAAACTGAGAATGTCTGTGATTTACAGTGAACTGGCACTCTGGAAATGCAAGGATTTAAAAGATCAACAAGGCCAAATTTGCAGTCATTTAGGGAATGATTACAGCGTGCACCGACATATCCAAGTTAGCTTTAATCAAGCTACCTTGGGTACCGGCAGCAGAATAGCTGTGGCAGCAGTGAGCTTCAGTATGAGCTGTACAAGCCTGCTTGGGACCCAGAATATCTTCTCAGGCAGTTGGCCTGAACCAAGGTCCATGCTGATATGGCTCCACTGCCATTGGCATGCCCACGAACCAAATTAAAACCAGCTCAGTTGGGCCTACACATACTGCAGCCGCTTTGATGGCTTGTGGAGATCATGATTGGGCTTCCTGCACCCCTCCAGCCACACCATTAACACGTGGGGAGATGCATGGTGCCTCCTGCACGTGCAAGAGAGTGAAACTTTCCTCTGGTCCTGCCTTCATATGGATTTGTAATGCTATATACGGCCCCATCCCTTGGTTTGCATGACTGTCACAAGGCTGCCATGGAAAATGAAAACAGCTTAATGCAAAGGGGATGCCAGCTCTTGGTATTTAAAAATCATGAGCCAGAATATAGAAAGTCAGAAGATTGGCTTTCAAATCATGGCAGTTCAAGAGATGAGAATCGAGTTGGTTTTAATTGTTCTGCTGCAACCGGATTCATGTTTTTAAACTTTTTCATAGTAAACACATGGGCTGGAAACACACTTTTAGAAAGAGTACATCATCAGATTAACAACCTTAGCCCAGCAGTTGGGGCTTTAGGGAAAATAGCAAATATCACAGGGCTTGTGCTAAAATCCCCCAGGTTGCCAACGCTTTTAAAAAAACAACCCAACCTAAATTTGGCTTTAAAAGAGAACTATATTAACTAAATACTACACTGTCAAACTAGTGGGTGATTCTGGACACCTCTAAATAAACTACAGACACCTCAAAAAGACCTGATTTCACAGAGGGCGTGTGCTCAGTTATAACAGCTTTGGCCAAAACTACTATTATTATTATGAAACTAGTATTATTATGGAAAGAATGTGTCAATTCTGATTTAACTTTATCCAAAAAGTCTGGAAAATATTTTTTTCCTAAACTCCAAGATCTCCTCAGAGATCCTCACCAAAAAAAAAAACCCCAAACCACCCAGCCAACCAAATCCAAACCAAAAAACCCAAACCCATGGTAGGAACAATCAGCTTTAAATTTGTATTTTAACATTTCCCATGGGCCACATACATGCACGCACTCACTCTCTCTTTCCCTATTCCTTCACCATCTCTGCTGGTCAGAAGATAAAGCCATCCTTGTCATCTTCTACTAATACTAAGAAAGGCAGCAAGGAATAAAAAATCAAGTCCCTGTCATATTCCATCGAGCACGCTGGCTAGATACGGATGTCTCGCCCCCATTTACAATCTGAACCAAAAGATTTGAAGCCAAGAAAGCAGCTGGCACAATAAAAACAGTAAAAGCTCTAGCTGGCACCTCATGCTGACAATGACTAGCCAAATCTCCATGGGGAAAAATGCCAGTATAGATTTCTGTGACAAAAACAACAAAATAGATTTTTGTCAATGTACATAGATTTGACAGGAAGTCAGACAAATCTATCAATAATGAGTGACATATATCTGCAATATTCCCAAACAAAATGGTACATTTGAAGACAAACTGAGAAAATAACTAATTGTGTTACACATGACACACATTCATCTGGACTTTTTGATCAGAACGCTGTAATTCATTAATGCAGGTTATGCTGCAGTTATCATGAGAGGAACTGACCAGATACACCAAGTATTTCTAAGTGATTTCTAAAAGCATCCTTTAAAACACTATTATTTCAGAAAGGGGCAAGCCACTCTGAGGACCCTTGCAGTTAAAAATCAAGGCTTTGAGAGACAGAAACCTGGTTTCCCAACTCTGGTGCAAACTTTTCAACCAGCATCATTATTTCCACCCTTAGGAGGTAGAGACAATATTAAAAAAAAATAAAAAGGATATCCAAAGAGTTGCTATATAGTCTTTCTCCTGATAGAAGATACATGAGAGAGAGTATTTAGTGCTACAGAAACAAGCATATTGCAATTGGTTTATAAGAAATTACTATTTACTTCCCAGCCCGATGCATACAGTGGTGCATCTACACAAAGGCCATGAGAACCAAGTGGTTCTGGTTTTGGAAAGACCTCAGATCTGTAAAAAATTCAACTAGAATCAACAGGGGGGAAAAAAAAGTAACTATTTAGGAACTTCTATAGTTGATAAACTGAATCTAACATAATATTTATGTATTACAAGCCAAGCTTTTTGAGAAGCACAGCGTGATGCACTTTTGTGACTACGTGGTGATGAATGAGGTATCAAAGATCTCCAGGTACACAGATTTTTTTTGCCCACTCCTGGCCAAACTTGGGACAGATTCTGACAGAGTTAGGAAGATATGATTAGGTTCAGAAGCCACAGTGATTTGCTTAAAGGGAGTGTCTAGCAAGACAGCTATGCAAACAGATGGCAAGACCCAGATAGAAAATGCTTTTTAAGTGAAAAGACAGAAACTCAGGAAAAAATGTCTTACTCATAACAAATTCTATGGAGTCTTCAAAAACATCTGAAGTAGTTGTTATACATAAATGAACTAGATGAGCCAAAGTCGTCTTTACTTGGAAGTGTGTCAAACACGTTGCCCTGGTTTACCAGGAGGTGTGTGCTGCCCTGTATCTCAGTATAAATTGTAATAGTTTGAAAGCTGTAAAAAGTGCCCCATGCACCAACTCTCAGAGATTTATTTTAAATTATCAAAAAGCTCCAAAAATTTGGGAAGTCCCTTTACATGTACAGCTCACTGACTGATGGAGAAGACCACAGGACCTGCCATTCTTGTATCCTGGAAGCCCCCAAGTCAACAACTAAACCATGGGCAGAGAAGCCCCGAAATCTACAGTTATTCTATCATAATTTTTGAATACAGAACATTGCGTTGATAGTCATGATGTTCACATCCTGAACGTATTTGGTAAATAGGAAACTGTAGGAAAAGCAACCAGGAAAAGGAGGGTGCAACAGAACCACCATGCAGCAAATGCTTTAGGGGAAATTAGAAGCCGATGCTGAGCCATTTCCAGCCCAGCCTACATTTCTGTTTGGACCCAGAGGGCCAAGCAAAAGGAGGAGGAGGAAGAAACCTAAAATAAATCTTTAAAATAAATATCTTTCTCAAAAGAATAGAAAGTTTGAGGAGGATTCAGAGTAAAACTGAATAACTGCTTGAAGGAAGCAGGCACTGGAAGTAATAAACCTTGACCTGAGGTCATACCTGTTAACAGTCATTTAAAATGCCTTTTTTTTTTTTTTTAAACCAGATTAAAAAGATCCAACCCACACCAGCAACAACCCCCTGAATAATAGCGTAGATACTTAATTCCTGACAATGTCAGTGTTAACTAAAATCAGTGAGATAGTACCTAAAGCCCTCTGAGGGTCTCTGCCCATCTATTTAGACAAAATCAGTCATTACTTCTGTTTCAAGACAACAGGTCTGTCAACCACACCCTCCACCATGCAAACACACATTCACAGGCAGACACAACTGGGCACACGTCCCAAGGCAAGAGCTCAAATACCCAGTTCAGAGGGTGATTGTGGAACAGTGGTGGTTGATGTGAGATGTGCCCCCCAGACCAGCCCTGGTTGGTACTTGGGAGCAAGCTGAGGTATGACCAGACCTACAACATGATGAAGTCCCTCAAACACTACAGAGTTACTGCAAAAATAAATGTGGTTTATATCATCCTTTTCTCTGAACATTTTGCCCTCTACTTTTTTTTTCCTTTTTTTTT
>VZTU01000815.1:440994-528655 GCA_013400835.1 Zapornia atra
TTTTTTTGGAGGCTTTATCAAAAAACGTGAATCTGGAGTTTTGAATTCATTCAGTTCTGTAAGGTAATTTCCTCTTCAAAATGAAAAACGGAAAAGAAGTAGGTAATGCTTTAATTTGTTATTAGGAGTAATTACTGTCTGGCCTCGAGGGGTTACTTCTGCATTGGTTTTAACAAGAAACCCATTTAACATGTATTTATCTTTGTAAATTGTCCTGAATGATCAGCAAATACCTAATCATCTGCAAAAAGCTGTTTAAAACATCCTTACCCTGATAACAGGAAATTATAACCTATGAGACCAAAGAAGTTGAAGTGGCATTTTAAGCCATGATAGACATTTGCAAGAAGGCAAGAAGTAGGTATTTTCACATGTGGTTCTTTGGACCCTTTTCTTTGGTTGCCACCATGTCAGGGACACACCTATTGCATTCCTCCTGTCACTGTGCGTGGCAGGGACAGGCAAAGCCCTGAGTCTAAAGGCTTCTGAAGTCCTTGAGGAAAGACGAGTCCATATGTGGGACCACCTAGGCAAAGCATAAACCTTGGGTCTGGATGTTGAGAGGAACGCAAGCCAGGATTAGAGCCTTTACAGGAGGCTCACAAATGCTACAGGCAAGCAAAACACAATAAATGTGGAGAAAAGCTCAATACTTGAAAAGTGAGGGCTTCCCACTCAGACTTCAAACCTTTCTACATTCTAAGAAATTAAAAACTGTATTTATTATTTATTGAAGGCCCCGTGACGTGGTTAGAGTTAAAAACAGACTAAAATTGGACCTCACAGCTTTGCTTTGATGCATGAAAACAGACGTGAATGTCACATCATTCCTCTGCCCTGCTTTCTCTGCTCATGTGAGCAGACAGGAGATGGAAAAATACAATAATTTTCCTCCCTAGGGACTGTATAGCTCAAGGGATTGGTAATAGGACACAAGCCTTTCAGCCCTAAATCAATTACTCAGAATTGACTCAGGTTGTTAGTGACTGAGTTTGTTTGTTGGGCTGCATAAAATACATAAAACACATTCGCTCTCACAAGGAACATCACTTTGGCTCAGCACAGACTCCAGAATTGCTCCAAGAACACCTTCCCACCTTTTCCTACTGATTTTGGGAGTCTAACGGATCCAAAGCCTAGAGTTAAATTGCAGAAGTAGCTGTTATCACTATAGCTAAGAATATCCACACTCTGGACAAAACACTCTCAGAAAGTTTCTTCACAACATCTCCCAAATTAAACAACTTCACCCAAGGTCCAAGACTCCAAAATGCAGCAGATGAGAAGGTCTAAGAGTTTGTGTTAAGATAACTTCCAGGAAACCTGCTTCCAAGGCATCCTGTTAATTAAGAACTGAGTTTTCTTTTTTCTCTAACAAAAGTAAATGTAATTTTACAGATCCATAATTTCACCTTTCATGAGGCTTAAGAGATTCCTTAACTCCATGTTAATTCTTATAGGCATGATAATGAGCCAATAAATATCTGAGTGCAGATAATATTCAATCATCACCAATGCCTAACAATAATCACCAGTTTTGTGATGCTAAGCTGACCATGGAAGCAGAATTGGAGCATAAAATGACTGAATATTTGAAGGGAACTGTTCCCATGAGAGTTACCAACAAATACCAGGCATTTCTTTATGCTCTAGTTTGCTTTTTTCTTTTTCCAGACCCAGAGCACAACCAGGAAGCGCTAAGGCATGTGAAAATTTGTAAAACAAACACAGAAAGTTTCGAAAAAACTTTTCATAAGCCTCAGAAAAGTTTATGTTTGGTTTGAGGAATGCACAAAATAAAACAACAAAAAAAAATCAAAAATAAAAGGAGAAAAAAATGAAACCCAATTCTGGTTCTTATTTTTTTCTGAAGTGGTTCAACTGTCCCTAGTTCATCCGTGGGACTTTGCTCTGTGTTGACACTTGGCAGACAGGGGTTTTCATCCCAAGAGCAGATGCTCACAAATCAACTGAAAAAACACCCAAAATAAAACACCAAGCAAAAAACCCCCTCCAAATTACGATAAATTTTTACTGTACTTAGGTCACACAGAAGTGCAAAGGGAGAATTCTTTCTGCCCTCACAGACTTATTCGAGGCTCCAAACCCTAACTTGTCCTTAACAAATTATTTATAAATATACAATTATTTAAGACCTTTGTTTGCAGTGGAATCCTATGAACAGAAGCACCGGTGCCCGGAGCAAGATCCATGGGACCAAGGAGAGGTGGAAGAAGGGGATGGGGCAGCAATGCTGCCGTCCTGCCCCGTCACAGGACACCAGGCAGCACCCACCTCCTGCTGCACCCGAAATCCAGATCAGCCCCTGCACCCAGCCTCTGCTTTGTCACACAATTAGTGAGCTCTGCCTACCAGAACGCAGATGGGAAACCAATAAATATCTGTATCACTCACAAAACTGCATGGGGGACCATAAACAATGTATACCAGTCTTTAGTTGGGCAGATGAAAAGATGTTTTCTGTAGGAAGTCCAGAAACAGTTTCCAATTTTTAAACCAGACATAGATGTAGGGACACGTGCAGAACATGGCAGCGGACTTTATAAATACGAAGTATTTAATACTTTTAAAATCTTTGTTCCTGCTTCCCTATTTGTAAGGGCAGGTCTGTACAGACCGGACAGAGACAGCTCTAACTTAGTTTAGCAGCAAAAGGATGAAATCCTGAAATCAAGCAACAAAACCCAAATATTAGGTGGCATCACGGCTAAATGATGCAGGTAAGACCTCCAGGTAGGGATGGAGGCCATCTGCTTGGGTGTAAGATGCTGGGCAGCGCTGACAGGAAGGGAATTTATTAACAGGCTTGGCAAGAACCGGCCACGATTGTAAAAGCCTTTTCTGCCTAACCCAGGCTTTTCCAGACTCTTTTGCAATGCTGCTTTAAGAAAAAATACAGACACTGCAGTAGTGCAGGGATTCACAAAAACCCTTTAGAGAGTAACACAGGCAGGGAGTTTGCAGCACACCCACAAAAACTCTTCTACGCCTTGAGAAATCAAACAGGAACCTCCAAAAATGTGGAGGAATTAAAAGGGGTGAGAATAATAGTTTGGGACAGGTGAGTAGGTGGGTCAGTATGTTATGATTTCCACAGCCATGTAACATCTCCAGCTCTGACGCTGGTGGCTAAGCAAGCGTGGCAACCCCGCAGAGGAATAACCACAGCCTCGCTATCTGATGCCCGCATTTCGAGGTCCGTTTCAGGGCTCGACTCTGTCCTCCGGTACCATGGGTGCACATGGCCAATGTCACCCACCCAGTAAATCAGCCATTGCCCTGGTGCAGTCATGTGTTGTAATTATTTTAAAAGATTTATGGCAAGGCTTGCTTTCACACCACGGGACTTGCCTGAGCTGCAGGAATGACATTCCAAGCTTTTATTTATTTCTTTATTTGCCAGACCCTTAACGTTATCCCTCTGTAGCCTTTTTGGCTCATGAATTTACGGCACTGTCTAAAACTCTAATACTTCTCTTTGAATATACTTGTGGACGTTTCTGATCTCACTTTAATTGGGCATGCTTTAGGCTCACATAAAATATTAACATCTTAGCCAATGAAAGTCAGCGCCCAAAGCTCAGATGGGTCTAAAATTAATATAACCTTGTTTCTTGCTCACAGAAGCCACAAAAGATCAATTCCAGAGTAATTTTTTTTTCAGTATCTGATAGCTCATTTTATCTGGGCAAAACATACCTGTTTCACGCCCTTCTGGACATGCTGTGATGCAAATACATTGTTTGTAGAGTCTAAAGGAGACAGGCTGAAGCTTTTGATGTAAAGATTATTCAGGAAGGGTTTGATTATCTCTTCAGTTGACTTGTTCCTAGGTACACACGCCTAACAATTTTTCCATCTCAGAAACCAAAAAGTCTATTATTATTTTAAAAGTTAAATAATGTTGATCTAACTCTTGCTTATTAGCTTTGCTTCCTTCAACAAGGGTGTTCATGCTCCTTCACTGTCGCTGAGTGCATCATTCCCATCACCCCACGATATAATTCAACTACCATTTAGAGAGTACCTACAGGTTTCCTGTACACAGTCTGATGATTAAGAGGAGTAAAATTCAGTGGGATGAACATGCACATGATGGCACTGCTGCAGGAGGAGCTTGGATGGGTTTGGTGGGCACCAAGAATTGGCACAGGAAGAACCAGAGCTAAGGAAATTTATTGATTTCTGGTGTTTATGATAGTTCTTATTAACTTTTATTTTTCGTTTTCAAGTCCCTAAAATCATCAGTTGCTCAATCATAAGAATAGGACCACTACTGGATTCAATCCACCAGCTCACACCACGCACCTACCAGAAAAACAGAGGTACTTGCAGTTTGCCCTAAAGATGATTGTACACTACACAATTCCTATCCATTGCAGAAGCCCTGTTTACATCAGCTAAGAAAGCCATAGGTGTCAGCCCTAGAGATACCAAATCTGCTGGAGAAGTATTTTTCTGGGCCTTGGGGAAGGGTTAAAATTTGCCCCGTGCTGCCTCTTCCTCGTGACAGTTGCCAGAAACAGGAATCCACATTGAGCTGGTTGAGGTTCCATCTCCAGCCCCTGTCACAGCGATGACCTGCTGGCATTGCAAAGCCTGAAGGTTACATAAATCACCACCACCCTTCATGTTGTCTTGACCTTTTTTAATATTCTCTAATTTGGTTGGGTAATTGTTCTCCATCACCCCTCCAACTGAATTGTTTGGGGTGGCTTCAACCCAAGCAGCAGGATGCATGGGCTAGTTAGCCTGTGGCAACAAGGGACCTCACAGAGGTCAAGGTTGTACCAAGACGTGCAATTCCATTCTGCCTTCATGATACCAAATTTTGCCTTGATGATTTAATATGCTTTTCAGAGAAGGAAAAATAAACCCAGCCACCATCTCTAAAGAGATACAGACTATAGCACAGATACTATCCATACTGAGGTTCTTTAAACTAGCAAAGTTTGCTTTTGGTGAAGACAACCTTGCTTTTCACTTTCCTGCAGCAGATGTCTAAATAAACAGCAACTTACAGATAATACACTCTTGTTCAGAGAAGAATCCAACCACTGTTGACCTCAACAAGTTAGAGGTGTTTTGGCCACGTAGCAACTATCATGAAAATGTGATCAATCCTAAAACAGCCCCTGTTGAACGCTGAGCTTGAAGAGGCTGGGAAGCATACTTCCCTGGGTTTCAGAAGTCTTCTGAAGCAGGGATGCACAATGGTCTTACAAGTTCCTAGAAGTACCACCGCGTGGGTCCTCTTTACCAACTGAGTAACAGAAACAAATCTATTCTTTGGATTTGCTCAAAATGTACTTTCCCAGATCCCTGCCAATTCAATAGTTCTCTAAAGGATAATTAGAAACCTTTTGGAGCAGAGATATCCAGGTTCAAAACCCAAACCATACAAATTCTAATTGAGGGGTAGGGATTGCTTTAAAAGAAAAAAGACTGTTCCTAAAAAGCAAGCAGTGGTTGAAAAAAAAATAAAATATGATTTTTAACTGCAATAGGAACAAGCACTTAGTAACATTGTGTTATTTTTAATTTCCTCTATCTGAAACTTAAAAAAAAAAAAAATTTCATTCTGGGAATAACATTCAAAATATGAAAACATTCATCATTTAGACTTCTGTTAACTCCTGACACCCCTCTTGTCCTCCTGTACCACAACAAACAATCAAGATAAACAAGAAATTAAGTTCTGGCCCCTCCAGGGACCTCACAATCTTGTCTGGAGGTTTTGCCATTGCTATTCGGTTTACCCAGAAAGTTCTCAGATGCCTTTCTGATGGCTCCAGCGTGTAACCCTGAGAGAGATAAGCTCTGAGCTGGGGGACCGAGTCCAAGTCAGGAATTTATGGGAAAGCATGTGGAGCAGATGGTGGAGGAATGAGAGAGGAAGGGAGCCACAGCTGAGAGAGAGTGAGTGTTGAGACTGTGTCAGATGGGAGAAGGAGGAAAATTATGCTGATCTAGAAATGTACAGTGGAACTCTTCAATATTGAATTAGTAAATAACTAGGCAAAGACGTCTCTCTCTTTCAGGTACTCCAGGGCTTCCATGTTCACCACATACTTGCAATTAATGTTTTAATCCTCAGTACACCCCAACAGGAAAAAAAAACCCTACCACTGTTACTGATCTTTTACTGGTTCTGGCATCTTCCCCTCCAGTGCTCCCAAACCTCATGTTTCAGGTCAGCTTCAATCCAGTTCTCCCTATCTGGGACTTTTAATTCAGGTCCCCAGCCACTGCCTTCCATGGATATTGAACTCTCATCAGGATTGTTTGAAGCTCAATTATCTAAGGAACTTTTTCTTTCTTTTTTTTTTTTTAAATTTAGGAGGGAAAAAACCCTAACATATATAAAATAACTCCAAATGTATTTGTAGTGATAGTCATTTTTAATGATGGTTAGGGAAACATTAGTTTCCCTCACTTCTCAGCGTACCTCTCCCACAAAACAGTTCTTCTCTTTGCAATTGTAAGGGAAGAAATGCAATTATCCTTGTTTATTAGGCACAGATATAATTTTCAGCACATGGATCATAACATGAACTGGCAGTGAAGATATGTAACCTTCAAAAAGAGAAGAAAAAAAAAAGTTATAAGGCTCTTACTGCTTCTATTTTAAAAAATATGTCTGCTTGTCCATCTTCTATTTTCAGCAAATCCTTATGCTTGATGTCATTGAAAGCAATTCCCTTTTAAAGAGCATTATCTGTTTTAAACCTGCGAGTTGCATGTGAGGCCAGAGCAAGCAGCCGAATAGGAGAAGTGAAGGCATCCCTTACCCCTCACACTCCCAAATCCCCTACCCTAGGCTCAGACAAGAGCAGTCTCAAGGCCGCTCACTTTCCCCCCAACCCCATGAGCAGAAAACCTTGCATTCCCCACCGACTGGGGATGCTTAAAAAGCGCAATCAGGTATCTCTGGTTTCCAAGATCCTCCCCGCTTTCCCCCCCCCCCACCTCACACTTTCCACTCCCAGCCTGATGCCAAGCGGTGGGCAGGGAAGAGCCAAAATCCTTCTACCGGCAACAAAATGCTCTCAAGGGCCAGGCACAGATTTCCTTGCACTATTTCAGACGGTGCAATCCGCCTCAGCATACCCCAGCAGAAGCTAAAGGTATCGCAGCTGTCAATAATGCCACAGTCTCTGCTATTAAGCGTAAGATCAAAGTGACAGAAGCTGTCCTCATTTCCACCCACCGGAGTCTGGTGGTGAGAGCTGGCCCGGCTTCGTCAGGGAGCAGGCTGTCAAGGCAGCAACAAAAAGCAGAGTAACACTGATAGCATCTCATGAAAAAAGATCTCATGGAAATAAAAAAAAAAAAAAAAAAAAGAAGTGATGCTGGAAAGAGCACTTTTGGGAAACTCGGGAAAGCAGTAGCTTGTGCAGAGCATCAGAAGCTGTGATGCTGCTCTGCAAAATGTTCACAACCCAAAAGGATGTTCTCTGTCTCACACCGCGAGCAAATAGGGGTTATTTCTCATAGGAAGGACTTTTAATGGTAAATTAGGCATTTAAGGACACAGATCAGTGTTACATTTTTAAGGGTTTTTTTAGGCATCTAAATATTTCGTTTCAACCTCGTGTTGATTACCATGAGGTAATTACCTCCTTGATTCTCCTTATAATCCCTAACCCTGAGAGCAAGCATCATCCTCAGAGGTGAAAGCAAACAGACTCCCCATTATTGCTTTCGTGTGCTTCCTGACAGAGAAAGAAACATAAAATAATCCTAAAATTAGGGGGAAAAAAAACCCATTTCACCTGTAACAAACTAGTTGCTAGAAAAATCCCACCAGTTTTCGGTATCACCAGAATCCAAGGGATTCAAATCAAAAAAGTGATGAGTTTGAGTAGCACACAGTTTGATCCCCTCTGAGGGTCAGAGCTGACAACATATTTATATACCCCACGCAGGCAGAGATTACTGGATGGAAGCTGTCATACACAAAACGCTAGACACCATGTCATTCAGGACACCCGCCAGTTATTTCTCATGACACAACGTGATCTTCTGGGAATATTAGGGAGTACACCAGTGACTGCTGGAACTGCAATTGCCTTTTGCCCTCCAGTCCCAATAAAATAATTTTAAAAGACTGCTTTAAAGGGACAAACTGGTGAGTGGAAGAGTTGGTATGAACTCTGGTCTGGTTTTAAATTCCATTTTCAAACTTTTGAGGTCTGAGCTCGAAAACTTCGAATAGAAATTCCCTTTCTCTTGCTCTCTGCCCTGCCATTCCAGCACATCAATTCCACAGCCCAGACAAAAGACCAAAAAATGTAAAAAGATTTTAAAAGATAGCAAGATCAGGACAAGAAAGAAAACCCCAGCAACCCACGTCAAAATCCTTTTATAAATATTAACAAAGCTCTCTAAATGCCTAAAAATATATTTTTCATTTTGGACACAGAGTTTTCTTTCTTTCTTCCTTTTTTTTTTGGGCAAGCCAGCTTGTCCATTCCTTAAAAGATTTTACAGTTTTCACCCCAAAGAGATCTGCTTTCTTGCCCGTGCATGGCTGCATCTTGGTCTGTACTGGACCATTCATGTGCATGGTCTGAAAGGAGCAAAGAGAAACAGCAGTAGGGTGGTGAGGCGAAGAGGGAGCGCTTCTTTTACCAGAAAGAGTCAGGATATAAAGTATTTGCTTCATAAAAAGCATTTCTAACCAGTGCAAAAGCAATAATTTACCTGGAAGAGTATTACTCTTCAAGGAAGGACTGTGGAACATGATGGTGAGAAAAAGAGGGCTTTATGTTAAACACGTAAAAGGGATTTCCCTATTTACTCTGGGAAAAAGCTTGCTGGGGGATATGACACAGCTCTGTTGAGGAGACAGCACCAAAGATGGGGAGCACCCACCAAAGGACCTGGTATAAAAGGGACTCTCCTGCAGAGAGTCCAGTGAAGGGCTACGAAGATGATTAAAGGAGTGGAGCATCTTCCCTGTGGGGACAGGCTGAAAGAACTGGGGCTGTTCAGCCTTGAGAAAAGAAGGCTAAGAGGGGTTCTTATAAATATTAATAAACATCTCAAGTGTGGGACACAGGGGGAAATGGCCAGCTTCTTTTCAAAGGTCTGTGGGGACAGGACAAGGGGCAATGGCTTCTAGTTGGAGCACAGGGAGTTCCACACCAATCTGGGAAAGAACTTCTTCCCAGTGAGAGAGCCCTGGGACAGGCTGCCCAGGGGGTGTGGAGTCTCCTTCTCTGGAGACATTCCAGCCCCATCTGGACGCCGACCTGTGTGCCCTGTCCTAGAGAACCTGCTTTGGCAGGGGGTTGGACCTGATGATCTCCTGAGGTCCCTTCCAACCCCTATGATTCTGTGATTCCGTGACCTCAACATGAGGACAAACAGGATAAGCACAATTTGCAGTTCAGATGCAAATTAAGCACAAGGTTGTGTATTAGAGGAGCCGGAACAACTAGAAGCAGTAGGATTTAGTTTTGTTAGTTATAAGACAGGTTGTGATAAACCCTAGAAAGTGGGTAAGAACAGGTGGCTGAAGCGACAGCTCAAAAACTTCTCATGGATGTTTCCAAGACAAGTTTAATATTAACCCAAAGAAGAGTGTTGGTTTTGTTGCTCCCTGCTTCCATTTCTTTTTGCTTCCATTTACTGACACATTTCTCATGAACTCATACCTTAGTGTAAAAATCAGTGTTGCCAGGGTGGGGGGTCAACTAATCTATTTATGTGTTACAGGACCCATCTATAGGCACCCCTATAAATAATTAAAAAATAGAAATAGCCATAATGGCTTTTTAAGAGCATAAATGAAGACATGCATAGACTGTTAAAGACTATGCACTCTACATAAGAATGATGCACCCAGTCTTAGATACAGGGCTGTTTCAGGTCTATTAAAAGAAAATGGGGAAAAAAGCATGAGGGATTTCAAGGAGTAGGCTTGCTCTACAAGACAAACCATTTCAGACTCCAGAGGAAACATGGCAGAGAGTTGGGAGATTAAAAAAAAAGGGAAAGATATCTGAAAATGAGAAGAAACACTTTGCCATTTGTCCTTACCATCCTCACAGATGAATAACAACGTCTCCCCAAATTACTTAACACATTGGATCATCTGACCCACTTCTCAGAAGATGAGGTGGGCAGATATTTCTATTAATGCAGCAGGTTAAAGAAACATGCTGACGAACCCCCTCGCTAGGCTCCAGTTGTTTGTTGTCATTGTTTTAATCGGTTTACAACACAGATACATTACTATAGAAGTATCTGATTACCCATTCTGTCAATGCTTTGTAGGCCAATCTCTTGAACTAGAAGTGAAATCACTGGTATGAGTGGTGTATTTTCTAACCATGGTATTGTGTGGTAAATGATCAATGAGCCAAGTTGTGTTAAAAATCAGACAATCATTTTTCAAGGTGGTTCTGGAGAAAGCAGCACATATCACATACCTTACACTTTACAGACCACGAGATTTTAATAATTTATTTCCCAGAGGAGTTTTATGACCCTGGGGATAACAAATTTAGCTGTCTAATTATTAGCACACTTAAGTATAGGAATAGATTATTTTTCTAATATTCCTGTCGGTATCCTCATCAACACATCAGTGCTAAGATTTAACGCTCTCAGTGTGGCAAACCTCTGCTTAAAAGCATTAACTGAGGTGGCAGAAGCACTTCCTAGCAGTCATAACACAGTACAGCAGCAATCATACTCTTTTTTAATTGTATCCATCCGAGTTGTAGCCCAGCACACTACGGCTCACAATAGCAGCGCCGAAACGCTTTGAGCTATTAATGTCACATTCTACAGCAGTGTATTTTGGGGAGCTTGTAACTTTTTCTAAATGTGCCAGATTGTTAAAACTCCTTGTTACATGTTTATCTGCAAGTAAATAACGACGGGCCTGAGAGTTTAAAAAAAAAAAAAAAAAGAGACAAGACTTTTTGTCATTACTGAGATAGTCTGGTTGATGTTTAACAGTTGCTGTTATAATCCTTCCTGTGTCAAAAAATTATAGCTAATGTTAAATAAGAAAGCATATAGTTTTACAAGCTCCCAAGTACCCTGCTTTTAAAAGTCCCCACATGTCTCAGCAAGATGAGTAATTGTCCATCAGCCCATGGTTCATTAGGGACCAGAAATCAATTGAGTGGGAGGGTTCATCATAGCAGGTTATACAAACCTTGGCTGTGCTGGATTCCTGATGAATAGAGTAGTTGGGAAAGAGAAACTTTTATCTGATGGCTCCAAGGTAGTTAGGCTACTGACAACTATGTAGTATAAGGCTAATTGGGCCAGTAAGGAACAGAGGTAGAGGACAGGGTCCAAGCAGAGAATCAAATGCTCCTTTGGAGCTCCGAGGCCAGCAGAAAGCTTGTCTGGGAGGATGACCTACTGTATAAATGAAAGGCTCACAAAAATTAACCAAGTAGGAAATGCTTCTTAGACCCAAAAAAAAAATAAAATAATGTTTTATAGCTCTGGTTAAAAGTCTGCTCCTGTAAATTGTGGCTGTGCATGCTACAGGCTAGTTTCAGCCTGGATTTTATCACCTATTAAAATTAAAATTATTTTGGCTGAATCCTTCCTCTCCCTGGATGATGCTTCCTCTCCCATTCTCCCTCCCCAGCTTCACTGCTTTGGAAAGGTAACAAATTATCAAACCAATATGATTTCTTCCAGAGATTACAGCTCCTTTCCATGACCTCCTTATAAGAAGGCTTTTACTGTAGCCACCCAATGACAGGGTATGTGAGAAAAGTCCAGCATCCATTTTATTGCTCTGTTATATACAAAAGGAGTCACGAAACAGGCAAATATTATAAAAACAATTAAGACAGACATTTTGGGGAGAAAGCTGATCTTCAGCAATAGATGAGGTGCCGAAAATACTCGATTTATACTCTTTCAGCAGAATGAGCAGGGTGAACTTAAGCGTCTACATCTGCTCAAGACTGCTTGGCTTTAATCACTGCTAGCCTTAGTGGTCTGCATATGCTTGCAGAAATTCTTACAATGAGATGAATAAATACATGAAAGCATTTGCCCGCATGACAGCACAAAGCAGAGGTTCTGAATAATGATAGATGAACCTCAAAGGAGATCATAGGTTCCATTCAGCTGAGCGCTCACACATTAGGGTAAGAGCCCTAGCTACATAAACCACTTAAGCCTACAAAAGTGGACTGCAAACTGATGTGAGAACTACATCTCTGCTGCTCATGAGTTTAGGTTAGAACAACAGGGCACCAACTTTCCTCCTGCCATCATAAATCCACCTATATCAAGATTTACCTCCATACCTACCTCCAAACACACACAAAACTTTTGGAGACTGGAAGAAACTCAAGTAAATTGTTATGGTATTGATCTACCCGTCATTTACAACTGAAGTATGCATATTTCTAGTGCAACTCATACTCTCTGCACAAGGAGACCTTTAGAGGACATGGTTTTCCACCACTGTATTGTCACATTGTGGAGCAACAGGACCTTCATGCTGTCACCATACAACAGTGATTTCCTTTGTTACTACAGCCACAGAATAGGTGAAAATGGCAAGTGTAAAACTCATGGAAGTTTACCAGAACTTTTTTTCACTGAATATAACACTCTTCTAAAGTTGTTTTAGTGGAGCTCCCAGGTGAGCTCAAAGGCATTGATTTTCAGCTCTTCCAAAGGAAACTATGAGTGTCATTCACCACTCTGAGGTCAAAAATATTCTGCCTCCATATGGGAAACAGCCAAGAACTTGATTATGATTACTCCACTTCTCTGAACTAATACTCCAAGCATGCAGCACCTATGCACATACTTCACTTTCTATGAAAAATATTACTTGATTTACTCATATGAAAGATATTACTATATCCCTATTTGCAGGACCAAGTCTATAAACTGGATCCAAGAATACTTACAAAGCCTCCCCCCCCCCCATGACTTGAGCAAGCGCTGGATCTGGCTTTATATGGGCTGGATCTTTATTACCCAAGCATGTACAAGAGTAGGTAGACTTCTAAGACCTTGTGTAGACAGCTGTGATGACAAAAGTGAATCACATACTCTGTTCTTTAAGAAATTACTCAGACTTTCCTTTTTTCTTTCTTAAGAAAACAAAATTAAAAAGGTCTAAAAACATTAGAAATGCTACCGTTAATTTATTTTTCTCTCTCTGTGTAGAAGGAATTTCTGTTTTGTGTAAGACTTCTTTGAAGTTGACTCTCCATAAAGACATGAATACAAGGGGCTGGAATGCTCACTTCAGCACAGCCCAAATCCAAAGCTAGACAAAGACATTCCTGGTATTTAACTTTTTTAAGTTGTTGTTTTGAAACTTCCATTTTTATGTGAAGCTTCATGACATCCTGAGTCAAAGCAATAAATGCAGCCCATTTTCTGGGTCATAACACTCCCATCCCCTTCAAGAAATCATGCCAAATAGCAATGTCTGCATTCACTCAAAATAATACTTCCTCTAAAAATGCATGACATCTTATATGATTTACATCATGTTATGTTGCGGATTAGGTTAATGACTTCTTGTGCTTCTGTGAACCATTCAAAGCACCATGGACCAGAATATTATTTTTATATAAAATATAAATAGAATATATTGCTGTGGTGGTGGGTTATTTAACACATGTATTTCCACTAATATCGTAAGGGTCTAGAATGAGGGGTGGGGCCAACGTGTAACAAGCTCCTTCTTCCTGTGTAAAACAAATGTATTCTACTGCTCTTGAGGGCTAATTGGTCTATTTATAGAGGAGAATTAAATATTTTTCTAGCTTTGTTCTAGGGGGTTTATTTGGAACGTGTGTGCACTTTAAATACTGAAGCGCTTCATTTCAAATACAATGGCAACTGTAAGAGTGACCATCAAGAGAATTTTTTGGTCAACTATTGCAGCCCTGTTTGGATGAATTCCAAGATAGGGATAATATTTGGTTAACTTAAAGACTAGTAAACAACGAGATCACAGTAGTGTCAAAGGCATCCTCGGGATAACTCCATTTGGACAAACAGCCATTATTTTATTTCCTATTTCAAACATACACAATGACTTTCTCTACATGATGGAACACCCCTAGCTTAATATCACAGTGTACAAAACTAAAGAAAAAATTTGGAGTCATTAAGTCATTAATGGGTGGCAAATTGGTGGAATCTCAATAATCTGTTCCATTCTGAAGAGAAAATAGGGCTAGAAATTATTAGGAAAGAAAAAGAAAATAAACACAAGCATCGTTCATGACATTTTTTAAGGCTAGGGTGTGATCAGATCTTGAATTCTGAAAAGTCCTGGTATTCTGATAACTCTCACCTTGAAAAGTAACACATACAGCAACAGAACAAAAGGCAACAAGAACAGAGTTTAGACTCACCTGTCAGAAAGAAAAAACTCAAAAGTCAACACTGGAAATATTTCAGAAGAGTATGACAAAGTCATACTAAAGTGTGTGTGGTGCAATAAGTTATCAAAAACCCAATCTCAATACCACCTAATAAACCAAGAAGTTGACAATAATCAGAGAAGTGGGTACCAACATGTAAGCTAATAAAATCAAGTACTTTAGACACACAGTGCATAACTGAGCGGTGGAACTCATTAGGAAGACACTGAAGCCAAAACACAAGTTTTAAAGCAGGCTAGATTAATTGCTGAAGTATTTACCCAACAAACAGTAAAAGTTAAATAAACAGGATGTGATGATACAGTGATATTTGTGTCACCTCTGCTTCAAGAGTCTCCAATTCCCTGACTGAGGATCAGTGAAGATATGCCAAGGGGACTTCCTCTGACCTGTTCTTATGCTTTTCCATAACAATTCACTATTATCAACCACGGAGATAGTCTACTAATCAACTTTTGGACTGATCATTGCAAAGGCACACCTTACACAGAAGTGAAACAGTGTACTCATATGTAATATAATCATAAAACTGACATGTTTGCTTGGGTTTGGTACACTTGGAAAGAAAAATTAGGAATATTGAGAAAAAAGCAGCCTTTATGAGCCAAAACGTCCCTTTAACATACAATTCACCATACTACTTGATCTTTGGAAATTAAGAAAGACTGTTTTAGTGCTTCTCTGAGTCCCTTTGTCACAAACAATTATAATTCACCACAGGAATAATCCTCTAAAAGGAAACAGGGATGATCTAGTCCTGGATTACTCCAAAAAATGATTGGGTGATTTCTCCAAGATACTCTTCAGAAAAAACAAAACTTATTGGGATGAATCCAGAGGTAACTCAGTGAAATTTAATGGCCTGTGATATACAGGAGGTCAGACTAGATGATCTAATCATTCCCTTTGGCTTTAAACTTTATGAATCACGCTTGAGGTGGAACTGGTAATGGGAGTCATGTAATGGGAGTGGACATTGAAGCAACATCCCTGGTGCTTAGGGGAGCTCGCAACATTTGGCCTGAGGAAGAAGAAACCAATTAAGAAGGCCTCTCCTAAGAGGGAGAAACTGCCAAAAAAGGATTAAAGGGAGAGGTGTAGGCCTTGGTGATTTGGCATGAGAAAGCTGAGGCCTGAATTAGCCTAAATGGAGAAATGAAAATGGCCAAAGTCATGCCTGACCTCAAGTCTTTCAGGCAAGAACAATATTTCCTCTTCTGTGCATCCCCCTTTCACCCCTGAATGAACCCACTGGTTCAGCAACTGCAATCTTCCCACCCCCCATACCCTCCTTTTTTTTAACATTATTTGGAATTTGTGCTGGGGAAGTTGGGGTTACTGGTTCTCCCTTGTTTCTGTGCCTCCTGCTGATGGCTGGTAGCTTTGGAAAGTGGTACTGCATGTAGGGCTTTTCCTTTTGCAGTCCTGTGGTCTCCTCCATACCACTCACACAGCCTTCTGCCTCATAAAAGGTTAGGTTTGAAGCATCATTTGGGCTTGTTATTTTCCTAGCCCAAGAGTGACAGTCAGTCAGTCAGTCTGGAGGCCTTCCAGCCACCCAACGAAAAGGAACATTCACATTAAAAACAAACTATACACATTACAGCATTGGCTTCCTAACACAACTACCAATGACACAGCGAAAAGGGCTGCTTGGCCTTGAAGGGGGGGCGGGGAATACATAGCTATTAGATATAAAAAACTTGTAGCTCATGGATAGCTTTGTGATTGCTGAGATTCAACATACTAACAGCAACAGTATAATTTGCTGCTCTGCATTTTTAAGTTTTACTTCTAAGAACTGTACATTATTTATAGAAATAGCCTGATTTACATGCAATTCCTTTACAGCTGCCGGACTGCATATCCAGCCGTTTACATGGCACTGCTACATTACAACTTATCTCCTGTAACTATCTGTTTGAATAGCAAAATTAATATCAATCTGATCAAATATACAAGTCTCTTTGCATGAAAAATCAATCCTCTGCAGAAGACGTATTTTGAAGATTTAAGTGGGGTCTAAGTACTGCTCAGTCCTTGTGCATGCACAAGAGCGAATACCACCCACAGGGAAAAATATGCCATGGAAAAATTCATAAATAACTTTGAATAACAAAGACATTTGAAAATGTCATGATCTTCTTCACATATTTCCTAAGCTGAAAATGTAGTATAAATTCAAGGAAAAGATTAATAATTACAAGTTATTTGCTCAGTCCTACCGATCAGCAGCAGCCTAAAATACACTGGCAGATGTCTAGGCAAAATAAAGATAAACACAGTCGTGTTCAAACCACTTTTTAAAATTCTAGGGTGAGATTTACAGGCGGTTTTGGATCTTGTGACTTTTCGCTGTTTACTAGTTTAAAAATTTTAAAAGAGAAAAAAATTTGTTTGCTCTGTGGATGTGAGGCTTAACATCTTTCTTCTTGCTTTGCGTGCTTATGCTGATCAAAATATAATGTTTGAGACATTTTCCTTCTGCTGAACATACCACTGTCAGAATAACTTTGCACAGTTTATAGTTATTGTATGTAAAGTGTGCTTTGTACCAGAGATAAAAAGTTTTACTTCTTTTATTGATAGAGTGGCTGTGAAACCATTTACTTTAAAAAAAATAAAACAAATTAAAAGTCCATGGGGCTCTGACCTACAGAACCAATTGTTGATGGTCCGTAATGTAGGAGATTGTTCAACTATGAAGATATGGTTCATGAATTAGTAGGTTGTGACTGAATATAAGTGTTTGCATTTAACAGATCATTATACTATTCCTTTTTCTTTTTTTTTTTTTTGTTAATATACTAACCACGAAACTCCATATCCAGCTCAGCTTCTGATACCCAAACATCCATATCATCTCAGAAGGAAAATATCATATATTAAACCAGAATACCAGTATCACCAAAATCACTCTATTTGCTGAATCCACATTGCTGTCTAAGGAATGCTACAAAGGAATGTTTTTCCATCTCTCTATTTTGATGGAAGCTTTTTAAAGCTGTTGCTTTTGGATTGTGAGATTTTGGTTTCGCACCTTTCCCCCTCCCCCCCCCCCCCCCNGAAACACTGTCCAGAAAGTAGCAGGGTGTGACACCACATACCAATGACACATCGGGGGCAATGATGAATAGTATAACCTATAAAGTATCACATTTTGTTTGTTGCAAACAGAAACTTGCCAAAGACAGCGTGTTCTAGCTAGAGCTGTGAAAAAAAATTGCTAATCTTTGTTTCCAAAGATCTACATGCAGTCATGGCAATTTTTATTAATATTTGCAAATCAAAACCAGGGTAAAATTTCAAAAAACTAATTTTTAATCTATCATTATATGGAAGAAAAACAGTCTCCAAAAAAGATCAGAAATTCAATGAGGCCTGAGAGATACATTCCCCCAGAGCAACAGTCGTTTTCAGATTGAAAATAGCTTTTGTGGATGACTTGCCTTTTTTTTTTTAATCCCTCCTGAAGAAAGAACTACTTCCTGTTTTCATTTAGAATAAAAATAATAGCCAAGCAAATTGTATTCCAAATGTTTAAGTTTTCATGAAACAGGTGAAAAGTTATTACATGCTGGTGAGATTTTTTTTAAATAGGATCTTTATTCCTAGCTTAAGGGGGTCAGAGAGAGAGAAAGAGAGAAGAGATGAATGGCAGTGACATCTGAAAATATACAACTCCTTTATATTAAGAGAGTTTGGTCATATAAACCTTCTGTCTTGTTGCTTTGAGACCCTTTAATAATGTTTGATACCACTAAAGTTTATTGGTTTTATTCATGAAAGCAAAGTAAAAAAAAAAAGAAAAATAAGAATTTTAAATAATAGGCCGATCATAAACCTGAGCTCAATGAGTGATGAAGGAGTGTTTTCCTCTGGGGAATTACAGTAGTTGGAAGGGTTTGTTTGAATGTAACCCCAAGTTAAAAAAAAAAGGGGGGGGGGAAAGGATTAATGCTTCAGCAGGTTGAAAGGGAAAATTATTTTCCACATTATTCTTGCTATGAGCCATCCTGAGCGTTAGGTACTACTGTAATAAGTCAAAGTACTACAACTGAAATAATGTTCTTACATGTAGTTTCAGGCTATTTTATGGCAAAATATACTGGTCTTTTTAATTAGAAGATGCATAAGAAAAAACAAAGTTTGTGATTTTAGAGTCAAGAACTGATTTACACTTTGCTTCCATGGAACAGATTCAATTTTTTTCTCCAGCTGCAGTTGGAGAAATTATTTTTAATTATTTTTATTAAGCAGGTTATAAGGTTTGAAAGGCAAACAAATAATACATTCAATAGAAGAATGAACTATTTTATCTAACTTTTTCATGTGTAACTTTCAAAAGGCCTCCAAATTAGAATACAGCATCATTAAGCTTTTGACATTTGTCCAGTTAAAACTATTGACTCATACTTTCATTTCTTCCCCCTCAAATTACTACAGTGCCACAGCTGATCTAACTATATTTTCCATTTCTTATAAATAGCCACAAGAAAAGTATTAATTATCCTTGTACGATTTAATGCACCAACTGCCTTAACCTTTCAGGTTTTCTTAAACGCCAGCATAACAAGGCATATCCATGGCAGCAAATGTGATTTATGACAGGAATCTTTAATTTCTGTTTTTAAATATGTTACCCACCGATCTGCATACATTTAAATTCGCCTGCAACACTTTTCTCTGTCTTGAGGCTGTTGTTTAATATTCAAGGATGATTTTTGTCCACATACATTTTGGTCTATGTCACCTCAGATTAAATTATTACTGTTTGCAGCCTTTTTGGAGCAGGCCTCAGGCCCTTATTTACAAGAATCAATGAAACAGTAATGAAAATCCATTTTTCATACTATCAGCTCTGGCCTGCTTTTATTTAGTTAGCTGTGTCTAAGCAAGCAATTCATTTTGTGCAAATGTCACGTTGATAAAAAAGGACGAGCCAGGAAAGGGTTAATCATGAAATAAAGCCTCCGTTTTCGCCAGCCCCCCCCAACAGGAAAGCACATCTGTAATGGTAAAATTAAAAAAATATTTTCTTAATGTATGCAAAGTAATGTATATTGACACATAAGCAAGCCTTTTCATGATGAATATTGAAATATATATGCAAAGCACAGGAAATGTGTAACATGTTATAGATCTTTCAGTGTACATTTAGAGGAAATGAGCCATTTATATTCCACAATTTAGTGAATACCTACTGTTTATTGGTACAGAGCACATAGGAGTATATTTGTCTTAGTAATTTATTTAGGTAAATATATTTATTCTTCTAGGGGTTCTTGTGCTTTTTCTGGTTCTATAGTACTAGACATAAATATTTAACAATGCATTGTCTCAAATGTTATTCATGTAATTTATCAGGGGAAACAGTGGAGCTGTAATAACTTTTAAGCCTGCACCTTCACTTAAACCTGAGATTGATTTAAAATGTGGGAAACCGACTTTCTCCATATACAGTAAGAACGGGGATTGTTTCCCTGAAGGAGCACGGAGTGAGTCACACCAGTTTGGACGCCTGCTTGGAGAGAGGACAACCGGAGACAATTCACCCCTTCTCGGTTGTCTTCTCTAATCTCCCCATAATAAAAATATGAGTGAGTGAGGTTTCTTCAAACTAATTACTCTTACTATGTATCACCTCATTTCCCGACGCAGCCTCACTTGTTTTCCCGCCGCTGAGGTCCCTCTCACGCTCCCTTGGCTGGGAAGTCAGCTTTTGACTTCTTCCCTCCATCAACAAACCATCACCAGCCATTCAAAGGTCTCCTCAACGCCCTCCTGCAGTCATGAGACACTCCGAGAACCTCAGGTGGGAGGGATGGTTACAGCAAAGGGTATTTTTTCCTCTGTCAACTAATTCCTCAAGGCTTTAGTCAGCCAGTTTCCAGGCATTTCAGGACAAATTTTCCCTTACTTAATCACTGATGCCTGAACATAGACTTTATGAGTGGGCCTGCTAGTGTCTATTAGCATCCTCCGTCTCAGCGTCCGATCCTGAACTCCTTAGCGAACATATTCACACCACTGAGAGCGTTTTGCTACGGAGTTGAAGGCAATAAAGATATTAACTGATTATCTCTTCTCAAGCCTCCGCTTTTCCCATGTCTACAGCTCCTGCTCTGGCAACTCAAGGGGGTTCGGAGTAATTTCTTCTTCATCTCCTATTCCTTTCAGACATATACATCAAGTACTTCAGCAGTTGTCAATAACTCTTCTCTGCTATCACTGCTGATGTAATGCATACAGAGCTTGGGTTTGGCTTTTTTACTCTTTCTCTCATTCCCTTTCTCCCACCAGTTGCAGACCAGTTGGGCAGCCCACCCATAGGATTCCACAGGAAATGACTTTCAGATGAAGGACAGGAGAAGTTATACGTTATTGTGTTGGCAGCTTGGCACTGCACAAATGTTAAACACACAGTGTTAGGAGGCACAAGTGGGAGAGAAAATAACACGAGAGACTTGGGGGAAAAAAATGCTCTTAAGAAATAGTTATTCACGGTGTAACCTTGAAGATGCAATCCTTACCACTAGACAGGACGCTGGTCTGTGTTTCCAAAACCAGAGATTAAAATAAAAACACATGGTAACTCAGGATTCATTCAGAGGGGAAAAAAAAAAAAAAGAAAAAAATACATAGCAGTTTTTTGATTAAAATAGTGCAGGAACTGGGTCAGTGAAACTTCGGACTGAGACCTGACCTCCCCCGAGATTTAAAATGTTCAGGAAGCACAGGGCAGCTTTATATGGCACAAGCTCATGGTAAATTGAACCTTTTCCCCAAATCATTGTGCAACTATGGGCAAAGACACTGAAATATGACTTAAATGTGGAAGTTTTGATCTGGCACAGAAAACATGGACACTGTGGGATACTGTAAAGTAGGGCTTGGGCCAGGGAGAGCGGCACAAAACCACTGGTGGGGTTATGGAAATAAAGCCTATTTCATCTGGAGCAGCACTGCTTTGTAGGACCACACAGATCCAATGAATAAGTACTTCTTTCACCTTATCATAATCAGGGTTAAATATCTATAGCCACACTGGTTTGTATCCTTTAAGGTGGGGATGAGATTTCAACAAATAGCAGAAATGCCCTTTTCTGAAAGACAGATGTTCTCATCTCTATGGTGAACATTATCCTAATTTCTCACTGAGGTAACATAAGAATTCAGAATGGGGCCCAAAGCTACAAACTGAAGAGGAAACACTGCTCCCTGCGAGTAGCAAAGCATTTTCTACAAGGATGTCACTGTTGGCATCCCGACATCAGGGCCTCAAGCCTACTCCATGCCAAACCCAGCATTCATCCAAAACGTCCCTCTGACCTGCCAGATGAAAACATCCAAAGAATACAAACTCTTCTTGAGTCCTATAACCATGATAAAGGTTGGTTGTGGGTTTTAATTTTTCAAATTCCACAGAACCTTTATTTTTCCACATTATTTCTGGAGGTGTATGCTGAAAGAGGAAAATGATTTCAGCCTTTTTACACTAAAGCATACGAAAACCAGGTGAAAATCCAGAAATTTGTATTATAGCACAGGCTATAAACTTTAACTTCATAAAAAAAAAAAAAGAGGGCACTAATAATAAAAAAAATGCTGTTACAAGATCAATATCACATTACAGAGGTGTTTTTGCTTGTCTCCAGCAGATCAACATTATTTTTGGATATGCATGTACTTAGTATGTTGATTAAAATTTAGATATCCACATCTTATCTAGTATATCCATTCCCTGGCGCTTTTGTTCTGGTTAAATATCCATTTTATTTTTTCACATTGTGCCATGTATTTTGGTTAGCACTGAGAAATGATTTTTCATTCCTGAAATTTCAAAATTCCCAGCTGTGTGAATTGAACATCACAATGGTGAAGAATGCCTGTTTATACATTTTCCTCTTTTGCTGTATTTTTTGTTTAGATTCCATTAAAAAAAATTCTCAGCTATGATGCTCAATGCTTTCAGTTAATAATAACCATCACTTCTTTGGATTATTACAACGAATAAATGACAGCGTTACAGCACATGTGTTAAGCATTTATCAGAGTACATGACAGAACACTACCCTCAGAGCACAAACATGAGTGATTATATTTCTGCTCTTTTGGTTATTTCATAAGAAAAGAGTCTTCTTTGCTCTTCCAAAGCATATTAAAAGCACTATGTGGCCAAAATTATGGACTGCCTGATGGCTCATACAGACCTGGAAGGCCCTGAATGCAGCTTGCGTAGGGGCTGACATGTTTGCTCTGATTCAACTAAGTATATCTCTAAAGGAACCCTTAGGCTTTCCAGTGTCAACAGTCCTGTTTTGTTTGCTTTTCTTCCCAAACAGCCACTTATTTAACAGAAGCAAAGTAAGATCAAAAGGGCATTTAGTTAATTCGTATCAAACTTTGTCACAGAGCATAAAAAAAAAGAAAAAGAATGGGAATTTCAGCAATATTGTCAGACTTGCATATACCCACTGGAGGATGCAATTCATACACATCAAGTGTGTGCCCATGATGCCATTTTATCCATTATATTTTCCTTCTTCAAACCCAGATCACAGAATTGCAACACCGTTGATGCAAAAAAGCAGAAAAAATACTATCAGTGATGGATGAAGGTTTTTTTGCAGCTTTAAAGAGAAGGAGACTAACAGCTAGCCAATTGACAATTACTTTTAGCTGAATAAAGCCTTTATATTTAGGTATTTCTAATAAAGCAGTAGAAAGAAAAGAAAAAGGGAAGGAAAATAAGTTTTCTCATCTTATCCTGAAATACCGAGCTCTGAAAAAAAAAAAATTTCTATCCCCAAGCAGGACACATATGAGAACAGATTCAAACTGCTTTAATCATTCTGCTGCGTTTAGATCATTTCAGAACAGAATATTCCACATAACTTCAATTTATTTAAAATAGTATTTAACAGAAAATAGCAAGCGGCTTCCTGCTGAATTCTCCCAGTATTTAACAAATATATTTCCACTTCCTGAGTCCAATTAAAAACTTGATCTGGCACTAGGTTTTCCTTGGGTTTTTCAGTTTTGGTTGTTTTGTTTTGGGTTTTTTTGCATTTCGTTTTCATAGGTATAGGTTCAAGTTATTTTGGTCACTACCTCTTTTCTGTGCATCCTTAAGGATAATGTTAGAATTAAAATTTATTTACTTTCAGCCTATGTTTATATGCTATCCTCCTTGTATTTTGTAACTGGTGGTGAGAGCTTCATGTGCATTAACATTTGCAGTAGGAATAGTTCACTCTATTCATGTAACTATGTACTGGAAGGAGATAAATGCCTGCCAAACCAGGGCAACAAAACTCTTCCTATGAGCACAAGCACAAACTCCCTGTTATGAACTGGGATCCAAAAAGAGGTCAAGCAACCCATTACTGTCAAACAAAATATTCCAGAGAACTGATTTTCAAATAACAAGCCAGTGGATTGCTGAAAACAGAAAAGAAACTAAAACTAACATAATATAAATATGGAATACTAAAATAAAACAAAACACCCACACGAGTAGAGTAACTTAGAAAGTGTCACAGAGAAGACAATCTTCATACTGAAATTCTTACAAGCTTGTAAATATTAAGAAAAAGATATAGGTGGAAGACATGGTATGGATAACTACTGCTCAAGTACCACATGAATTTGCAAGGACATGGCATTTCACTGCTTGTGTAGACAAGAGGACCACCACCGACATAAGCCCAGCACAAAGGAAAACTACATGAGCTTTGAAGTGCTCCTTTATCATCTGTTCATCAGAGATGTGCTGTTGTGAATATGGCAAAGGGCATTTCATTTAACCTTCAGCCCAATGTCCACATCTTGAGATTACCTACAATGGTCTGATATCCTTGTATGCTCACTTCTAGTCCTACAACCCAAAAAGTTATGCCTTCTGCAGCTATTACCCCTCACCCTTTCTTCTTTAACATTTTTTTCTGACTTGGTGCCAGAATATTTAGTCCATCCTAAGGTCTATCAAGTTTTATATTACCTATTCTACTCTCCACCTTCATCTATTTCACCACCTTTGGACAAGGAAAAGTCCTTTCACCCTATGCTTATACAGCACCTACCATGGGTTGGTGCTCAGGCAGTAATGCTATCCCCAAAAAAAGAAAGACAATGCCACATAGCTATGATAAAATTCCACATCAAATCTGTGCATAATTACATTTCACGAGGTATCTCCTTTTTCATAGCTTTTCTTCCTCTAAGGAATGCTTTATACAGGGAAAAAAAGAGGAAAGATAAAGCAAGAGTCTCAGAAACCAAGGGATTTGAATCTGCAGTCCCATTAACAACCAAGAAATTGGAAGTCCAGACCTTTCAGGCACTTAAATGTTCTTTGATGCTTCCTAATTCTACTGATCTGGCATTGCTCTATAAACTTGCTCAGAAGTTCAAAGTTTCTTCAAGTCCTCCTCCTTAAAAGGCCCTTCTAAGCAATGAAAGGAAACAATATCATGTCCTTTATGTCACCAGCAACAAAGGCTGGATGTCAAATACTAACCAGCTCTGAAAAAAACATTCATGATTATTAAAAACCAAACAAATAAAAATCTATAACCACTATGGGAAAGAGTCATTCAGAAGTTGAAAAAAAAAATCCTAACAATGAATTGTTGGGTAAGTTGTTCTGTGAATATTAGCTATTTCAGACAAAAATATTCACATGCTTTTCATATTAAGGCAGGTCTCTAGAAATGGGATGTTGCACTTGGTTTTGTTACATAACAGCAGGATATGACAGTATGGTACCTGCCATGCCAACCCACACACGCAGAGCACAGAAGTAGCAGCCACTGAGTGGAACGTATATGACTCAACCAGCCCAGATTGGTTTTGGGATACTACCCCTTGTTTTCTCACCTCAGGCTGACCAAACATTTGTCTTGAGTTTGTTCTTCAGCAGAGGGTTGTGGAGTCACCATCCCTGGAGGTATTTAAAAGGCCTGTAGATGAAGCGCTTAAGGACATGATCTAGAGGTGGACTAGGCAGGGTTAGGCTGTGGTCAGACTCAATGTGTCTTCCAATCTAGGTGATTCCATGATTCTAGAGAACAGGACTGTTCACTACAAGAATTTGGCCATTGCAGCATTGACCCTTGTTAGGTCAACTGCCTTATGTTTTATTTTCAATCAGTGAAATTTTTAGTCATAAATATCACAGAGCATCATTCTTCCTCTGATTGCAGAAGCCTGAAGATGCCTATAGCTTTCAGCAACAAACCTGTGTCCAGTACAGAAACAACGTTGGTGTTTTTTGGTGCTTAGTTGCAGCTTAACATATGGATGGTCATTTCTCTTAATAAAGACCTTTGATTCAGTGCAATTCAGAAAGGCAAACGATAACTTTGAGTTACTAAAAGCAAAGAAGCGAAGAGCGAATGCGCCCAAGCTGGCACTACAGAATGCCACATCTGCACTGTTGCTCTGCCAAAAGCATTGAGGGACATCCACAGGTTCATAAATCAGTGAAAACCAGATGATCTGAGGACTCTTTATTTTGTATAGTCCCTTTCCTATCAGGCTGGAAGATGCTAGATCATATAATGGTCTGGGTTGGAGAGGACCTCAAGGATCACAGAGTTCCCACCCCCCCCCGCCACAAGGAAGGCCACCAACCTCCAGGCCTGGATCTACACATGGTTGCCCAAGGCTCCATCCAACCTGGCCTTGAACACCCCCTGGGATGGGGTAACCACCACCTCTCTGGGCAAATATTTCTTAGTGAGGATCAAAGGCTTGAGTGCAAAAAATTCTTCCCCACAGCCAAGCCAGTGGCCTGCAAAACCAGCTTTCTAGGAGTGCCTTTTCATTACCTCAGCATAGTTTCTTTTTAAACCCATTACCAAAAGCTCGTTACGAGGTGAGCCTTAAAAAGAGAATTAACAGAGCCTGCACAAGCTCTTTTCATTATCTTCTCAGATGCCCAGTTTTACTTCCCCGTATTGAAAAGTTTGAAGGCTCCTCAGTCTAATGAGCATTAAAATCTCAGGAGTATTTCTGTCTGTGCGCTTACAGAGATCACTCCTCCTTTAATCCCAGTGCCTCATTAGTTACTTCTGTAAAGCAGAGGCCAAAGGACTGAGTTTTACGAACATGGGCAGGAGCTCCAAGAGCACTGACTTCAGAGCACACAGCAAAAGAGAGGGTGAGGTGCACCAGAGACACCAACAGTCCTACACTGGTTACGTAGGAGTTAAAACATTTGTGACCTATTTAAAGATCTCTCTCTAACGAATGATACAAGGGTGGATTCCCTTGGTAGAGCTAGCACAGCTCCCAGTAGTTTTAGGAGGACTTAACACAAACTATTGTCCTCTCAGAGCAGGAACAGACAAGCACCTTTAACTACCCATTCCACCCAACGTTTATTTTAACTTGTTTTGTTAATTTAAAATATATCTAATCATATATTTATCCTAATATCAGCTCCTCAGGCAAGAGCTTGTTGTATGAAATAGATACACATAGCTTGTGTTTTAAAACATAAGAGAGTGACTTCGTCCTTGCTTTTATAGGCCTGCTAGATTCAAAGGAATAGCCCCTGGAAATAGTAACTGCTGTGATATGCTTATGGCTCCATTTACAGACTTTCTTATAGGTTCATAAATGGAGACTAGGAGGAGGAGGGAAAGGAATAAAATTTAATAACTGAATAAAAATGTAAATAAAGATTTGCCTAAAATTACTTGTCCAAGAAATAATTCTCCCTCCCCCTTAAGCTAATACTTTGATAAGCTCTGAACAGTGATCCTGATTTGGAGCGTGACCTTTGAAAATGCTCTCCAGCTTGATTAAAGATGTATTAAATTTGTTTAAATAAACCTCGTTGTAATGGCACATCATTTGTAAGAAGCTATTAGGGGGCTGGAAACTGTGCTGCTGTATTTGCATGAAAATGTGCCCTGCTCGAATTGAGGATCTCTCCTGAATTAACTGCAAAGGAAAAGTGACACTTTCATAATTTTTTTTGACAAAAGGGGAGGAAAAAAAAACCCAACCAACCACCCCACAACTTATAAAACTTCATGGTAAGTAAGCTCTATGAGAAAAGAGTTAACTGCATATCAAAGCAGGGCTGTGGACACAGCACGGTCGTCTTGAACCACTCTGCCCCTTTTTTGTCAGGGTTTTCTTGACTTAAATTTCTTTCTTTTTTTTTTCCCTGCTTACCCAGCTTTTCAGGGAGCTTTTTCAGCTGATCAAGAGAAAAACAAACCTATGTTAACAGAGGGAGGGGCAGGGGGGAACCACCCTGTAATACAAAATCTTGAAAGATACAGCTTGACATTGATTATATTAAAAAAAACCCCAACAACTTTGTCCTTTCAGGGGGGTTTCAGGCAGTCTGATTTTACAGCAGTCCAGGAAAAGGAAAACCTAATTCAGGATATCATGGAATTTATGTGATTAGGCAGAAAGGTGGATGAATAGATAGATAGATCCCATTCCTGCTTGAAGCATATAGATTGCCAAATGTACTTTAATTTCTTCCAATAGCTCCCAACTGAGTGAGTAACTGCTACGCTAATGAAAAAGTCTCTCTCCCTTAAATCAAATTTTAAATTAAAACCTTTCCCATTTCCCAGCTAAAGCCAGGGCTCTAGGATACGTATGTGTACTCAGGGGCCTGGAGTCTTTCTTTGTGCCTTCCTCACCCCCTATGTCACATGTCAGCCCTCTACAGCCATCCTGGTACTCAGATTCTTCTATGTACTCAAGGCAACACTGATTCACCAGCAGGCAACACTCAATGCCATGAGTGCTCAGAAGGTCCCTGTCCACCCCTCCAGCCCTCACCCCCCAAATCACAAGGTTACACTGCAGAGCACAAGGAATTCTTCTCCATGCATAATGGACTTCCATTTTCCTACTTCTTCTTCTTGCTGTTTAATATTACAGATCTTATTTTCTTAACCACCTCCAAAACCACAAGGGAAAGAACGTGTGAAGTCACGAGGACCTCACCAAACCTCAAGAGTCAGCAGCACTGCATGATGCAAGAGCCTGTTGGTACGGGCACTTTGCAGAGCAGGGAACATCTTGCCCTACAAATGCAGAACATCCCAAGAATGAGATTTAGGTACTTTTTGCTTGCAGCCATTCCTCCCTTTCTTTTCCCCAGCCACAGGTAAAATCCAAACCCAAAGAAAACTCGAGTTTTGCAAAAAATCTACCAATAGGCTATTCATCGTTAGCAAATATCAAGCACAGTCACCATTAGGCTGGATTCTGTTCCAAGGGAACTCAAAACAAACAGCACAGACCCTTTGGTGCTTGAACAAAAGGGTTACTGAACCAGTATCGAACCAGAACTAAGGAAAGGTGAAATATTAGCAGCAAAACCTGCCAACTCAGATCACAGGAACAGTTCAGCTACTCTGCCAGTGAAAGATACCCAATACCCTCAGAAAAGATCTAAGAAATTTGCCTTTACTAGATGAACTTAAAAGAATGGATCCAGAAATATCTTGCTTAGTAGGTAGATTAGATTCTGAAAATATAATCTGGGAGACGAGTTTCCCAGGCTGTATCATTATGTTTCTTTCCAACCTGCTATTTTCTGAAACAAAGTAAGAAGAATCACCTATATTATGCTTAGTTCTACTTCTGCCATGTGCCTTTGTATTTATTTTCTGCACTAAGCTGCCATGACCTTATAAATCTATCTGCATATGGGAGTTATGCTAATCACCCCTCTCTGAACTTTCAAACCTCTGTTATACAGGAATTCTGGTACTCGTGGGTGGATCCACATATAGATGGAAGGACCCAAATGCTACTTTTTTCCCCTGCATTTCCATCCTACATTTCCTTATATGACGCACAAGTGTTTCAGGAGGCAAGATTCAAATCCTACCCCTGAGTGATGGGTACCCAGAGGGGCAAAGCACAGTCAGGCCCACACTTCTCCCATGAGTCCTCTGCTCAGTGACCCAGCTAGATCAAAACCTGTGTGAGTTTCCTCCTAGACCTGGATGGGACCAGCAGTGTTCTGGGAAGGGAGATGGAAAACATTGAGGAAGGTGAAAGAAAGCTTTTTCCACATCTCCACAAGTCTTGGTGAGGGCTGCAAAGTTCCAGCCATGATGTTGTTGTGCAAGGGGTGGCAAACAGAGCCACCCCCTGGCAGCTCCCTGCACAAGAACTGCCTCCTTCCCTGTTCATGTGGACCACATCCTCAGTGGGTGCAATGTGGGAGCTGAGCAATGCAGGGCAGGCCAGCCCCCAGAAAAGTGGCAGGGATACTGAAGCAGAGAGAAAATTGTAGAGGACCACAGAGAGGAAACTTGAGACACCACTGGTTTTAATCTGCTTCCCCACAGCCATCCTAAACTGTCTTAGAAGAGTCATTTTCTTAATTGGGTGGACTGGCCATCTCATATCAATGGGAGTATGGTGATCTACAGAAACCTGGCCTGCTTGGCAGCAGTGAGCAGCTGTCAGAGGAGCCCAGTTTTCTTAAAGTCTGTGCCATCTTCCTAAGCTAAAGAACCACATTTTCTTCTTCTGACGTTTCTCCCATCTCTTTTTGGTTTTAATTTACCATTCTAAATTGAGATACTAGAGCAGGTGGAAGCAACCCAGCTCCAGGCTAATTGGTTCATCATGCACGTTACGATAATTTTCATTCTGGATTTCGATTAGGTCAGTATGGAGACTGCCTTGGTCAGAGTCTGTAATGATCTGCTTATTAACTCTGTTGCAGGGTCCTTGACTGTACTCATGTTATTAGAGATTGCAGCTGCCTTCAGTTCTGTGAACCATGTAGTTTTATTGGACTGTCTAATGTCCTGTGCTGGACTATCTAAGTGCTTGGTTTCTGTCCTATCTGGCGCCAGGATTTCATTTGTTCCTTCAGCATACCTCCAGCCACGCTGAAATTGTGTGTATTTTTCTCCTGGGTTTTATTCCAGTACCACCAGTACCATTAAAGAGGGTGTTTTCTTTACTGAACAGATAATCTGTGTATAATTTTCCTATCAAATTCTGGTATGGTGATCTTCTAGTTTTCAAATATTTTGAAAGTTAGGCTCAGAAAACTTTTATTAGGGCTTGACAAAAAATAAAGGGTAATGAATCACTAGCGATCATCAGAAGATAGAAATATACTTGCAACAACAGGCAACTCTCCTTATTTCTGCTGTAATGACAGGTAGCTTGTTATTGGGATATTGCAGCAAATCTGGAATGATTTTTGAGACTGGGCTTTCCACATCTGGGCACGCCACTATCACTTTCAGTATTTCCTCATCAAAACGGTGTTTCCAGAAAAAGCCATTTTCTTGCTTAGCTGACACAGACCTCCTTTTTTTTAATGCCTTTATTACAATCAGATTTGATTACTGCAATGTATTTTCCTGCTCATCTTCCTCTTGGCAGTGTTAGTTCCTTTCAGTGGTTCAGCAAAACTTCTGCCGCTGTCTAAAAGTGCTGACAATAAAAATCCTGTTTGCTATTACACGTGTTGTTCTTTGTGCTGCTTCCCTGTTTGTCCAAATGTAACCCCCTTAAATGGTTTGATTTTTAAGAATGAAACTTTATATTAGGTACAGGATCTCCTGATGTGGGCAGGAATGTCCCAGAGAAGCTGGGTAACTTCAGGGCAGCGGGAGAAAGGGGTGAGAAAGAGATGGAGGGGTTTTTCACCAGTTGGGAAAGCAAGTCTGGAGAGAGGGCCCAAGGTTGGCATATATGTGGAAGGAGTGAAGTACAGCTTCAATATGTTGAACAGGTAAAAGAGGTTATAAATTCCCTGAGAAAAAGGCTTCTGTTAGATAATTGCTTTTCCCTAATGAAAGTTACCTAATAAAAATAACACAGCCCTAAGGTGTGCAGTTGCCTGGCAGCTTGCAACAGGATTTCAATTCAAGATCCCTTGGCTTTTTTGACATAGCCCTGATTTACTTACTCCTTCTAGTCCCATCAGCTCCTCTCTCATTTTCATTCTGGGAGACGTTAATTCTCTTAATGTTTTTTCAATAAAGGAATCAAAGGTCTTTTGGTCAGACAATTGAAGCAATCGGCACTGGCCTAACAACTGGTGGCTGTGGTTAAATTCCCAGCAAATTCATATAGACAGATATGAAGGAACATATATAAAAAATACCTTCCTCTAAGGGTTCCAAGTAAAGCTTTCATTTTCACATATCTTACCGTAAACTTAGCTTATGGAAGTTTGCCACATAGCACTCTGGACATCAAACTGTCCAAGCCAGAGTCTCTCTGTCTTGTTTAGCTCTGACAAGCCTTTGCTCAGCTCCAAATTTAAATATAACTATTTGCTCAGCTTGTTTGACTACATTACCCCACCAGCTTCACTATAAATTTCAGTTGCCACAATTATCACTGACTTTTTTGGATGAACGTCCAACCACTCAGCTGTTTGGAGCATTTCGGGCCTTCAGTTTTTGTAACAGAAACAGGTTTGTTCTGTTTTATTTGTGTTTTAGGGTTCTTGTTTGGGTTCATTTTAGTGAAGCAACAGACTGGCAACCGCCTCTCTTAAGTGACGTTCCCAAAAAGTGATAGAAGGCATTGTCCACTGAACATATAGCTTAGAGGTTAAACAATATTTAAATTGATACTGACAGACCTAAAGTAAGAAAAAGTGGATGTGTCTTATTGGAATCTTTGTGTAAATGGCCATCTCTGCCTTACATTTTAGCCTGCTGTTGTTATAATGACATCTAGAACTTTTCTCCCTGCAATAGCAGTCCTGATGTCTCCAGGCTCAACATTGTGTCACATGCAGTGACATTCATTTCATTTCTCCTTAAGGAAGACCTTTCTCTCAGCCTCTGTATATATTTAAAGGAGAGGGTACCTTCCTGAAGATGTGTGTCCAGTTGCTTTGGAGCTATGGGTTGCCAGAAATCACGTTTCCTTATGTACTGGGAGGCAGCGATTTTTCATTTATGAAACCTGACATTCTGAGTACAGCTGCCAAGCTAATAGTTGCAGAACAAATTATAAAGCATCCCAAGTGCAGTTGCCCTACTGAACTTTTCCTTGTCCAGCTTATATGGTATTTAATTAAATAATGCTCCATTGCACACCATTAAAAAATTATCAGGAAGACCTTCTAGTAATAAATATCTCCTCCTAAAACAGAGTGTAAAAATCTAGTCCCTGACCAACATAAAACCCTTCGATGTATGCCTCTGGTATTGATATTCACCGCCTGGTCTACATGCTTACACCTAACTAGCATCTCAAGTACTCCTAAAGCACCCATCACAGTTGTATCAAAGGATCCATAATTTGCAAAATAAACTTTGTATGCCATAAAACTATATGAATCATGTCATGTGCAACAAAAATCACTGGGAATCTCTATTCCAGAGCTACTAAAAATTTACCTACTTCACACCTCACTTCTTTTTTGGTCATTTATTTTTACTTGCAGTTGAGTGAGGTTTCATGATTCCATTTTCTCAAGTTTCTGCTTCATCACACTACGTATGGAAGAGGGGAAAACACCAGCTCGAAGTTCTTCCTTAAAGGAGCAAGTTAAGCAAAGCCATGAGACAATTTATCCAGAACCATAACAGAAGTTCAATTTAAACTCGAGTCAAAGGTTTCAATCTCCAATCAGTGATCTCAAAGCTCTGTGTTTAAAATAATCCAAATAAACTATCCTAAATGTGCATGATTTCAGAGTTAAAGGGAAAGGTTCAAGGGGTCATAGCGTACCAATTACCTATAAACTCTTATCAAAGGGTATCAGCAAAGTACTTCCACACAAAGGAAAAGAGGGAGTAACAACATGAATCATAACTATACCAATGAGAATTCCTTGACCAATTTTCTAACACCTGTAAAATGCTTATCTTCTTTCTCATGCCTTTCTTAAACTTAAAGTTTAAATGCAAGCTTTACTGATTGCACTGATAGTTATCACAAATTTCCATGGGATAATCACAGAATAAAGCACTGTGTAAATGGACTGTAATTGTAAATTGTCAGTAATAACGTAATGCTGGCATTGGTTAATTATGGGCTATATTTGATCCATATGTAACACTTTAGTTCCTTCAATTTGTGTCAGTAATAACCCAGACCAATATTAGATGGGAATGATTTTTACTCCAGCAACAATAAATCATAATGAGAGATGTTGGACTTTATTCTTTAAAGCTTCCCACAGGCCAAGTATCTCAACTTTACACACAGTTAGAAATCCAGGGATAAGTCTTTGAGGGCAGGGAATGAGGGTTGGTTTATATAGTATAGATGCACCTCCCTTAGCTGAAGCAAAGATTGTGTCAGAGAAAAGGACTCTCATAGCTCTCTGTGTGTTGATATTGCTTAGGGAAGGTAGAAAACCACTCCTAGGTGAACCAGAGCAAGAAGCACAAGGTCTTACTCAAACTCATACGATTTAGCATAAGGCATTTAGTAGGACTTGACTATAAATGAAAAACCATGCTGTGCTGTCAAACATCATTTTGTAGGGTAAACTCTATGAAACAAATAAAACTGCATGTCTAGGCAGCAACAGACATTGATCTTTAAAAGAAGATCTTTAAAAGAAAGAAAAATCAAGTATAACCTAAACAGTCAGTGTGATCTAAATGTTAAGATAATTCCAAAAAGTGAAATCCTATCTCAACCGAAGGGAGTGAGAAAAAACAACTTAAATGTATTTGGGTCTCTTTTTAAACAATGAACAAACAAATCCCAACCACAAAACCCAAGCAATTTATTTATAGTTACTACTACCACATGCCTCCCCTCTTTCCTTACGTACCAAGATGTCATCATACAGAGCATCATATTCTCAGACTGGCCAAAAAAGCTCTAGCAGCTTTACCATCAGGTTTCTGGAGGCAAGGGCCATGAGAGGTCCTGCTGTGCCACCCCAACAATCTAGACAGAGGCTTTTCCTCTCCCCACTACAGGCATTAATCACTAGATCCAAATTGTTAAAAAATCCCACATTAGTGACTTTTGCTCAATTTCCTCCAGAGAGGAGACCTCAAGCCTTTAAATAAATTGTCATAAAAATCACCGTAGACTCAAGAGAAGTCAAAACAGTTCCACAAAGCAGAGAAGTCACACCTGCTGTGAGCCACACTCTTACCTGGACTAGAAAGCCTTCTATTGGTCCCAACTTAAGACAGCATCAATTGTGACTTCAGGAAATAAAGTCAGGCTCTGAAAATTGAGCAAAAGTCGCTAATGTGGGAGTTTTTAACAATTTGGACCTAGTGATTAATGCCTGTAGTGGGGAGAGGAAAAGCCTCTGTCTAGATTGTTGGGGTGGCACAGCAGGACCTCTCATGGCCCTTGCCTCCAGAAACCTGATGGTAAAGCTGCTAGAGCTTTTTTGGCCAGGACAAGGTAGTGCTGGGAATCACAGAATTGTAGGGGTTGGAAGGGACCTCCAGAGCCCATGGGGTCCAACCCCCTGCCGAAGCAGGGTCCCTAGGACAGGGCACACAGGTCAACATCCAGACAGGGCTGGAATCTCTCCAGAGAAGTAGACTCCACACACCCTGGGCAGCCTGTCCCAGGGCTCCCTCATCCGTACCAGGAAGAAGTTCTTCCACAGATTGGTGGGGATCTCCCCATGCTCCAATTTGAGGCCATCGCCCCTTGTCCTGTCCCCACAGACCTTTGAAAAGAAGCTGGCCATTTCCCCTTGTGTCCCACACTTGAGATATTTATTAATATTTATAAGATCCCCTCTTAGCCTTCTTTTCTCAAGGCTGAACAGCCCCAGTGTGGGCACCCCAGAATGAGGACAGAAGCTCCATGAGGTTTGTGCCTTTCCATTTCACCAAGGTGATGGCGCTGGAGGTTGCCAGCCAGGAACACAAGGCAATTAGCAAACTGACAAAAGGTGTTTTCAGCCTTTTTGATGGAAAAAGTAATGACATCTGTGCAATTCGAGCTGTCACATGATGTTTTACATCATGTCACGATGATGTCACAAAACATACTGTAGCCTTTCGGATGATGTGCTACATCCTCTTACACCACTAGGTCACAAATGATTTAAGCAACTGTCTCTTCATTTTGAATTAGTGTAATTGTTTGCAAAGACACAGGAAAATAAAAACAAGAGTGTGGGAAGAATAACATTAGTCAGGGCCATATTATGGCTATCAAAAATCATTACTGGAAACGCTATGTGACACCTGAGCAGTGACTCCAGGAGAAGGTACAGGTTGGTAGTTGAGTTGTGGCAGGCTACCAAGAGAAGCCTGGCAGGCATATTATCTTTTTTAAGGAGTCAGAGAGGCAAAACTTCAAAGGTGTAACATGGCAACTAAAACACAGGTGCCCTACAACCACCACTGAAAGGCAAGTGATGCTCAGCACACCTCGCTGCCAAACAGCTGGAGCACTACCAAGCACATTGCTGTCATTCCCAGAAGTGCTCTCTGTGGAACAGAATACCTCCAGGAATGTGTATTAAAGGACTGAAAATGCTAATTTGCTGGCACCATTTCTCTCAAGAAATCTCCTGCTAGTGATGGAAAGAAAAAACCCAACAATTACACAAGATCATTGAGAAGTGTGGTGTTTTGGGGTGGGTTTTTTTTATTTTTCATTTAAATCCCAAATATACATTGTTTTGGGTTTGTTTTGAGGGTGTTTGTTTTGGGGGAAGAGGGTTTGTTTAATTTTATTTTGTGGATCAAAAGCAGTATTCCAGGTTACTCAAAGCTATCACTCACAAGAGCCACCCTGCACACATAGAAGTATATCATGTGGTCATTACCTTCCTTGGTGCATGTTTGAGAAGTCATCAAAAGAAATTGCAAGTGGTCTGCAAAGATAGACATAGATTTATTTATTTTTTTAATTATTCTTTCTTCCTCATGCTGAAATAGCTAAGACTAATAATAACCTGGTTTCATTTACAGAATGTATCTCCTTAGGCTGATCATATGATTCATGCTGATTGCAAAATAGAAATTTAAAAAAAAAAAAGGAAAAAAAAGAAGTATTTTGGTTGCCTGGTTCATGAAAAAAATATTAAAATAAAATCAAGAAGTTACATAACATCTTAGGCCAGAATTAAATACCTTTAGGTACACGATGTATCAGGGGAGAACACAACAGCTCCTTAACTTGCCTGAACTTTGCTGCCAAAAGTTAGTTGAGTTTGTCATTGCAAAATTCACTCTGGCCCTGAGCATGGGGGGGGATTTCTTGCAGCCCTTGTGGAGAGAATAGGTGGCCAACAAATCGTAATCCTGTGGTTTGGGGACTGAACAGCACACGTTTGAGCTGATCTTCAGTCCTTGTTTACTGACTTTGAGTCCAAAACAGATGTTCATCCTCTTTTTAATAAGGAGGTTGGAAAATACTGCTTTGTTATGGAAAGACAATCACATCAGAAAAAGCCCAAATTAAGTTATGCCTCTAAGTTACAGGTGCTCTCTGGAAAGGAAAAGTGACTTTCTGCTCTGGCACCACGTGCTGGGCATCACTGATGAGGAGCAGGAACACTAAAACAGGTCAGCAAGCCAAGGGCAGCCCCCACGGTGCTCACCCCAGCCAGCACCCAGGCAAAGCCTCCACGCTGCTGGGCACGCCTCAAGCAGCTTCCAGAAAACAAAACTTAGCCCCATTTTTGGTACTTTTGTCCCCAGAAGACCATACTTCAAGGTCTCCCCTTCACATTTCCTGCTGGAGTTTCACCAGTACTAAATAAAACCCACCACAATGTCACTCACAGCACACTGCCTGGTCTGCATCATTCACTGTCATTGTGCTACTGGGATGCAAAGATGGTTTCAGATGTGGCCCTTGCTCTCTACTTTGTGATTCAGGGATTTTTTTGTCCATCAGCTGGCATGCAGCGATCAGTATTAAGCCCAAAAAGCTGAATTGTCCTGTCTGCTTTCACTGGCAAATAAATCAGTTCTTCCAGGAAGTCAGAAGTAGTATAGGAAGATGAACATTTTCATTTCAACTACTATAAACTCTTCTTCAGTAACTCCAGTTACTCCAAACTTAAATAACCAAACTATGAAGTGGCTCTTTTCAAGGTGAAAAATGGATTTCACAATTAAGAATCCATTTGATGCAATACCACACTTCAATAAAGCAAAAAAAATCCTTCATTTTCTAATAATTATTCACTGAGCACCTCCTGCATTGACCACACACTTAACACTGTCCACTATGCTTAATCATTTATTCAAAGAAAATTTCTCTCTCTGACAAGGAACCACTGGCAGCTTTAATGACATGAGGCTTCTTGCTGCCAAGTTTGATCTGATGATCTGGTAATAGCAAAGTCCAGGTTAGAGATGGGATGCCCCAACTTTAACTGGTTAACTGATATTAAGCTGTCATTAGAGTATTTTTTAAAAAGTAAAAATTGAAAAGCATTTCCTTTTAGGTAACCCAGAGGGAAAAAAATGAGGCCAAAGCTGCTTGGAGCAGTGGCATCAGCTGCAGGCCCCAGGGTTGTCCAGGACAGCACAGATTTCACCATTACCCTTTGCTTGTGATGCTTGTCTGGGTTGTTTGTTGGTTTAGGGTTTTTTTTTAAAAAAAAAAAAAGGAAATGGAAAAGGAAATAATTTTCCCATGCTATCTTAGAGGCAGAGAAAGGAGAACTGACCTGAAATGGTGTGTCTGTGGAGCTAGCACTGCTCCTTTGAGTTCCTTTGTAGGGCTGGTCTGCTGAACCTAACAGCAAGAGCTTCAAGTACCAGGGCAGAGCACCAGAGTTACCCAGCTGCTAAGTAAGTACCTCCTCTTATTCCTGCTGAAACTATGCAGAGGGCTGTGCTGCTGTTCAGCAGGACTCAGGAAGGCTGGAGAGCTGGGCAGAGACAAGTTTAATGAGGGAAAGTGTAGGGTCTGGCATCTGGGGAAGAACAACCCCTGGTACCAGTGTAGGATAGGGACTGGCCCGTTGGAGAGCAGCGTAGGTGAGAGGGACCTGGGGGACAGCAGGATGACCATGACCAGCACTGTGCCCTCGTGGCTAAGGCAGCCGATAGATTCCTAGGGTGTTTTAGAGGGGGGACGGTTAGTAGGTCAAGAGAGGTCCTTTTCCCCCTCTGCTCTGCACTGGTGAGATCACATCTGGAATATTGTGTTCAGTTCTGGGCCCCTCAGCTCAAGAAGAGCTCTTCATAGAGCCTAGCACAGGGCCACCATGATGACGAAGGGAGTGGAACCCCTCCCTTATGAGGGGAGGCTGAGGGAGCTGGGCCTCTTTAGCTTGGAGGAGAGGAAACTGAGGGGTGACCTCATTAATGTTTATCAATACGTAAAGGGTGAGTCAGGAGGCCGGAGCCAGGCTCCTCTCAGTGATGGCCAACAATAGAACAAGGGGCAGCAGATGCAAGTTGAAACAGAGGAAGTTCCATGGGAATGTCAGGAGAAACTTTTTCACTGTGAGGGAGCCCTGAGACAGGCTGCCCAGAGAGGTTGTGGAGTCTCCTTCTCTGGAGATATTCAAACCCTCCTGGATGCATTCCTGTGGTATTTAGTCTGGGTGAACCTGCTCTGGCAGAGGGGTTGGACAAGATGATCTTTCGAGGTCCCTTCCAACTTCTAAAGTTCTGTGACAACACATACCACTTCGCTAAGCAGTTTGCTATCAAATAACTTAAAAACAAACAAACAAAAAAAGATATGGCATAACCAGAGACTGAGAGCCCCTGGCTGCATGTACCATCATCACCAAGGAAAAGCAATTTCAGAACAACACCTCACACCCTGCCCGTGGGGCTCAAACACACAAACAGGTGCCAGAACAGGGCACAAAGCTGATACACAAAATTTTACACACCATGCCTGAACAGCTGCTAGAGCAAACAAGCACTGCTGATACCACTGCACCGATGGACCAGTTTGAAATGAACTGCAAAATCAGTTTTGTATCTTGATTTAACAAGTCCAAACCAAAGAAACCAAATGAGGTTCAATAAAAGCAAGTGTAGAGTCTTCCACCTGGGAAGAAATAACCACTTGAATCAGTACAGGCTGGGGGATGACCTGCTGGAGAGGAGCTCTCCTGAGAAGGACCTGGGAGTCCTGGTAGATGACAGGGTGGTCATGAGCCAGCAGTGTGCCCGGGTGGCCAGGAGAGCCAGTGGGATCCTGGGGGGCATCAAGAGGAGCGTGGCCAGCAGGTCAAAGGAGGGGATCCTCCCCCTCTACTCTGCCCTGGTCAGGCCCCACCTGGAGTGTTATGTCCAGTGCTGGGCTCCCTGCTATAAAAAAGCCAGGGATCTCCTGGAGAGAGTCCAGAGGAGGCTACAAAGATGATTAAGGACCTGGAGCATCTCCCCTATGAGGAAAGGCTGGGTGAGCTGGGACTGTTCAGTCTAGAGAAAAGAAGACTAAGGGGGGACCTTATTAATGTTTATAAATATTTTAAGCATGGGATGCAGGGGGAAATGGCCAGCCCCTTTTCAGTGTCTGCGGGGACAGGACAAGGGGCAATGGCTGCAGGTTGGAGCATAGGAAGTTCCACACCAACATGGGGAATAACTTTTCCCCAGTGAGGGTGAGGGAGCCCTGGGACAGGCTGCCCAGGGGGTGTGGAGTCTCCTTCTCTGGAGAGATTCAAGACCTGTCTGGATGCCAACCTGTGGAATAGGAGATAGGGAGCCTGCTTTGGCAGGGTGGTTGGACCAGATGATCTCTCAAGGTCCCTTCCAACCCCAGTGATTCTGTGAAGCAGGTTTTGTAACCTCGACGTTTGGGTTTTTTTTTCTTTAGGAAACCTCTCCAACATTTAAAAAAACGAAAATAAAATCCCTGAAACACACTTATGCAAACCTGTCTTTTGTGCATTTGCCTCTGCTAAAGGAAAGTTAGCACTGAACATTGCCCTTGCCTGTGAACTGCACTTCTGGGGAGAAAATTTGGTCCCTTCCATTTAAGCACTGAAATTTGTTAAGTGTCTGGGCCACAAAGCAGCAATAAGACTGTTGGCAGTTTGAAAGACCAAATTAAAAACAACAACAACAAAAAAGCAAACAGCTGAGACACTGAGTCTAAAAATTATCTCCAACACACACGTAGTTAAATGATTTTACCAATTCTCCGAAGGATTTTTAATTATTACAGATTGTATTAATTAGGTAATTATGCAATAGATTGTTTTGGAACCATTCCCATCTATTATGTATGCAATATTATGTATACATATTTAATTTTTTTTTTAAAAGCTGTCCAGCTTTGTAAACCTCTGCTCCAGCCTGAGAGTCAGAAGGGTTACAAGGGTGCAGTAAAGCACAATTTTTGCCATGCTGCTCACCTTAGAAGTGGAGTAACAAGCATGCTAAAGGACCAGTGGCATAAAATTTTTTAAAAGCTACGAGATATTATCTTTATTTAAGCAATAATGAGCAATGTACAGGGCATCTCTTGAGGACTAATGACCATCTGGGAGGTGGTGATGGCTCAAAGCTTTGCTCAGGGCCATTAACTCCAACTCATCATTAAAGGGTGCTTATAAGGGGTTTTATACCTTTGTAACATTGCAGAGATAAGAAAAGCAGTTAAACATCCATCTAGTTGTTTCAAGTAACAATATATACTTAGCACCACGCTTTGGACTAGAATCCATGGGCTGAGACCAGGAAAAGATTCATCCAGGAAAAGATTCATGGAGAAGTTGGTAACACTTATTTACCACCCACACACACACACCTTCCCCTTTCTCTTTTGTGATTTCTAGTTGGGATCAATGACAAAACTTGAGAGCAACCCAAGTAATCCTAGCTTCTAAGGGGTTCTGCAGCTTTTGATTCATCTGGAACAGACGTAAGTGTGCTCAGAAAGGCTGCCTCTTTTTCTTACCCTTGCAAATCCACTCAGGGAAGTACTGCTGCTGTGTTGGTGAAAATCAGACACAACCTTCCCACATCTGGAAAGGTATGAGATGAAGGTGATGCTAATTTCAAGGTGCTTCCCTTTCCTGGTGATAAGCCCACATCCCAAAGTTTATATAAAAATCATAGCAAGACTTCTCAGCCTTCAACTGCAGTAGGCTGAAGAAGCTTAGAACTTTTGTATGTGTTCCATTCTCTACCTCTGACCTCATCCAGACCAAGCCACAGTTCAGAAAGTTGTCTTCTACCAGGCAACAGAAATCCAAGGCAAAAAAATACCCCAACCCAAACAAATACACACAACTGGAAGAAAAGATTTAGCAAGAAATAATAAAAATAAAAAAGCAAAACAAGAAATCACCACAGTGATATTCACTATGAAAACATCTAGTGAACTTTTCTCTACTCCTTTCCACATCCCATTCACTGCTAAGCAGGTGTGCTGGGACAGCAACTCACAGCATCTACTTGCTGGAGGATATAAGGTAGCAGCCCCCCCATCCCTACACCACATATAAAAGCAGTTTGCAATCGACTTTAATCAACAGTGATGAAGAGCAATAGGAGACTCCACCATGCCTTGCAGGCAGCGTGTCTGGGAGGGAAGTTCTGCTGGTGGGAAGGTGGTGGCCAGGAGTGCTGCAGTGGGCCTTGAAGCCCTGTGGGAAGGGTCAGATGGATACTGAAACCTAATGTGAACTGAAAGCACTAATTGAGCCTGGAGAGGAGAGCCAGAGGGGTCTGTATGACATTTGAAGGGGCAGGGGGAGGGAATGAAAAAAAATGAAGAAAAAGAGACAGGAAAAAAGCTAGTTTTGGAACATTTGGTAGACTTTTTTTTTTTTTTAAAAAAAAATGTGGTTGAAGACAGGCCACAAATTATACCAGCCCTGTAAAATTCCAGTCCCCATCACACTATTCTTCTTTAACCCAGCCTCTACACCACCTTCATGCTTCTACCCAAGAATAACTTATCGATCTCAGATCAGTTGTCTTTAACCCCATTAACATTGTTCTAACTCACGTTCATCCCCTCTCTGCCAATCAACTTCCATATCCCCTTGGACTGAGGATCCACATACAGCATCAGTTCATGCCTCCCAACACTGGAACTTGCTTGCCAAGTGTTAAAATGCACTAAATCCTTAAATACAGTTTAAAAAATAATAAAAACCCACCCTCACCTTAGATTTCCAGCCAGCATTTTACAGTTTCACACATTTTCTGATACATTGTTCATGAAAGTGGAATTCTGGTCTTCCCCCCTCCCTGCTCCTTTTGGCATGTTCAAACATTTTAAATTGTTCCTCCAGTAGCCCACTAAATGATTTTGTTCTACTTCACCCACATTGCTTCATTTCTTGTATCACTGCTTGTCCTTTGATTACAATTGCAAATGGAAAAACGTTTAGAAAGTTGGTTTTGTTCTGAGAGCAGCTAGAAGCAAAGTGAATTAGGAGATTAGCCTATTTGGCAAGTGAGACCCAAGCTCAGAGGGTGCTGTAATAAATTTAACGTTCACATGCTAAAGCTCCAAGTCCTTGTTGCACAATCATCACCTATTACAGTGTCTAATTTAAAGATAGTTGTGGCCTTTGCCCAAAATTTGCAACACCTAAATAAAAACGGGGCTATTCTAGTTAATCCAAACAGTTTCTCAGCCCAGCTCTCATGAAACAAATTGGCTGTTACCCTATTGCAGGAATAGGGGATGTATTTGAAATCAAAGCAGGGAGAAGAGTCAAGGAGGTTATTTTGTCCATGTGGCATGTTTTGAAAGTGCTTTTGAGTATCTTCAGGACTGGTAGCATCATTCCCACTGCCCAGAGTAGAGCTAAGTTGGTGTTGGACGCTTCTCTCCCTCCTCAACCACACACACACACCCCTCCTTTTTCTTTCAACCACCTTGAAATTCAGATTAAATGACAGTTCCAGAATACACTTTTTTGCTGGTAGTAACACAGGTTCCCTAAGTGTTTCAAGTCTATAGCATGTACTCGTGGGTAGCTTGAGCCAGAAACCTGGTGACAACTCGCTGGCATCATCATGTTGACATGAAGACCATCTGGAGCACAGGGCAGATGAGCCCTTGGTGGGGGCACAAAGCAGCGAGCTGCCCCCCACACAGGTAGCAGAGAGCTGGGCTCATGCCTACCAACAGATGCTGATCCCAAATGCCTATTAGAAAGGGGAAGTGGTTCACTAACATGTCTTCTTTTCAAGGCAGATGGGATCGAGCTCTTCACAACAAACATGAACCATACAAGGACTTAGTGGAGCTTATGGTGTGACACCAGTTTGTGCATGATACCGTTGTTATCCTTACTCTACACATCTGGAGTACTTTAATATGTTACCTCTCCTCGTGTTACCTACTCCTTGTCTACCATGCCCAAAGCCAAGAGATGATGGTTTTGACCTCAGTAACATCCAATGCCTTATACAGGAACGATGGGCAGTTAATTACAACTGTAGACTGAGGATGATGCTTCAGTACAACATGAGAGGTTCAGCTCTGTTCAGGAACTAGACCCATTCTAGCCCTGAAACACTGAGAGGAAGCAAGGAGTTTCCACTACGTGCAAAATGAAAACATGGGCAAGGAGCTGGTCACAGGCACCTTGTCTCTCCATGAAGTATTGGTGGCCTCTGAGCTCACAGAGTGTTCAAGGCTGGTCCCTGCCATTACAGGGCTTTATCCACCACCAGACCCACTGTCTTGTTGTGGGAGCAGCACACGTGTCATCCTTGACCTGACAAGTTCATACAACTCTTTGAGATGTATCCCTTTGCCTGGTAATACAGCTTTCAAAAAACACGGCATATCACCATAAACCTACCAACATGCTGCAGTTTCCATAGCACGTTTTATCAGTCAATGTAAACATTTTAGAATTGAAGACACAAAGTACAACTTCTCCAATCAAGCATGGAAAGAAACATACCCAGAAGAGGACAATCCACTCATCATCACCTGCAAAGGCAGTACCAGATGCTGGAGCATCATACCCTAGATCACAAGACACATTGTTCCAGACACAATATGCAGCCTTCTCACCGCTATGGTCCAGAAACCAGTGTAAAGAAATGTTTCCCTCCCTCCAGTCTCAACAGCAATGCCTCTTTTGTAGGCCATGCTGCTGGAGAGGAGCTTGCTTTTCAGCAGACATGGGTATCACATCTGCATCTATGGAAATTTAAATGCCCTAAGAGACCTGCACCACACCTGCACCGATGTTGCAGACCAGTAGTATTATCTTCACACCACTTCTCTTCTCTAGAGCTGTTATGTTATGCTTAAGTCCTATTTCCACCTGAGCCTCAGATATGAATATCTCCATTGAAAGACAGGTTAAAGTGGGAGAAGATAAATACCAGCCATTACACAGGCATTTTACAGCTGAAATCCACCAGCATGCACACACAAAAGGTAAAAAGTCTGTCTTTGCTCAGTTTCACCACTACAGAGCTGAAATAAAAGCTGCTACAGAAAGATTTTCACACACCCAGAGTTTTTGCACTACAACAAGATAGGAAAAGATAACAAGTATTTGGGGATAATCAGTGGTGGGTTGGATAATTAATTACCAGGCAGCTTAGCCCTACTTAAAGTGTATATTCTACATAAATATCCGGGGGGTGCTCATAACCCTGAAGAACTGTTACTAGCAGCCATAAATGAGAAGTGCAGAAGGGCTCCATGTGCCTTTAGGATGCACAGCGATGGTTTTCTTAAAGCTCCAAGAGCAATATCAGATCTCAGAGCAATGTGAGTGGGCAAATATGTGGATGTTAAGGACCAGCAAGGAAATAATCGGTTCTTCTTTTACCTGCCAGCCAAGAGCAGGTGCACTTCAGCAGAAAACTTGTGTGTGAAATAAGTCAAGAGTTTCTACTGCATTCATATTTCTCTCTAATACCTTAATATTTTTTGGTAATAAATAACTAGGGCTGTACATGCACCATTAACAAACCTTTGGAATCATAAAAAAAGCAAGAATAAAGTTAACCTAGTATGGCTAATTAAAATTAGTTTGTTGGGAGTTTAATCAATTAGCACAGAGTTTTTCAAGGCGATATTGCTGCTATTCACGCTCAGTGGAAGCACTTTCAGGCAGCTCTTTATTGCAACATCTATGTTCGGATGACCTTTACTTCATAAAGCACTGAGCTAAACATTTTATACACAGGGCAAAATCTGTTTATTGAGGGATGCCAGGGGACTGTCTTTAGGAATGTGATTTGGCCTCACTTGGGTAATTTACCAAAGACAGAAGAAAGTTGCAAACCTATTTGTAGCCTCCATTTGAAAGGCATGCCATTTCTTTGTACTACTCCCTCATCTCAAGATCCATGCTGTGGTTCTGCAAATAAACACTCCCCCCCTCCCACCCCCTCCCAGACAGATGCTGGAGCAAATGTCCTGGCAAACCAAAGAAAAAAATAAAACCCCACAAAACACAGGACAAACAAACAAACAAGCAAGCATCCTTCCACACGGCAGATGCTTTGTCAATTACTTAATTTGACTTTTGTGTATTTTCAGACATGATTTCAGGGAATAGTATTTTCCAGACATAACTTATTTATTAAGCAGTTTGTGGTCAGGCAGCAATTAACTGAAATAGGCAGTACATCTTTGGGAGGCATTATTTCTCCCATTCAGAGAAGAGCAGAGATAAGGGTATTAACACCATCACCAGGTCCCTTACTGGGAGGTCGGTGTCCTCTTCAAGGAAAAGCCTGACTGTAGAAACAGCACATTTCCCCCTGAACTCTCAGAGCATTTGCTGATTCATTGCCTGCACAGAGGAACAAGCACATTTACAGCTAACAGCAGTACCCTGCCTGGGTGAGGGATGTAAAACAGATTTCTGGGCTTGCTGTGGAAATCACAGATTTTTTCCTTTTTTCTCTTAATTTGTGCTTATTTGCAGTCCAGTTCTTAACTTGGCTTTTCCACAATGAACAGGATGAGGAAATCCAAAAGGGTATTTAACTCAAAAAGGAAGAAATACTTAAATACAAAGATAAATAGTGTGAGCTCATCCTACTGTATTCCTAGTTCTTTGCTAAGTTTTCCAGATAGACTTTTGTGGGTGCTTCAGCTCATTACACAGCATAATCCCCAAAAGCCTGTATCCAGAACAAAGTTCTAGGCAGGATCTCCTAGCCAGGAAAAAGAGCTCCAGCCATAGCATGGTACAACCCTGGTCTCAGAAGCTAGCTAAGGTCAGGCTATCCAGCAACAGACTTTTGAGGCAAAGCTTTTTGGCTGGGTAGGACACATGCAGTTTGGCAAGGCTCCCCAGATACCCTGGCAAGGCGCTGGTGGTCCAGTGACATCTTTTGGCAGAGCTGTAAAACTAAGTTACTGCCAGGCATTGTGATACCTACAAAACCCATAGTGCATTTTCCATGATCCCCCAGGGACATGGATTTTCCCCAGAGTCCACACACAAGGGCACATTTCTTTTCCTGGCCATTACTTTTCCTAAGCTAAAGTGAAGAGGGAACCCAGCTAAATCAGAAAAAAATTGTGTAAAAGTCCCAGTTCTTGTCACAAAGTTAGAGACAGATCTGGATTTCTTTCAGAAAACCAGGATCTAGTTATAACTCCCTTCATAATCTTTCCTATATTAAACTATTGATGGGTGCTGAAGCTGATTTTAATCTTTATATACTAAGTTACAGATGATTTCTGGAGGTAAGAAGACTGTCTACTGAAATAGAAGTGTTTTCCAAACCATAGTGGATTTATTTTGCTCTCTGACAAAGAGGTGTTTGGCCAAACTGTGGTTCATCTGAGCTGCTTAAATTGCCCACAACACACATTCCCTGAAAATTCTGCATCTGCTCTTAAAAAAATGCCTTAACTTGCCAATGATTCAGAAATTCAAGTCCAGCTACAGTTTTCTGATGAATGAGATAATCCTATTTGTCAACTCACAGAAACAATACACTCCCATAATCTATCAGCTAATACATAAAAACTCAAGAATGGAAAAATTATATGAAGATATATTTAAAAGCTACATTTTATATACATATCAAAATAGAGATTTCTCTATGGACACAAAAATCCCAACAAAAAGTGGAACTTTTTTAATGCCATGAACAATTTCTTGACAGTTCCTTTCAATGTGAAGGCTTGAATGTGACAAAAACTGCATTAACATTTGCCTTTAGTGATAAATATAACTATTCAAGTGATAAAAGTGAAAGCACAAGCAATATCCTGGAAAACAGCCTTAAAAAAAAAGCAGCAGTTGTGATTATTCCTAGAAGTAACCCAGACTTTCATAAATTCTCAGCAAAATGTTGCCAAACTGAACTGTATCAGTTTATCTCATTCAGATTTCTCATTTTCCTTCCTTTCTCCTGTTTTTTACTGAGACCATGAAATTAGGAGTGTTTACTCAGAACCACATTCAAAAAAGACAAGGGCTGGGAAGAGGAAAAAAACCCCTCTTTTATTTATCAAATTCAGTAGGATCAGATAGGAGATGTTCCCAGAATCCACTGAGAGATAAAAATCATTATGTTTCATGTAAAAGTTCTATCTGGCCTTTGAAGTTTTAGATTGGTGGGAAAGGACAAAAGCATGTCTGCAGCTTTTCCATAAGCTGTGAGACTCATTTCTGGGAGCCTAAGAAACCCAAGGTTTTTTTAAAAATGACCCAAGTTACAGACACATATATAGATATATATGTATGTGTATATATAAAATACCATGAGTTATTTTGGTGATTTTGGACCAGCATCACACAAATAAAATTTAAATGCTCAAAAGTCAATATTTTCTTTTTTTTTTTCTTCTTACTTCCCAGCCTTTCCTGTCATTTACACTGTAATAATGAGGAATTTGGGGGGGTTGTTATTACAACCCTACAATTTCAATTACCTTCATTCCAAAGACATTTTCAAGCCAAAAGGAATTAAATAAAAAGAGGCAATTTCTCACAAGGTGATGAAGTTTGTCCCAGGTCCTCATACTCCTAGATCCCATGGAAGTTAATTCTCTCTGCTGCCAAGGGTCCAGCATTTTGATCCAGTAAGAATCAAAAATACTCAAGATTGAGACTTGCAAGCAGAAATTGAGCTCCAAGTGAAGACACTACTATTTAATGTCTATTCACTAGGTACATACATGTCCACTATGCTCAAAGGTGAGCGAATCAAAGGAGCTGAAGCAGTGCAAAAAGCAATTCAGAAGGCCACCTTCAAGTATCTGGCACAGGTCAGTCTGAAATGCTCTCTTGACTCCATTTATTACATGGATTAGATCGCTCTGCTGTAGAAAGGATCTTGCACACCTAAATCATATGAAATATCCAAGGCATGGAGCAGAATCTAGATACTGGTTTGTTACAAAGTCCCAACTACAACACTCAGTTTGGGGTAGGGCACGGGGTGAGCTTTATAAATTGAGAGGATGTGGGTTTTCAGTTGGAAAAGCAAGCATATATAGTCTTGCACTTAAATTATTTCAGTATTATCTTAAATCAACACTCCATGGATTTTCATAACTCTTCAACAAGACCCTAAGACTGGTATTTTCTAAACTGGTAAAATGGACTCAGACTGTTAACTACATAACTAAGGACCAAAGTAAACACAAGGCAGTTTAAAAACTTGTAGGGCACCTGTCATGGACCATGAGGAGACGTGGTATGTAAAGTTATTTCTATAGGCAGGTACTGTCTCGTTGCCCAGGTTTCTCCACATGTCACACTGTCTACCAGAGGAAAAGGTCCTCAGGTCCGTGAGCTGAAGGAAGGGTCCATCATATGTTGGACTCATCAGCCCATGAGTTTAATAGTTGTTTATCAAAAGTTTATTTAAGGTTTTCCCCATGTTCTCGCTCTTCACTGTTCAGAGATGCTCACAGTCTGTTCCCTAAGTTTTTCTTTAAGATGTTGTATTTTTACCTAGTTATATACTTTCCAGCTCATTATGTTTTCAGGCCTGTTCAATGTCTCAAGGAGTTTAAGACATCTGAACCCCTTGGGGAAACACATCCTTCATGTTTGAAGGTCTCCAGGTGTTAATTTTATCTGAGATAATAACAACAGGCTGAGAAAACAGAGGAAGATCTAGGGGGGTTTTGTCCATTCTTTAAACATGGCTAGGTAGCCCCATCAGCCAGGGATAAAACTTTTACCCACAGAATTCAAGACAGTTAAATTCAAGTAACCAAAAAAACTGCTAATCAAGTTTTTCCACCTCTTCTCTCCTTCAGCATCAATTTGAGCACGATAAAGTGAACAAAGGCCCAATTTTCAAGAGTGTTAAACAGAAACTGCATTGACATTTAAGGATATTTCAGTTACCGCTTTGACATCTAAATAAGTAGCAAGATTTGCAGACGTGCTTAGAGCAATGGGAGCAGCAGAAGGCTGACAACATTTGGAAAGCTATCCCTGAAATTCATAAAAATTAGCAAGCCTAATTATAAGCAACTTCACTAAGCTTGACGTTGAAACATTTCAATTGACATCAGGGGTGAGCAAAGATTTGGAATTTCTCAAAAGCTCCCCCCAAAAAATTAACTCCTCATCTAAAATTCATCCACTTACTTTAGCTCCTAAGCCATTTTTTGACTCATGTAGTTAGGAGTCTGGCTCTTATGGTGGTTACAGACAGTCCCACCGTGGTGCTCAAGATAACTGTTGCTTCATCTCTACTATGCCCTTGTGAGGCCCCATCTGGAGTACTGTGTCCAGATCTGGGGCCCCCAATACAAGAAAGATGTGGAACTGTTGGAGAGGGTTCAGAGGAGCCACGAGGATGATTAGAGGGCTGGAGCACCTGCCCTACAAAGAGAGGCTGAGGGAGCTGGGCTTGTTCAGCCTGGAGAAGAGAAGGCTGCGGGGGAACCTCATTGCAGCCTTCCAGTACCTGAAGGGAGCTGATAAGCAGGAGGGGCTTCAACTTTTTAAAAGGGTAGATAATGGCAGGACTAGAGGGAATGGACTAAAGCTAAAGGAGGGAAGGTTTAGATTAGATATTAGGGGGAAGTTTTTTACAGAAAGAGCGGTGAGGGGCTGGAACAGGCTGCCCAGAGAGGGGGTGGGTGCCCCATCCCTGGCAGTGTTCAAGGCCAGGTTAGATGGGGCCCTGGGCAACCTTGTGTAGCTCCAGGCCTGGAGGTTGGTGGCCCTGCTTGTGGCAGGGGGGTTGGAGCTCTATGATCCATGGGGTCCCTTCCAACCCAGACCATTCTATGATTCTATGATTCATCAGTTGAAAGGGTGACTCGAGAGCTGCTGCTCTGCTTCAACATGCGACTGAAGGTTGCTCTGAAGATGTCCAAAGTGGACAGCAGAAAACAACTACTTACAAAGAGTCAATGAGGCTTTAGTGCTGTAGATACTAGCACAATTTTGATAACTATAAAGATTATCCAGAATGTATCTGCATGGTATTATACTCGCCACGGGGTCTTACCATCTTTATACACCTGTATTTCCATAACCACAGCAATCCATTTAAATTCCATCAGATAAATACCAAAAAAAAAAGCTGATTCCCTGCAATTTTCCTTGCTTATTTCTATTCCCCCTTTATTTTTATGCATAAAGCTTGCCACTTCAGGCCAATTTTTGAAGAAAACTACCTGAAAATCAGCACCTAAGTTGGTAACTCTGCTTTATTGATTTTGCACCTGAAAACCTACAAATTTCAGTCACTGGAAAACAGATGAATGAACAGACTCAAAAAAAAAAAAAAAATCAAACCACCAACCAGACCAGAAAACTCTGGGATGAATAGATGGCAACACACTCCACACTCACAATTCACCACATCAGTCTGACTTGGATCATCCTGAGGAGGGAATCATTCTATTAAGAATGAAAGCAGCATGTTTGGGAAACGGTGCATTGTCAATATAATCTTTAAAATTACAGTCATATGATCAGTGCATCTGGAAAATAACAGTCAAGTGATTAGTCTGAACTTTGTCTGGATCAGGCAATTTTTACACGGCTCTGTCAAATGTCAGACCTCCTTCTCCCTCACCAATTTCAGAGATGTTGCACCATGATTTCAAGCAGTGAATCATCCTTCCCTGTGCCAACCATCTGTTTCGTCTGCCCCCTCAGTGTCTGAAATTAGATGACGGAGGGCAGGGCAGGCTTTCTAGAGTGGCCATTACTGTTAGTGGAGGAGGGGCTCTGGCGACAGATTTTTCCAGCTGAAATCATGGACTGTTAAAACTGGCAAGGATTAGGAGAGGAGGGAGTAGAAAAATAATGTGAGGAAGAAGAATTATTAAAGAAACTGGGAAGGGGGGAAAAAAACCTCAGAAGAGAACAAGGGAATGGGAAAAGGAAATGGGGGAAGGAAGTAGAAGGAATGTGCACATATGAAGGAAGAAAAAATAGATTTTTAGAAAAAGAAGAAAGTAGAAAACCACCACAATTTCTCCCACACCTTTTCTATTGAGCTGTTTGCTCATTTAAGTGAAGAGCCGTTATTAAAAAGTAAATAAATAATAAGGTCTTGCAGCGCCTACTAAAAATTTCAGCAGTCCTGGTAGAGGCAACAGGAAAACAAGGGGGAATAAAACCTCCCGATCAATGAGCAACAGAGTAAGAAAAATCCCAAAAACTACACTTCAAATTCAGGAATGGCTACTTCTAGAAGGAAAACTGGGCAAGAGCAGGGACCAATAATTCAGGACCGTGTGAAGTTCATACATACACAGAGGAGTGGGGGGGAAAGGTCTGTTATCTTCCACCTAACACACACCTGAAGGACTCTTGCAGGTGCTTCACTGCACCAGGAATGGCCTACACATTAGATTTTTCACCCTGACACCTTTCTGAGAACTCTTACAGCAATAGTTTTAGGCTTGGTTTTGATAGTCCGTTCCTCATCCCTCAGGAATACCTAGGCAGGGAGGGTATATGATTACATTGTTGTCTCACCATCTTTTCTACAGCAATAAAATCTCAAATTTTGGAAAACTTATGAATAAAAATGCCAAAAAAACCCAAACAAACAAGTCACAAAAACATAAAAACTCCATCTTTGCTTTCTGCTTTTAAACTCAGATCAGATTTTGCCCTAAATAATCGCACAAGTACTTCAATACTTAGCACATCACAGAGGCATTAACTACACCAACTACCTCTGACTTATATTTCATCTAGCATACAATACCCCTCAGCAGAAAGAAGGGGCTATGAATTATATGCAAACAGAGCTTGATCAGTGAATCGGTCCACCACTTCAGGAAAGAAAGAAAAATATTGCCAGAGAAGTGTGTTTTTTGTCAGATATAAAAAATATAACATCCAATTTTGAAAAAATACAGTGTGAGTCAGTTTACAAAAGTAAAAGCTTTTTCTCAAAGTACTAGTTTTCTGAAGTAGACTAGTTGGGAAATCCTACTGACCACTATCCAGAAAGAACTAATTAACTGCTGGAAACCTAAAATTATAAAGACTGCTTGATCAATGGTTAGATTATCTGACATTCATCTAATGTATGATTGAAGTGTTTATTATTATAAGGAAGAAGTCACTGAATTGTATTGCTTGGCTGCCATCAGAGTATGGTTTCCCTGGATTTGGCCAAATATAAGTAAGTCCCTGACTTTGTCAGAGTTCAGTATTGCACACAGGCCAGTGACCTTTCTGTAACATTGCTGCTACTGACAGTGTATAGTTTACACACTTGAGCCTAACAGCATCATCAAAATGTTTGCCAATACATGTAATTTGTCAGATAAAAAAAAAAAAAAAATAACATCCAATTTGCATAGTATTCATGGCTTTCTAGAACAGCTATTAAAAAAATTCTTTCTTAATGTTGATTTCCATGACAGGATTCTATATTTTTTTAAAAAATACTCTCTGTATACCATATCAAAAGAAGCTTTAAAAGAAACCAAATCAAACCACACCAGCTTATTTGGGATAAGTGGAACAATAAGTTCATTTCCTAGCTTTTGGGTAGGTAAGATAGCTGTTAAAAGCTACAAAATTAATTTATTTAATGTAATACATCTTTTTTATTTGCACTCACTCTTAAGAGTGTAAACGTAGCATCTGTTTGCAGGTGCATTATTTATTCCTGAGAGTAAATTTCAGTGAACAGCTCCAATCCTGAAGAAAATCCAAACCATTGTATTTTACATGACAGACAGAAGTTAAAGGCTTTCAAACGGTAATGGACCAAATTTTTTAAACGAGCCTCAAGTTGTGCTCTGATTTTGCATCCGTGATTTTGCACCTGCAGTCAAGCACAAAATTGTGGGCACAGTCAATTGTAAGAGTGTCTAGCTGTTTGATTGTACCAGCAAATTAAATAGTAACTGGTGATGCCTGGCTGCTATCTGCTGCACCCATCGTGAAAATTCAAAGATAAAATTAGATTGCTATTAAAGTAAAATGGTGTTTACATCTGAACAAAGTTATCAGTCTGCTTCCTGTGCTTAATGCCACATTCACACGTTGGGACTGGCTGGAAGTGGCAAACAGCCTCCCTGCTTTGTAAGCTGAACCTGTGCTAAGATCATTTTGGAAAACAAACTTACTTTTCATTTGCAGTTAATAGTGTGTGTTTTTCTTCTGCACATAGTTAGGACCCCTCAATGATTTTTAGCATCGCTCTTCTGCCATTTCCACACTCAGGGCTTCCAACAGGAAAGGTGAGTGAATACAAATACCTCTCTGGCAAGACATTTACCTACATACTGAAAGGGACAATGCAATCAACCTGTTTAAGATGTAGTCTTACAACTGATGGACGTCTGACCAACTCCGATGGTTCACCCTTGGTATCTGTACATCTAATGCTAGGTACTATTTTCTTTTCACTCCCCAGAAGACATACAGCTTGCAAACAGAATGAAGTTTGCCCAGTAGTTCAGCTTGCCTTTACAACCACCTCTACCACCATTCATACTCCATGACAGCTTTCAGGGGAAGCCATTCCTACTCCCAGCAGTAGGTTTGACAGAGAAAAAAAAAACTACTTTCATAATTAACGTGACTTCCTTGCTGTTACAGAGGAGCAGAAGCCTCCCTTATTTTTATCCCATTGCTGCTATCCCATAACAGATATTCTTAGCAGTCAGAAGCAGCAACAGGCTACCACTAGCAGGAAAGGAGACCTGCTTGAGATCTCTGTGCCTTCCCTATATGTTAGGGAACATTTAAATTCTTCTGTTTTCCACCTGGAACACAGGCAATCATTGTGCTCCAATGCAAGGACACCTGTACCCACTTTCCGTATAGCATCTATACCGTTTCATCTCTTCAGAACCCCTGTGGTGCTCTAGAACTCTCCCATCCTTTTCTCCCCATACAAAAGGAAGAAGTAATTAAAGTTTTTGCAGTTTTGTGGTGTGACAAGTGGCAATGTCTGTCCCCTGCATGCATTTGCAATGTTTCCTCTCATTTGTGGGTCATTCCCAATAGTTTGTATATCTTCACAAATGGCAATATGGCTTTGCTTGCTCAGTGCCTCTTCAATTGATGCTGCTACAGGTTAAGGCCAGCCCATAACCCTCAACTGGGGTATAGGGAAAAGATGAGGACTTAATTTTTATGGAGCAGGGAAGAGGGAAAAAAAAAGAATACCAAAGAGCAAGGTGAAAGATTATTTGGATCAGTAGGACCATCAGATTATAGTGCTATGGGATGAAACGCTATCTTAGGAGAGAGTAATCAATGATACCTAAAATTTCATTAAGATGGCCTCTAGACTTTAATGTACAACCAGTCAGAGGTCGCCCAACTCTCATCTGGCTTTAACTGAATATCATGTATCATTTGATTCATATTAATAAGAAAATAAATTTCCCTTTCCACTCAGAAAGATCAAATAGCATATAAAAGTTATTGCAGATTCTTTTTATTATTATTTTGTGAGTAAGACTGATGAGCTTTCTCTATTTCTAATATTAGCCACAAGTCTTAGCGAGATGAGAAAGATGCAAACATTTCCTGGGGAATTAAAATCAGTCTAACAAAACAGTATATAACCCTAAAACACTGTTGTATTCTTCTGTAGGCTGAGAATTAGAAAATCCTTTCCTTTTTGCTCCCCTTTCAATCTCTGGTGGGTGAGACTACCCACGTTTGTAGTTAGGCAGCTGGCTAAAAATCACCGATAAAAGCAAATGTTGTGAGTACAAAGCACAGAAAAGCCTAAGTCTTCCTTTAATGCTTTACTAGCACTTCACTAATAGGCCCATGGGGTGCAGTCAGTCAATAATAACCTAATAAAATCAATAACGATAAACAAGAGTCAGTGTTCTAATAAAAATAGAATTTTTAAAATCCAAACCAGCTGTTTGAGTGTTATGCACAAGCACAGGCCTGGTGTGAGGGTTCACTCTGTTGCCGTGTGTCAGCGTTCAGCTGCCAGTCCCTGCGTGCAGCTTCCTTTGGAGGAGGGAGAAGCGATGGACAACACTCAACTGCCATTTACTGCCAAGGTGAACACACACACTTATCGTTTGCTTTCTTCTGTGGTCTTATTGATACTCGTGAAGTTTGGTTTGTTTTCTTTTTATATATATTTACTTCACTTGTTTTACTTGATACAAAAACTAGGAAGATTTTTCCTCCAGTGTTTTTCATAGCAGACTATAGAAAGGCTTTGGTCACCTATTAAACACCTTCATAGGTTAGGGTGGGCCTTTTATAACTATCCAGTTATATATACAGGAATATCCAGTTATACAGGAATAAATTTGCTGTTTCTGTCCCCAAAGAACTGGCCACGTGCTGTGGACAGTTTTTTGGGGAGGGTATGCAAATTCTAGGGAGATGAGGATGAGAGGGACCGAAGAATCAGGAGACGCTATCTCAGTTTCCATACATCTAAAGATTTGCTTTCATTGGATAACTTAGGCCCAATAACATCACTCTTGTTATTCAACATCTAAAGCCAGAAGTATTTGAAGAAAATTCCATCTAAAAGTGGAAGTATTTGGAGAAAAATATCAGCATGTATCTCAAAAATAAGTCCTGAGTTATTCTGTCCTCCCCAGAAAAGAGCTAATTCTTTCCAAGCTTGTCCATGAACTATGGCCTTGCTACATGAAGGTTTGAGACCAAAGGCTCAATCTGTCTTTTGGGGAGAAAACAAACACTTTATACAGTTTTTAAAGGCGATTCAAATATGCTCAGAAGATCAATTTCCACTTGCTGAATTTAGAACCAAGTTTAACTTTATTTAGGACTCCTTTGACATGTGGAGTTTTATTCCATTTTAAAAGGGACAGAACTGAAGCCCAGGTTTGTGGAAGGACTCATCCTGATCCCATCTGTAACACACAGCTTTTGAGTACTTTGATCTTCCCACTAAAGGGAACTCGGTTTCCAAAAAGAAATACACAGCATTTGGGACCAGAAGTGGTTCAGCCCAGTACAGGGACCACTGATCAGAAAGAAACTACTACTAGATAAGTGTAACCTGAAGATGAAGGACATCAGAGAACAGAAAAAAGCTTTAAGAGATGCCAACTGCCTTTATGGATGCAAAGCAACGTTCAAATGAGTTAGTACCACAAACAGGAGAAAGAGACTGAAAGACAGCAAATTAATAGGTAGGGAAATCAGTCACATGCACCCATCATCTCCTCCAAGTAGCTGTAAGGCAACTTCTGCATCTGACTTGTACTTGATAAGCAGTCCAGCCAGTGCAAGGTTAATGTACTGCTAAGACAGAGGTCCTACCAAGAACATGGATGCAGGTTTGGGTATCAAATTGCCACTCACCCTCTTAACAAAACTAAAGCTGGAAGCAAATAAGGATGGTTTTGGCTTGAGTACAGTTACACAGGTGAAAAAGGAAGTCATACAGGCTACAGCTCCTGAGAAAAGTCTCTGACCAGAAGTAATTTTCAATTCTGCAATAGCTGAATATCCAGATAGATAAACAGAGAGAAATTTCTCCATGAGATGGATTTGGCTCCCATTTACACTCAAAAATCCACCCCTCAAATGGCACGAAGGATGCTTCCTATCTTTTTCCTATCTACTCTTAGACATATTTTCTTTACAGTGCAGTGAAATTTATCTTCTAATATACAGCTTCTTCTGAACGCTCTCTGACAAACCCCATCAAAAAGTGCTATGTTATGCTCCAATCATATGTAGAGTAATGGTTTACTCATTTTCTGCATGAAAAGATGGGCACAGTACTTTGCAGAAACCATCAAACCTCTCATTTTGTGTGCTCTTTCTACAGTGCTCCTTTTGCCAACATCATTAATTGCACATGCCTCTGTCGCTTATACTAAGAAACACAGGCCTGGCCAAAAGCAGTTGCTGGCACCATTGCCATTCTGATATATGCATTTCAGCTTAACAATATTATCAACACATGGTTTTGAATCTTACTCAAGAAAAAAAAAAAACCAAGTTCTACCATCTCCATCAGTAGCAAAGAAGGGAAAAGTTTTCCTTCCAGTTCAAGGTATTGTTTGAGAGTTGAGAGCATCTTATTAGCAAGAACTGAGAGTCCACAGCTTATCCTTTTGGCTGGGGTAGAGTGGTACAAGGTTTCTAATATCCTTCAAGACATCCATTATTTTACCACAGAGGAAAAAAGGACCATGCTTTGTGTGTGTTTTTATGAGAGAGAGGTGTGGACGCCCAATCAGACGGAAAGGCCTAGTTACGTGCTTGTGAAATGAATTACACCGACGTCTGTTATAAATCTTTAACATAGCTCATGAGATCAATTAAGATGTTCAAGCAGCTACAAAAAGGATGATTGAGGCAAATGGTAACATCAGGATGACCATATGGTAAGGGAATGCTAGAACTGCGTGGACATAAAACGCGAGCCATCAGAGTGCCACCACTAACCGTGCACGGAAGAGGGAGCGGCTAAGCAGCAAGATACTGAGGCAAAAATACCAGAAAGAGAGAAGAACAGCATGGGCACAGGCACACACGCAGGATCCAGTAATGTGAGACTTAAAGAAGGGCAAGGTGCTTTATTCCTACAAGTCACAAAGTTCTGGCATACCAGAGTTGACATTCCCAACCCGTGCCGGAGGAGAGCGCCCAGGCCGGCCCACCACGTGGAAAACATAGCTGAATGTTTAAAATAATTATATTTAACATGGCTGTAAACAGCAGTGATTTTATCTTTCTCCTGACCTGCAGGGATGGAACAAATTAATTGACTGGCCCTTTTTAAGATCTCAGACAGTTTCTCTTGAGATTGCCCATTGGGCTGCATTACCGCGAGCCATCATCTCTGCAGGAAACAACGGCCTATGGACAACTTACTTCACATGCAGTTGCGTTATTATAAGGTGATAACAGCACCATTAAGTCATATCGCTGCTGTACTAAGGTTAAAAGAGTTTCATTTCCTAAGGTTGTTCAAGCTGCTGAACTGCAATAGACAATTTAGCCTAACCTTTCACAGCAGTCCGAAATCCATACTTACTAATGAAGGCAGCAGCACATAGGAAAACCACATCCTTAACACCTGATTATGAATGGGGAAACTCAGAGTAGAACCCACCTTGGTCAGAACCCTGTTCCTTCTCAGAGTAAGACACAATTTAAGTAGTTAGATTGCTCAGCAGCTAGCTTAAAGAATATATAAAACAGAACTAGCATTGAAATTAAGTTCTGGTTGTTTATTTCCTTCCCATAGTTACTCTAAAAACTCTACTAATAATAGTTCTATCCCAGCATTTTGTAAGGGTCGGATTATTTCACCCTCTTTGACATCAGGAAAATTAATAAGTTATTTATGCTAAACCATATTTAACCCCATCCTTACAATAACTGTCCTCAGGTGCTGAAAATCCAAGAGCATTTAGCTGGGGTTTTTTGGTGCTTATTTTTCAACCATGCATTTTGAGATTTCGCTCTTTCCTCTTACTGAGCCAATACTGTGCACTTGAAGTCCAGAAATAAACAGTTGTTTTCCACGTTGAAAAGCACAAGAAACATTTGGGTAGAAAAATTAACAGATTTACAAGAGAGTTACTCCCTACCCAATGCACTGTCCTTTTGAAAAAGGGGAGGGGAAAATAGTAAACATTTTTGCTTCCAATTCTGGCTTACAGATTGACTAGAGTCAAACCCGGTGAAAGATGAGGCTGTCAAGGTGAAGGAGAGTATTTAGATATTGTGAAAGCTAGCTTCCATAGACAGAAAAATGGCTGGAAAAAAATTAATTAAAAGCTATGCTTTTTTATTATTTTCTCTGTGTGTTCTGTTCTACCAACAGAAATAGATGGAAAGTGTTTATGTAGTTTTGAGTCAACTGATATTTAGATGAGGACCTAATAGAAGTCCAGCAAAAGACCCAACTAATTCTCATTTGATATGCCAAAAGATTGGGGAGGGAAAGTAACATTACTGTTTGCATAAATATTTTGTGTCACAACTTGAGGTGGCCACATAAAGTAACCGCATATGCTGCATGCATAGGCCAGATGCATCTCAGTGCTCAGAGCCTGAAAACCAAATCTGTCCACTCTCTCATGAAGAAACACCCGATTCAGGGATCAGTACCACCCAGTTTGGACCTCTTATCACAAAGCTAGTTTTTGATGCCCCCATGACTTGAGCAGAGTGCCCTGATGGGAGCTTTCTTGCTCTCTCTGATAGAGTAAGAGCTAAGTTTCTGCCTCTAGTGGAGGGAGAAGCAAATAAGAGGGGAGAAACTGCATCCCTTGAGTGATTGCCAAGAATTCCCACAAAAAATAAACACAGTCTGGTGGTTATGTTCTTAACAGCTGTGTTAATGGGGTTAAAGAAACCTTAAAGAAACTCTGTCTTTTTTTAAAACGAGCTCTGTTCTTAAAAAACTGATATGGCACAAGTTTTGCTTTTAAACCCAGCGTGGTTCACAACAGAGAGAAGTGCCACTACAGCAGCGATGGAGATTCCTGAGGGGACGTGTTGGGGCAGCTGCCCCTGGAGAGCTATGGGCTATACAGGCAGGATGGCGATTGCCAGCGCTCCACAGAGCCTGAATGTCTTCTTACACAGAGCTCGTGGCAAGCGAAGCGCTGCGTTTGAGCATAGAGGCTGTATGTGGCACCTCATCATACTCTTATTTCCTCATGCAGTTTAGCTTCAGCGCTAGAGATACTGGTCAGAACTCTCTCAACCATTCTCTTCTGTTAAAAACTCCGAACAAAAAGCCCAACTGCACAGACACAAACCAGCACAGGACAAAAAAAAAAAAAAAGGGATTTTCAGGCTTGGATCTCCTTTCTTTTGTGCCAAGAACTCGGTGGATGAAGTTTAGGATAAAGAATTCCCACCCCTGATCCTGTCCCACGTCCATTCTTAAAAGAGGTGACAGTCCCAGCCCAACATCAACAGAACTTTTTTTCTTGGTAGGGTAGAGTATAGCAGGGAAATACTATGGACAGCATCAAGACAAATGAAAACCGACACTGTGGATTGCAATCTCTGTGTACTTCCCCAGGATTACAACATTTGCTTTTCCTTTCTCAACTTATTTATTGGTATTTCAGTAGCACTTGGGTTCCTGTGGCATAAACTCTGTATCCATTGCGGTAGGATGTTATGATGATGTTCACTGGATTTGTGGTGGAGAAAGAGCAGCATTCACTCAGCAAAATTGTCTCCTCAGCATTGCTAACAACAGTCCAAAGCCTTACAGTAACCTCACCTTCTGTACATGCTGTGGGCCTTGCAAGATCTGTAGGCATGCAAGGGGGATGCACAATGCCCAACAAGAAAGTTAATTACTCATTAGCTTTATCTTATTTAATAGAACTCCTGGAGAGCGAGCAGCTATTGATACTTCCCAGAAAGATGAAGGACAGTTTTGTTGGCACAATGCAACCTTTCCATCTTGTTCGCTGTCCATTGCAAGTCTAACCATGAGTCTGTAGCCTCACCCTCTCATACCATGTGCAACCCCCCCCCAAAACAGAAGAAATAAACAGGAAAATACACAGCTACTTTCCCTTGTGGCTCTTTCATCTGGTCATCCCCCCCTTGTGACATCTTGCCCCTCAAGACCTGCTGCCCACACACGAGGCAGCATTGCTGTAATGACACCAGGGAGGATAGGGCAAGGGAGGTGGCCCTGGGGACAGGGACATGCTATGAGACAGGGACACTGACAGCCAGCCACAAGCGTTACACAAGGCAGTTTGTTTTATCCCGTGCCCCTTGCTGGCTCCTGCAAGCCTGGCTGCAAAATCCCATCTCCTTTGGAAAGAGCGACTGCCTTCAGGTTACTTCTCTGTTAGCATGGGGTCAGTAGAGTAGCTGTTACCCAAACCACACACAATGCAGCCTCACAAAAAGAAGGCCAAGGAGATGTTTTTCAAGCTGTAATCAATCTGCCAAAGGAATACAATATTCCACAGGATTCAGGATAGAAAATAAGAGAGTTAGCAGCACGAACAGCAACAGCAGTGGGGTCTCCCTGAGCAGTGTATCTTTGAGAACAGTGAATCACTTCAATCTCCTTGCAAATGTCAGACGCCTGATTCTCCATGTCATCTGTGGCTCTGAAACGGTTTCAAGTGAGACCTGCTGTCGCTGCAGGGGGTTAGAGAAGCCGTCGCAGGAGGGACCGCAGTGCGCGGTGCTTGGCAGGGACGGCAGCCTGAGATGCCTTCACACCTCGCTGCAATCGGCCAACTGCTGCAGCTGCACAGCTCTGCCTGGTCTGCGCCCTGAGCTGGGTCTGTGCACGAGAAGGAGCTGCTGGAGCATGGCAGAGGGATGAGCAGGGTAAGGTGTTTGCTTCATGCTGTCTGAGCATGTAACACCCATATGGATTGCAGTACCTGATACAGGAAGCCTCGGGTCTCCCGCTATGAGAAGCGCTAGTTCCTCCTCTACGCACAGGAACACCCTACTGATGGACATGCTCATGTTGAGGCCAACATTACAGACCCCTAACTGCATTTCCCCATAGCTGGCCCTGTCTATCTCCCAAGGGTAGGTGTGGGCTCTCTGCTACGCAACTGTCCCAGCAGAACTCTCCCCAGCTGGCACACAGCAAAAAAGACCACTGCAGAATAAGTGTCACCAACTGCTGCTGGGTGACACCAATGCTAGATCTTTCCTTTGCAACACAGAAGAAAATAATAATAAAAGTCACAGAGATGATCCTACTGCAGCTTGTGGATGTATTTATGGCCGTGTTAGAATTCTACTGATCACAACATCCCAGCCTGGTGTGGATGGGCAGGGCCCTCAGAGCCCCCCAGTGCCCCCCTGCCATGGGCAGGGACATTGCCCGCAGCCCAGGGTGCCCCAAGACCCATCCAAGCTGGCCTTGAACCCTGCCAGGGATCCAGGGGGAGCCCCAGCTTCTCTGGGCACCCTGTGTCAGAGCCTCCCCCATCCCTGGGAAGGATTTCTGCCTCCCAGCCCCTCTCCAGCTGCGCTCCTACAGCTGAAGGCTGCTCCCCTGGGCCTGGCCCTCCCTGCCCTTGACACCAGCCCCTCTCCAGCTCTCCTGGAGCCCCTTGAGGAACAGGAAGGGGCTCAGAGGTCTCCCCAGAAGCAGCCTTCTCTTCTCCAGACTGAACCAGCCCAGTTCCCCCAGCCTGGCTCCAGAGCAGAGGGGTTCCAGCCCTCACATCATCTCTGTGGCCTCCTCTGGACTTGCTGCAAAATTTGTCCTTCCTCTCCTGGGGACCCAGAGCTGTACACAGCACTGGAGGGGGGAGTCTCCTCAGAGCAGGGAAGAGAGGCAGAATCCCCTCCCTCGTCCTGCTGGTCCCACTACTGGGGATACCCCCAGGACACAGTTGGCTTTGCACTGCTGGGTCACATCAAGCTTCTCATCCCCCAACACTCCCCAGTCCTTCTCCTCAGGGCTTCTCTCCATCCATTCTCTACCCAGCCTGTGTTTGTGCGTGGCATTGTCCCAAGCCATGTGCAGGACCTTGACCTTGTTGAACTTCATTCAGGTCCCACCTCTCCAGCCTGTCCAAGTCCCTTTGGATGATATCCCTTCCCTCCAGTCTGTCAACCACACCACACAGCTTGGTGCCATTGGCAAACTTGCTGAGGGTGCACTCAACCTCATTGCCCATGTCACCCACAAAGATGTAATACTGGTCCCAGAATCAACTCTAGGGACACCTTTCCAGCTGGGTTATACAAAAGCTAAATGAGAGGTTTAAACCCCTTTAGGCAGATCCCTTAACTTCTACTCCATGTACACTAGATGCCCTCAGGGATGTATTGTTGCAGCTGTGCCTGATCCTACCTTTGAACATGCTTTTTCTTGCTGCCCTGAAACTGCCTGAAAGCAAATTGTAACTATTTAATTAGAGGTGACTGCCGTTGCAGCATGTGGGCTTGGGCAGTAGTCATTTTGTTTTCCCACCTGACACACTACACTGCTATCACCCCAAAGACAGGGCTCCACGAGAAGCAGCCTTGCTGTCAAGGAAAGGCTAGGGTCACTACAGGAGACCCCCAAGCCAACCACATCCCAGCCTCTGCAGCAAGCAGAGGGCACACAGAAGGGATCAGGTCTCTCTATATTTGCTCTGCTCTACTCCCTGCAAATATTTCAGCTGAAACCACAGGCTAGAGGTGGACTTCATCTCAGCCATACCCTGCTTTGCTGAGGAAAAAAAAAAGCTACTCAAGACTTTCAGCAAAAGACTCTCTGTGAACTTGTCTTTAAATACATACAAACCAAAAATTCCTTTCAGAAAGAAGAAAGGAGATACCCTTCAGCTTTAGTGTTTCAAAACAAAGCCTTTGCTGTAAGTAACTTCTCACATTGAATGTTTTCTTCTAGTTTGAACACAAAATTCAACACAAAACTTTCTTTTCTGTTCTAACTTTGGTTGAAAATTGTGAGCCCCAGTGACCATTAAACCTTTTGGAAGAAACACACTTAGAACCACCATGAACTTAAGTGTCAGCTGTATGAACAGCCAGAGTTTCTTCTGGCCCCCAGAGTTTGGTCCCAGTGACCCATCACTGCCTTCCCATCACATCAGTACACATACAGCACCATGCACAGCCTGATGTGAGAGAAACCTAGGGAGGGAAACGAGCAGGACAGCTACACAAAGGCAGTAAATTCTATGGTAAATCCTTCAAGATTTGAAGATAGATTTATTTTGTATAACGAAGCTGATGCAAATAGTCAAAGGGAATGGGAGATCCCAACAATGGGCAGGGCAGGAGACGGTTTAGTCAAGACAGAAGGCAGTCTTGAATGTTCAAAGAGCTGTACTTTGGCCCCTTCTTCTCATACCAGATGGATTTTCTGGCTGAGACTTATCTGTAATTTTCCTCATAGCTACTTTACAAAGGAAACAGAGCAAAGAAACCACTTGGATCTGGTTTTCCTAGAACAGGAGAGAGAATATCCTCAGTTCTGTTTTGGATCTAATAAGTCACAGGAGGCACCTTACCCCTTACCTCCCAGTTCATGCATTTCTCTGATTACAATCCAGTTTTCGCACTTTCCACTTGACTCTAAATTCTACAAAAGAGCTTGACTGGGTTCAAAACTAGAGCTCAGGAAAGCTTTGGAAAATCATTGGAGTCTCTTAAACACGTATGCTAAGAAATCAACGGTTCAAGGTCTTCACAACCAGAACACAGGAATACCAGCTTGCTCTAAAGTTGGAACCAAACCAGCAACCAAACCATCAAAATGGGAATGCTGGGAAGAGACTTGAGATCCAGGTTTTTCATCTGGCCTCATCTCTGTGGTATTCTGGCCCAGACCCAGACATGCCAAAACGCGTTGGTGTTCTAATCCGCATTAAACCCCTCGCGTACAGCACTACTCCACACTTCCCAAATCCTCTTTTCTCTTCAGCAGACAAACCACCCCCCCACCCCATTTTCTGTACGTTCCAGAAACCCTTTATGTTTGATCCTAAAAGCAATGATTACTCCACTGTCATCTTTTTGATGTCAACAGCGTCACATGAATGTTCTGGTGAGGAAAAAAGCAAACCACTCACCTGATTGCCATGTAGAAACAAAACAGGCGACATCAGCGTTACACAAATTGCTTCCAGCAAACGTGGTTTTCTGCCTTTTTGCAATAAAGTGTAACAAGTTACAATTCCTGCACTTTCTGGGTCTTTAAGGATGAAATCCAATTTGATAGGTTTTGGGGGTATAAAGAAAGACCTGACTTTAATGCACACGACATCCTAGATCTCTGAACTTCACAAGCGTAAAGAGAGAGAAATAATTCAACCACAAAAGTGACATATGAAGAGCATCGAGGGTCTGACTTAGGACAGGCAAAAGGAACAAGATTCAGAGTTACACCTGAAAATCCAGGCTGACTTCAGCCCAACTCATTTTCTTGCAGGCTGGAGGTGCAAGGGGGGGGGACGAAGGACGTGAATTCACCCAACTTCAGCATCGTGCTCCCCACAGAAATTTTTAAGTCTGAAATGGCTAAGTGGCTCTCGCTTAAGGAAATAGATGGTCATGTTGTCTAGAGGCAGCACAAGAGGTGTTTCCCCACCAGCCTCTGCTCACAAGCAGAGAACATGCTGTGTTGTCCTGCACGGCCGTGAGGCAAGTGTTGGTTGGGCACTGAGCTCTCTGTGTCCACCCAAAACCTCCTCAATACCCCAGAGAAAACTTTTTGTAGAGGTTGCTTGCACAGAACAGCCTCATCCAAACAGATCTGAGGCAGTCAGACAACACAGCAGTGAGAGATATTAATAAAAAAACATGTGTTTCATAAAAGTAGGATAATTTCTCTACCAAGCTTAAAAATATTTTTAACAGGCTACTTAGAAATCCACTAAACCAGTCATGCTTGGAGGCCCTTTCCTTGTGCATAGGGAAGAAACTCATGCTTTTCATGGTGTTACTCCCGTACCATAGTGGTCATTCTTTTCCTTCAGACTCCCAGAATCCCAGTTTATGTGAAATTTAATACTCCACATTAGTAGAGTAATGGATTTAGTGTCCTGAATGTATCTAATTGTTTTTCAAAATTCCTGGAAAATTGTTGCATTACTGAAAGGAACATAAAAAATGAATTTAAAAAATGAAAAAGCTTGAAAATTGCCACCTGACACACACGTACGCTTCCTGATTCATTCCCTGCTGCAGCACACTTAAAAGAGAAGGTACTACTGTAAATGAAACACATCCTCCTTTGTAAAGCAGTTTCAAAATACGTAATACTATTTATACCTCCCTTCATGCCTTACCTTTTTCCGAGGCTTACAACTGCCTCTCCCTAAAATACTATGCCTATTCTTTAGTGAAAACCTCCCTAAAAACACAAGAGGTGGAAAACTAGCTTGGACTTTAAATCTGTTATGTCAGTGGGGCAGGGAAAGGAGAAATAGGGAGCTTGGAAAGACACTCTCACGCCCAAGTGACCCTCAACCAGAATACAAACAGACAGGACAAGGGGTGATGGCCTCAAGTTGGAGCACAGGGAGTTCGGCATCAATATGTAGAAGAACTTCTTCCCAGTGAGGGTGAGGGAGCCCTGGGACAGGCTGCCCGGGGGGGTGTGGAGTCTCCTTCTCTGGAGAGATTCCAGCCCTGTCTGGACGCCGACCTATGCGACCTGTCCTAGGGACCCTGCTTTGGCAGGGGGTTGAACTCCATCTCTGGAAGTCCTTTCCAGCCCCTGTAATTCTGTGAAATCCGAGAGGCTTAAAAGGCAGAAAAGCAGCTCAACGGTATGCACAGCATGTTGCAAGCCCAAGATTGTACTGGGCCACTGTAGTTTCCATCCTACCACAAAGGTTACAGGCCATGGGGCCAAAGCAACTCTTGAAGCCTCAGAGATAAACTCCCAAGTTTGCATGTGCCTCTTCTCCTCCCCTCTTCTAGCTCCCACAAGGGGGGCCAGCCCAGCACCCTCATGATCCACAAACCCCAGCATGTCCCTGCAGAGAGGGTCACCACACAGTCACCCATGGCCCCAGCAAGGCAGGGTGGGAGCTCACAGGAGGGCTTATCACCACTTACATGCCTTTGAGGGCTAAATGCCATCTCCCAAATTTGCTCTTTATGCACACAAAGTGCCACGGTTTGTGCCACTTTCAGGATCAGGTCCTTCCTAGATTAAAAAAGCCAAAGCAAAACACCATCAAATGTAGTGATTGCAAGTATCCTGATTTTTGTGTATGGGGAAAAAACATATATACCAGGAGAATGCAGCACGGGTCCATCAGCTTCAGCAAGCTCACCAACAGAACAGCTTTTTAGTTATTACAAAACTTAGTTTCAGAACAGCTTGCAGGAAGACTACAAACTTTAATTAGTGCAATAAGAGGGGAGAGGGTGAACAAGTCCAAAGTTTCTGTCTGAATAATTGTCTATTTGTTTATTATTATAGCTTCCACGGAGTAATTATTTGCTTAAAGATAATACCTTTCAAAATCCACTCATAAAGAAAAAAAAATAAAAAAAAATTAATCAGCCATTTGTTTTTCCAGTGTGGGGTTTACACTTTAAGTTTCAGCAACATAATGTACCAGATATTTGATGTTACAGATGGTTGTGGGGAACCAGAAATACTTGAGGGAGGGAGGGCAGGATGTACTTTTTGTATCTCTTACCAAGAACTAATGCCTTTTCAGTAGCTTTTTAACAAGAAATTCAGCAGAATTGCATTGGCTCTCAGTCACTTCTCCAAACGTGAAGGAAGAGGCAGATACAGGGGCTGTGCTAATTGTGCCAGAGCACACGCTCCTGTTGTGCTGAAAGTTGGACTTGTGGTCCTAAAAGGGAGTCTAAAACTTTAGAGTTTTAAATAAAACTTCAGTGGCAAGCAGGAACCTCTGGGGAGGCCCCCTGAGATGCGCCAAGAGCCAGAGCTGCTTCCTGCATCCCCTCCCTTCCTGCCTTTATGCAGGTACCAGGTCTCTCTTGCCCTTGTTCCTGCTCTCCCTTTTTAGTGTTAAGAGTTAATTATGACACATATTTCAATTAGCATCCGGCCCTGTGATCGATGACCCACATGCCTTTGAAACGCAGGCAGCGTGGCTCCTCCAGGAGGAGCCACCACGACGCTCCGTGCAGGTTCCATAGGGTTAATCCCAGAGTGAATTCCTCAGATGTGTAATTTAATACTTCATAACTGCTGAAAATTGGAGCCCACATAATTTATTTTCTTTGGTCTGGGCACATTTGCCTCATGCTTGGCTGTGGCTGACTTCAGAGAGACACACCTAAAGCCCTCAAGTGTCCCAAGTGTCCCATGTCAGTTGTGCAGAGAGATTGTGGTACTTGGAGGGAGACCAAGGATTAGGTGTTCCTGAGAAGGTTTTTTTGGCTCTACAAAGCCCACGGATGTCATGGGAATAAGGCAGCACTCCTCCCCCCGCCTTGAAGGCCACATATCAACGGGGTATCTAACCACTCAGAGACAGGCTTTGCGCAAAGGTATACATTAAAATAAATACAACATGCGACCAAAAAAGCACACAGAGAGGGAAGGAGGAATTGCTGAGCGGAGAGAGGGGGGAAACAATTGCTTCATTGTGGAGCCAGCAGTGAGGAATCGCAGAGCCGAGCTCCACCTACAGTCCCCTTTGCAAAGCTGACTCCAGAGCTCCGAGCGGCCCTCGGCTTTTCTCTGCTGTTTGCTCCAGGAATCTTTTTTATTTCGATTACTTTTATTTTTTATTATTATTAATTTTTTTTATAATTATTTTTGCTGTGAATTGATCCACATTTTGTATTTTGGCTGAATGCAAACGTGGGTAAAGCGGTCACGTTGCCCGAGTACTTTTAAGGTTAGTTTGCTTTCTGGTGTTTTGAAAGTAAATAGCCTGCTTTTTCCTGGAATTTATTTTAGGATTCTGTCTCTATCTCTGGCTTTCATTTGCACCAGCTTCATATCATCTGACAGTATTTCACATTTTTATTGCAGTTTGATTGCAGTGCGGTAGTTTCATCATTCCAGGGGAAAAAAAAAATACAAATGTTTGTCTGAATTGTACTCTTGCCCTTCTTAAAAAATAATTCAGGCTTCAAACATGATTGGGGTTGTAACTTTTAAAAGCAGTAGCCAGCCTCTGAAAGCATCGAGTGAAATATTCCGTTTTCTATTTATTAAAGAAAAATGTCTTAGACACTAATTCAAGCTTTGGCATTGATGACGTGCAATAGTATGTCTCCTGCAGAGGATACATGCTTGAGGATACACACAGGATCAAATGGGGTGCTGCATGCGTTAATAGTAACTGTGTCCCAAGACTGGTCACCAGCGTAGGTCATCATCATGACCTCATCACATTTCAGCACAGCTCCAGGAGGCAGCAAGGCTGAGGCCTGCACCAAACAACCCTTCCTGCCCCGTGGCAGATAGGTGAAACCCCACCATCCTAAGGCGGTTCCAGCTGCCTCAACCCCTGGGATGCAGCTCCTCTGCAGAAGAGACTACAGCCCTCCCCGAGAAGCACTGGTGACACAATGACTGTCCTTTAGAAGGTTATTTGGTCAGGTCCCACACTACAAGACCAGTATCCCACACCAGCCATGGGAGCTTTAAGAAGAAAATGCTACCAACTGTGCAAACAGTACGTATCTAGAGCCAAAACTCATCTCCCTCAGATCCAAGAGGGATTAGAAAGTGTTTCCCAGGAGATAGGTAACACCTTCCTTCGTCATCCACCACCTCATAGAAGAGCTTTATATATATATATATATATATATATGTGCATGCAACTATGCTGGGTACCTCTTACGTGAAACCAAAAAGAATAAACAGTTAATTTGCACTTACTCCGTCCCTGTGTGCTAACTCAGGCTCATGCAAACCCCTGGGCTAGATCAAAGCAGCATGCCTCATTTGATATTCAGTCTCTTGACTGTGGCAGCACCAAGTTGGTAAGAGGTAGAAGCCCTCTTCCATTAGGGAAATTTCTGCATTGGGATTACTGCCATAATGTTGTTTGGAAAAAACAAGAATTAAGGTGTACACCAAACCTTGGAAGGAGGAAAGAAGGTGAGCCTAAATCACCCCAGGGACAGTCACTAGCAGCACTCCTTTCCATCCCAGACAGCAAGGACAATCTGGTGTACATCTGCTGGAGCACAGCACTCAAACCTCTGCAGAGCAGCAGTAATCAAGCCACGACCTTGTTGCTTTAAAAACTGAAGTCACAGAAGCAGTGCAAGCAACTGGAGTGACTAAGGCTCAGAGACAGCCTTGATGTTTGCCTTGGAGTTACTGTCCATGCCCAAAGGAGATGGCGGGGGTGGGGGGGTACTGTCTAAAGGGAGAGCAAGAAGAATGCAGTGAGACACAGAAGGAAGACCTCCCTAAGAATAAGTTAGATCATTAATTTATTTATAACATGTTCCTTAAGCATCGTCATGATCTGCCAAGACGAGAACCCTCTTGCACACTCATCGTACACAAAGAGGCAGACAAGCCATTTATAAATTCTCCATCTCTGGCAAGATTTTTTAATGAGCATTATTATTACCTCACTTTGTGTTCCACTAGATCCAAAATTTACATAGCTTTCAAATGGTTGTAGGTATTAGCATTCCTGCATCCTAGGTGAGAAAGCACATAGGGGAGAAGGGCCACCAAAAAAATAGAGTGATTTGGATGTCAAGGGTGGTGTTAGAAATAGAACACACTGCTCCATCCCCTGCACAGCACCACCGCAACGGTTCCTTCTCAATGCACACTTTTACGAGGCAGATATTTGACCTGTTACACTATGATGCATAAAATAATAAGTAATGAGTGGGTGGGTGATCTCACCAGTGTGTTTAAACCTCCTGCAATGTGTGGGTTACAAGGTTTGAATCACACAGAAGTAGTACCTAATTTGCATGCTGTGTCAAAGGAAGTGTGGGGAAAAGCAGTACCTAACTGGTGGAGAATGAAGGAAATTAAAGAGACTGAAACAAGACAGACAGATGGGTCAAATAGAAGCTATAATGAACAGTCAGAATATCCACCTGTACTAAGAAAAAGTGGGTATTCAGTCAAGCTTCTGGGAATTTTTGTCCTTGATAAACTGCTTCCCATTTAGAGGGAATATATATTAATAAATATGAATTTAATCTTATTTGCAGAGGGGAAAAAAAAAAAGAACATTGATGCCTCCCATCACTGCCAACCAGAGCAAGTCCCCTAGCCCAGGTCCCCCCCAGCTGCCAACCAGTTCAAATGAGATCAGAATCAACTATGGAGCTCGTGTAGCAGAAAGAAAGATAAAAAATTTGTCCAAACATCCATCTGCACCCAGGCCGAGTTTCTACCCCTACATTATCCAGAGCTGCGAGCCGCCAGGAGTCTCAGGAGGTGACTCTGCCCTAAGAGCACATGGCCAGGCCCCACATTTATGAATGAAATTGCTGGTTTTTTCCAAATGTAAGATTGGAGACCATGGATGAGTGCCACTTTTTTCCTCTTTTTTTTTTCCCTCCTCTCCTTTCTTCCTTTTTTAACAAAACCCTTAGGAGAATGAGTACACTGTATTTCTTCAATTCAATGCTGATATATCTGATTTCCCTCCAGGACAGACCAAACATTAAATAACACTGAACAGGCTGAGCGCGTAGCTAAAATACTTGCAATGAAAAGTTTTCATTCTCAGCTTATTTCCTAGTTTACAAAAGCTCTTATCAAAAAAGCTCTCTAAATTGGAATTAGTTAGTGATCCAGGTCTCTAAAGCCCAGGGACTGGAAGTGAAGATTTCTTAATTATACCAGCAGGGGCTTGGTTTCTATTCTTAGTGCAGCTGGGTAATGCTGTTAGGTTCTTGCACAGCCCTGTGTTTCATTGGCAGGCATAGCCCCTGGTTTACTTTGACAAAAAAATATAGAGCTCTTTAAGTTGAAGCATCCTCACGTACATGTGTAAAGGAGCACGTACATTTCAGCCACACACTCAACCAACTCCTTCAGCAAAGCCAAGGCTCCTTTAAAATTTAATAGTTACTTACTTGGGGAGCTCATCACCAGTCTCAGAGTTCTAACAGATCTAAAACTTTTTAAATTTAATTCTTTTTTTTCCCTCCCACGGGGCCTCTGCAATACCTTAGTTCCCCCCTTCCCTGCTTCCTGAAGGAATTAGCTGCTCAGCTGCACATTCACCCACTGAAAAGGTTGGAGACCAGCCCCACAAGCAACTTTTGGGGTCACAACCCAGACAATGAGCAGCTTCACAAGAAACCCCAACATTAATGTCCATTCACAATGGCTGAACTTCTGTACACATCACTTGCATTATGAGGATGTTCCCATTCTCTGCGCTGGGAACCAAAGCCAGCCTCACACTTTACATAGGATAAAAACCCAAGCTTTTACCCTAAAAAAAGAAGTCACTACAGATTAAATACACAGCTCAAAATCCTTGAAATACTCTAATAAAATAACTCGCTGAATAAAATATGGTGCAAGACACAACGCATGTCCATAGCCACAATTTAAGTGTATTGAGGGTAAGGAGCAAGGAAAGGAGGCACATTAGTTTATCTTCTTAAGGCTCCTGGACAGAACCCAAAGAATTGGGTTCAGTCCCCAAGTAGGTCATATTTTTTTTCTGTCATTAAAATATTTGACTCATACTGGCAATGTTCTCAAATGAAAAATGAACTCTGGACTCAGAACAGGATAGAGCTGTAGTTGCTCAAGCAACTATTTAAATCTCATAATTTGACGGCTGCTAGTCACCTTTGCAAGAGGAGGCTGGTGGTCATCCTCAGTGTCTCTCCTTTTTGCCCACACAACACATGCAAGCACTAGGAAAACTCCAGCAGAGAGAGTCAACTGCGCATCGCAAGACAACTGGTGGTCACATATGATGCTACGGATTGTTTAAAAAGGCACAGAGATTTTGCATCTTTACATTCCTATCTGTCCGAGCTGTTTTATCAAAACTCAAACTTTCTTGCTGGGAAACTGTTCTCTCTTTGGTACCTTTTCTGCCAAAATCCAACTGTAACAACAAAAGTTTATAAACAATGAAAATTCCAGCTGGTTGACATCAGCGATGTGAAGCTTTCACTTCACACTGATACAAATATTTACCCTGAGCTCTGGCAAAGCTTTCCTTGCCCATGTCGCCCTTAATCATACATTTTTCCTTGATTGAGTTATGCTTTCCAGTACGTGATTTGCTCTGGTTTACTTTTTAACACATCCCAGAGGCTTCGTCAAAATCAGCTCTGTGCAGGCCATGTCATTTGGTAGCTGCCAAACATGCTATTCAGAAGGACCTTGGCAAATAGCAAAACAGCGTCTTTTTTTTTTTCCTAACTGCTCTAATAAACGTGTTTGTTCTTTTCTGACCACCATTTATTTTTTAGATCCCACATATCCATAAAGCAATGAGCCAAGAAAGTAAGCAGAAACACACTCATTTTCCCTTTTATCCACTCCCTTGAGGCAATACTCTGACTTCTCTTACAGACACCTTATAGCTAAGAAGCTGCAAACTATCAATGACTCACTCTTTATTATTTACAAGACAGAAAGGTTATTATCAGAGGGAATAATAATAAAGGATCACTTTGGTGTTGTTTTAATACTTGCAGGACTAAATATACAGGAGTCAAAACAAACATAAGTCAAACCAAACTTAAGTCTACCTGAGCAAATAGAAACATCACAGTATTTTGACAATTAAATATATTCTTACAAAAGAAAAGAAAAATCAAGAGATTTCTCAGTTACACTCATATAAAGCCAAGTGTAACAAGGAGGAAAGTCTCATCTGCTACAGCTAGCATGTGGAAGAGAAACTTATTTCAGCTTATGCCTGAAAGACAACTGAAATCTTAACCAATATAAGATACTTTTCTTCCCCTTTGATGCCTCTCTACATCCCACTCTTCTCCAGGAAAGGAAGAAGGAAACCAAGACAAAAGATGTTGAAGAAATTTGTGTCCTGGGCAGAAGTTATCATAACTTTGCAAGTAAGTTTGTTCTCAGAAGGCATAGCCCAGCTTCTGGTTTATCTTTGTGTGCAGGGATGATGCTATACTGGGTCTCAGTGAAGTGAGGTGGGAATTCTGCTACCAATTTGAATACAAACAGGACTTCATTCCTGTTTGTATGGACCAGAACATGGAGTTACATGACTTGCTTGGCTGTAAATGTGATTGAACACAGACTTGAGACAAATTTCAAAATACACCTTTTCTCAATGTCCACTTTGTAGTTACTCTTCTTTCCCAAGATACAGAGTAGTTAAAACTTGCAAGAAGAAACGAGGAGGATTTTTTTAATAATTATTATTTGAAGGAAATAAACTTTCTTTAGGTAATTAAAGATGAATGTAAAACCTGAGCCTATGTTTAGCATACTACCAAATGATCTGAAATTGAATCTCCCATTTACAGTGCTGTGCCATAGTACAGGGCAGTCAGATATATGAATAGGTTTCCAACTCTTCTTTGAGGAGGATCAGGCATCTTCGGGCAGAAACAGATAAACTGTACCTGAAGAAGCTCTAAACCACCCTCACATGTAGGCAGCAGCTATGGAAGTAAGCCAGCAGCATCTACAGGAGGCAAACAAAGCAGGGAAACCTCAAATCTACAGCAACTAAAAAAAGGAGGTTGAGAATGAAAACAGAAACTAGGCTGTAGTTTCATGAATCTTTATGTATTCTTTATCCAATATTAAATATTTTTATAAACATAAAACTTATACAAAATTTTCTTAATTTAACCTCAAATGCTTAAATTCTCATAACTCACAGAAGACAAAAATTATACTGAAATACTCATTCACAAATCTTGTGATCCTGGCATCTGCTAGAGGTTACCACTAGAGGTGCCAAAAGGGAAAAGCAATCTGGGAAGACTTCTGTATGGCAAATTGTTGAGGAAGTGACAGATTGGTACCTTAAACTGATCACTGCACATGGCTTAGGTACAGCATCTGCAGTGAACCTCTGGCTGAAGGAGGAAAATCCCCCTTGGTCCTCCAGTGCCAGCACTCCAGGAACAGAAAAGACTAATATTTGTGGGGAAAAACAAAATAATCAAATTATAAAAATCAACTTGGAGAATTTGGAACACAGATTAGATTCGGTCACTCGCATTTCTCTACAGCCTCCCAGCTAAACCTGACATTTGCTTTACCTAGTTTCAGTCTTTAAATAGAAAAAAATAAAGTTGCTAGGTACATGCTGAGTGTTTTGAAATCTTCTAGTAAAACCACATTTTAAAGAGTCATTTAGGAGCATAGGTCTTACATGACTTTATTTGGAATATCTATATTAAAAAACTATATTCCAGAATCATAGAATTGCCTTGGTTGGAAGAGACCCTTTAGAATCATACTAGAAGCATTTTAACATTTATATTAAAGCAAGATTACGTAAATTCAATAATTGTACATATTGTGGTTACTGCCAGCCTTACAGATAACACTTTTTCATCCCCTCAGCTTCTGAGTTCATTTAGAAATAAAAGTATCACAACCAAGTACCAGGGTGTCAGAATTCCTCCAAAGCAACTGGGAAAATGAATCACCAGAAAGAGCTAAAATTTAAAGATCCTAGCCACCAAAACAAAAAGCCCCACTCATGTGACACATTAGCTAGCCTCAGACATATGTGATGAAGCTTCCTTTACCTAAGGAGGTATCTGTGTGAGCTGGTCATTCGTAACACCCTCAATAGTCAATGGACAGAAAGAGGTGCCTGTAACAAGAAATTTTTTCCACATAATCACAGAATTGTTAGGGTTGGACCTCAAGAGATCATTGGGTCCAACCCCCCTGCTAAAGCAGGTTCCTTAGGACATTCTCCTTATTTAACTGAGAAGACGACACGTGCATCTTCATTCAGCTGCCCAAATCAAATGATCCATTGCCATCTGAGATGCTCAAGTGGAACCTTCCAATTACATGACACAGGACACATGGAGCACACAACCTCCAGAAGCAGAAGCATAAATAGGAGGTTCTCATGGCCAACACAGCCCTAAAGTAAATTATTTTAGCCACACCCTAAAAGTTAATACACCTCCCTGCTGACCCCAGAGGTACCCCAGATGACTTGCTTGCCTATTGGCATCCACAGTACAGACACAGAGTCAGGGAGATGACACGTAACCCACATGCCTCCCACATAAAACACACCATACCTCACAGCACGTTGACCTGCAAAGCAAGAGGGAGTTTCACATCATCTCACAGGTCATGAACTCACATGATTAAAACAGGCTAACAGACAAATACACCAGAATTACAGCTTCTTCCAGATGAAAATGGAAGCTCAAACATACCACAGATTTACCATCCCCACTTGCAAAGCACTCGTATTCCCAGAATTAATCCCACCACCAGTCACTGATCAGAAGAAAAAAGTTATAAGAAGGCTAAGAAAAACAGAAGTGGAAACTGTATATTTAGCAAAAGTTTTTAAGTCACAAGTGGAACGAACCATTTGAACTGCAATCACCTTCCAAAGGCTCTGACGCTCATTCCAACAGAGTTTAAAACCAAGGACCTTTAAAGGCTTTTGACCATACTGAGGAAACATCAAAACCTTACTCAGATAAGATGCCTTCATTGAATCACTTAACTTACTTTCCACATAGTATTAAAGCAGCAGGTGATTTCCTCCTCCATCTGCAAACGCTGACTTATTTTGCCTCCTGTGTTACAAAGGCTGCAAGAACTGGAGTGGAACTCTGCAGCTAAGGTGTTTTTTTTTAATTAAAAGTCAAGATTTCCTCCTGCCCTCAGAGATGCCAGCAGAAAAGTTCACTGCTCTAGCAGTCGCATCTGTCATTCCCAGGTGCAGAGTCAGTAGAGGGAGCACAAGAGCACATAGAAGAGAGTTAAGCTCCAAAAAAAGATATTCCTTACTTAAAATTCAGTCATAATTATTATTATTGAAAGGGTGAGGGTTGTTTTCTTGCATATTCACTATCTGCTTTCACCAGGTAACAAATGCTTAGAAATTATCTAAGGCAATGATGTTGCTTTGAGCAAAAGCAAAACCTGAAAGTTTAGTGGTATAGATTGAGAGCTGGAAAGTTCTCTCTCACCAAGCAGAAAACACACCCAACTGTCTTAAAATAGGCATCTTAACCATAATGCTGAAGAACATCCTATTTTAGGAACTACCACAAGGTATTTCTGATCACATTCAGTGTATAGCTTGTAATAAAAACACTATAATCACATAATTCATTGGGAACCACCAAAAACAATGAGTTCTGTGGAGACCCCTGGCCAAACTTTTGGTTGTTATATAACTGAAAACAAGACAAAATTTTCACAGGTTTGGATTCTGTAAACAAACACAAATCTCAGTCCAGACTCATCCAAAATTTGCTGAATTCCCAGTTTTTAAAGAATTCCTCACTTCTGGCCGCTGGAAACGTCTGGATTCTGCTTGAGTGAACTTGGAGCAATTTATGTTGGGAGGTTTTTTTCATCAAAACTATGGGAAATTCAATTATTTTTCATGGGTTTGGCTTGATATCAAATACAACACTACATTTCTAAGTGTGCTTCATTTCAACTTTTCAGCTTTAGTTGAACCTCAAAGTAAGATCAGGAGGACAAAGTCTTTTCTCATATTGTTGAATATAAATCCAGAGTAGTCACTCTGATTTTATTGGTGCTATTCCAGTGTTACACCAGTGTAAATGAAAACTTTTCACGTGCATTTCAAGGCTGGTGGCGGGGTTGGATCCAACAACTATTTCCATGAATCCTTGCATAATGCTGAGCAGAACATTCTTCTCATTACTGTGCATAAAACTGCTCTATGCTTTGGGTACAAATACCTACCAGAGGACCTAACACAACTGCATGACAAAATGTTTGTGAGATTATGCTCTTCCATGGCAAATTTGTTAATTTTTTTTCAAGAGTAGAAAATTAATGAAAACAAGATATCTTAGTGTTTTATTTTTACACCCTATACAAAGAAAAAAAAAATCAACCAGTTACCTGTAAACCAGAAGATACGAACCTTTTGCTTCTTGCATTTTTACACCTCAAGTTTGGAGTGCTATGGCTTTGTAGAAGAATAATAGGGATGAAGAAACAAGAAAAATATGAATAAGAAAAATTATCAGAATTTTCAATTGACTTTGTATATCAAGTCTAGTTTTCACTAAACTTCTCCAAAATTTCTCTGCTAAGCCACTTGATTATTTTCTTATACACCACAAAGTCCTGAGATGGATATTCCACTGTTTAAATAAGTCGATACCTCTCCCAGCCTTTCCACCTTTGAAGGATTTTAACTTGGCCACTAAATATGCTAGCAAAACTTTTCTTCCTCCTACTTTTGATAGACCATCAACAGAGTTGGAGCCCAAGTATACAGACTGAAGGGTAGGTCTCATATTAAAGTGCAAGCAAGCATTCAAATGAAAAGATAAAGAGCACTTCTAGAACATTTGAATACCTTAGCATTCCCAAAGACCACAAAAACACCTGGCAGTACCCTTCAAAAAATTCCTGCATTTTATTTGTTGGCTATTTGGGGTCATAACTGCTACTGTAGGACTCCAAGAAATTCCCATGTAGTATTTTAATAGTCTTTTGAGTCAAGTTACTACATTGCTCAGACTACATCTTTTTCATTCATGAATCATTTTCTTCTGCTGTCTAGTTCCAATCTCATGTGAGCTTTGGCTAATATCTTCTCATCTATATTCAAATATTTATTTATATACATTCAGCAAGTATGAATCTGCCCAAGAGTCATTAAAGCACTATATTTCTTGCACTTGTACAAAACAGGGACCCATTCTGAAAGGTCAGAGTGTATAAACAGTGTGTTTATTGGCTTCCAATTAGCTCTATATCACATTTGTGTAGCTGAAAGTTATTCTTCTGATAGCTAAGCTTTGCAAAAAAGCTCATTATATGTATCATACGGGTTATATAAGAAATAATGATAATAACAAGGCTACCTTGTCACACCTAGGTAGCTACCTTTAAGCCAAGATTCCTCATGAGCTAATTCATTATGTTAGGGAGGAGATTTAGACCTACAAACACAAAATGCACAAACGATTCATAATCACGGGTGCTTTCGGTGTTCTGCCATGGCACAGCAAGACACCAACACCTGCAAGAAACTGACTTTCTGAAGGCAATGACTAAGAGTTTTCTGAGAGATAAGCTCCCCTCCCAGAGTCCAAGATCAGCACCCAGAAATTGAGCCCCACAAAATGATTTAAAAGAATTTATACATGAAGTAGATAAATGGTTTAGATACCAAGTGAAAGAAGAGAGAGAATCCTGACTAATAACTACTACCACTACGTTTCACATCATTAAATTAAAAAACACTCTCATAATGGCTATTTCTGACCTAGAGAAGATTTTGAAAAAGACCCACTTATAGAAAAAATATTCAGTATCATTTCTTTCAGATATGCTTATACTGTAGTTTTGATATAAACTTCTGAAAACGCTGAACTGAGAATGTTGAGGCATCGTTGATTATAGCAGCATCCACGTACACTGGGTATCTCTGTAAAATACATGAGAAATGGTGCTAGTAGAAGATACAGCTAATCTTACTTTATGGCAACTCTACTGCTGTACTGCCAGGTAATCTACTGCCTCTTTAAATAAATCTAAATATTAGGTCTGGGAGGGATCAACCTGAGAAAAATGCTAAAATATAATTGCTAAAGTTAATACTTACTTAATACTTGCTTTTCTACAAGACTTAAAATGAAAAGGCTTTCCAACTATTATAAGATGTACAGTCTTAATCTACATTTCAATAAGATATTTAAAGGCAATGCTGAACCTGTCAAGGACCCTTTCTTAAGCCTGAGAGAGACCTACAAAGGAATGCTGACAGTTTCGTTTTCCGAGACATGGAAGCATTATTTTATCAAGAAAATGTTATTATATTCGTATTCATTTTAGCACTCCTCTTCACAGACTCTTCTAAACCCCCCAGATGTATTTGGTAGCACAAATGCTATTGTACCACTTGTGTTGTCAGGAGCCCTTACGATAAAGGTAGATGAAGAGATTAGCATGAACGTACATTCTTCTCTCTTATTTTATACAGGAAGGCTGAAGATGAAGCTTCACACAGCAATGCCCATAAACTGTAAATGTACTCTGAGATTGTGTCATTCAACCTGTTGTTTTCCTGTAAAAACTATAAGGATTTTTAGAAAAATCTAAAAAAAAAAAAAAACCTACAAAGGATTTTTAGAAGAGATCTTCACTGTTATAATTTACATATCAAACATTAGTATTGATATATATATGGGCTTTTTTCACTAAATACCCTTTTTAATATTTTTACTACTTTACTATTCACTGTAGACATTTTTAAAGTAGTATATCAAGCACCTTGTTAAATTAACTCGTGCATTAATAACGTGCCTCCAGTTCCAAACACTGTGTGAATGTATACATCCAGACCATAAACAGTTTCTAATTAGTCACACGTGGATTCAAATGCAGACTCGTATGCCATAAACCAACACTGAGCTGTATAAGAAACTGTCAGTCAGATCAAAAGTCAATCCAAAAAAAAAAAAAGAAGAAATCATCCCGTTTGCAGAGCTGAGATGCTGTCACAGTGAGTTAGCCATAAATGTTTAAAACAGCAACCAAACTTTTATTCTAATTGAGCATGAGTTGAAAGGCTGCACACTTTGATGTCTTCGCTTTTATCATTTGTATATAGCTTAAAACAGCAGGGTGTTTCTTTCCCCCCCCCCCACTTCTCTTAGAAATTGGAGACATTACTTCTTATTGAAAATATACAGGTAGGTCAAGCTGTATTTGTGGAGCCTATGTATGGTTTTCAATCATGCGTGTAATCACTTACAGCACTAGTCCTCAAAAGTGCAATTACAGTATTTTCTCATTACAATTTAACCTTTTCTTTCAATTGTTGATCAAATAATATTCTGAAAATGTTTTTTTGTTGTGGTTTTTTTTTTTAATTATCTGGGATGAGTTCCTACATCTCTTTGGGAAACCAATCCCAAGGACTCCAGCGGCATTGCTGATTTTCAATCCTTTAATTTTTCAGGAGGGCAGCTGAGCTTGGCTGCAGGAAGCATATTTGAGCAGATGCCTACAATCTGAGAACATGTTAACAGAAACTTGAGAGGCAGCAATGAAAAGTCAGGGCCTAATCTTATTATAGAAACACTCTGCTGTACAAGGGAAACGCACACAAAACGTTGGTCGGGTGTAGCAGACGAAGCAGGGGAGCCCCTTGCTGCAGTTCAAGGAGCAGCATGAACACCCAGCACAGGGTGCTCTTCCTTATCATCATCAAATAAGAAACCCACCCTGACAACAGGAGAGTTGACAAGGTAACATTCACACCTCTTGCTTCTGTGGGGCCACAAAAATCCAAGTCCTGTTGCCTTCCATAGGCACTGCAGCATCCCCAGCACCCGTCACTTGCCTGACAGTCTTTGCTTATGCTGGGTGATGCAGGGGTAAGCTTCATACTGTCATTTATTACATGCTGGGCAATGTCACTCCACCCACATGTGGTGAAGCATTGGGACAGGCTGCACATGGGGGTTGTGAAGTCTCCTTTTCTAGAGATACTCAAGATCCATCTGAACACCTATCTGTGTGATCTGTCCTAGGGGGTTTGCTTCGGTAGGGGGGTTGGACTTGATGGTCCTTTCCAACACCTACAGTTGTGTGATCCGATGAGAAAAGAATGCTGAACTTCTCTCTACCATACACACACCTGGATTCATTTGTCTCCCAGCGCACCAGCCTCAACCAAAAGCTACACCAATGGCCGGCACCAACATGTGCTCGAGGAGGAGGAGAGCTGAGGGGGGCAGCAAGACCACATGTACTTCTCCATAGTAGCAGGATTCTTCTACTTCCCCATGCCATGCAAGGCACCTCGGATAGGACAGGGTCTGCACCCAGCTGGCTCAGTCCTGCATGCAGCTATCAGTGTCGTTGTAGTTGTATCAGTTGGAGAAAACTGACACAGATAAATTCACTAAGCATTATCCACAGCCAACTGGTTTTACTTATTCTATAGAATAACAACAACAGGCCAGATGCACTGGCCAACAATCCATGTCTCCAATGAACAGGGTCCTCCTGCACTTTCTGCAGTGCTGTCTAGTCTTCTGCAACATTACATCCCTGGGGATGGGACTGCAAACACTCTCCCTGAGGACAACCATCCTCCTCCAACTTCCACAAGAGCTCTTGCTCCCAAAAAGCCCAGACTGCTCACATGGTTTAAGCATCTGTTTCAATCCTCTTTCTCCAGAGACAGAACTTTATTGTGATCCGAAGAAAGAAGCTTCAGCATGCTTCGATGCGAACAAAAGGAGAAATTTAAGAGGGAACCTCAAGGCAACTATTCCTTGGACTGGAGATGCAACCTCCCATGTTCAGGCTTGCACACATTGCATGCCAAAACTCACACGGGTTCATGTAACCGAATCATTATCAGACCTAGACCTCACTGACAGAAGACAAAGGTTTGCCCAGCTTCACAAAAGGGACTAACAACTGGAAGCATCAGGAGAGGAAGCGGTGCATGACCTATCCTTAAGTCTTCACAGAAGGTGCTTGACAACCCAACAGCTTCTCTCAACAGAAATTACCACCATAAAGTTTCTGTGACCCAAAGGTCGTGGCTGAGACCAAGAAAGCATTATGTCAGGGACTATGAAAACATGCTAAGGCACAATTTCAAGTACCTGAAAACAGATGGGAAGGGATTATAAGAAAATTAGGGCTTTGATTTTCCAGATGAAGAGCAGAAGAAAAGGAGATCTATTTAGTTCTCACCTTTATTTTTAATTCAAGCAATAGCATAACCTCACTGCTTCCAGCAGGAGATAAAGCAACCTTTCATGGTTTGTCCAAGGACAGCCCCAGAAATCTGTGGCAAAGCCAGGAACTCTACACAGCCAGGGTCCATTCATAGCACCATCCCGATTCCCACGAACCGTTAGCCAAAAGGTGATTAGAGAGAGTCTCCTCAAACATTTGTCACATTGAAACTGTGCCCAGTGTATTCCCTTCAGATATACCCCGTCAGGGCTTCTCCTCTCCCCTCCCTGCCTTGCTGGACAGGGTGCCAGATATATTGGCCATATGGTGACAGTGGGGAAGGTAGTCGTTCGTACAACTTAGCTTTAGTTTGAAATTAAAAAAAGGCTGCAGGATCTGTGGGAACAGGGTATCTAGCAGCGATTGCAGCCATTATTTTTCTCTTTTATAGTGCTACCTTTTAAACTACGCTTGAGATCTTTGTTGTTGTCTAGTACCCTGTGGCACTGGCCTGGCGTGATGAGACTTCGGCGAGATACAGCACATAAAAGCATACACTGTAAGTGTGACTAATTGCAATGACAAGGTTGGGTTGGAGGTAACTTGTGAATGATCTAGTGAATTGAAAATGCCTGCGTGCTCTGCCTAGTAGCAGTGAAAAGAGAATATGGGCAGTGCCAGTTGCGTGCTACAGGCAGGAGCCTTGCTGAGAACACAGGAGAAACACACCGTACCTTATTAACATGCCCAGCTTCTCAACGAGCTCTTTAAAAAACAAATATATAGCATCAGCAATCAACCATATTATTAATAATAATGCAGTTAAAATGTGTGGAGGAGGTGAATTTGGTACGAATCCAGCATTTGAATTATGTAGTATTAAAATGAAAATCTCTGCTTAGGTACCCAGAGAACACAGACGTCGCTATAAAAACCCAATACGCGGCATACAAAGGCGAGCAACTAACTACAACCCAGCTCAAGTCATGAATAAAAACAATGCAATAATTCTTTGCACTCTAGAGCATCTTTCAAAAATCATTCTGCATGCATTCCCTGGTAAATACAACATCCATTCCAAGAGAGATGAGGAACAGTATCCCGGCTTTCAGGATGGGAAACAGAGTCAAAAACAATCCCACACCCCAACGTCGGTGGAAGGCTGTTGATCAGAGCACACTATGAACATGACATTATACCCTCACACAGCATTTCAGTGCAGCCTTTCAGATAAGCATCACCTCAATTCCTCCCTAAAGAGGAATGCCAAAGTCCCGTCCCTTTCCCTGGGCCATCAAAATGGGGATGCTGAGCTACCGTAGACACTCTCCTCCTTTATTTTTCTCTCATTTTGACACTTCCCCTCATGTGGATCATTTGCTTTATCTGCATAAACCTACCAGAGTCAAAATGTATCATGGCTGTGATTAAACACATCTCGGTTCAAATCAAAACTTAAATTTATCATCATAGAGCTCATGATGACACAGCATGATACACACTTACAAATTCACAGAGAAAGCACACAATTTTTGTTGCTACAGTTAATTCCCTGGAAATACAGGCAAAAATACAGGCTTAAACCATAACACAGTTGTGATGCTTCTGTGTTTTCCCCCACCAAAGGCAAGAGAGAATGGCATTGTGGAAAACAGAGCTTACATGTTATCGCTGTTATAACTTACATACATCTTTATGGTGCAACATGTTCAGGACCTAATTTTTAACTTAATGCACCACTGTAATACCCTGAGATATTTTCCAATAAAAATTTAAGTATTAAAAAAAAAAAAAAAAAGAGAGAAATTTACTTCCAGCCTCAAGAATCAACTGGAACATTCATTATCCCAAAAACCCCACCACTTCTTTTCTCTTGATAAGCCTTTCCTGGAGCACAAATAAAGTACTGCAGCTCCAGGGAAGGTCTGGTATTCAACAACAATGTACTTGTGCACGTTATATTTTCCTAAAGTTGTTCAACACCTTTATATTCCCTCCACCCAACAACCAATAGGCCAATATCCTCCTTAAAACTTAAATACTATAGTTTTTCCTCTATTTAACCACTACTGTGGGATTTAAATGACTTCCAGACATAATTTTAATATTAACTCATTTTAGATTGAGGCCTCTGCATACTTTACCCCTAATCTTTTTCCATTCTGCTGCTGATAACCTCATCCCAATATAGGATGTACCTTTGCTTGTGAGAGCCAACGTTTCATTAACTCTGTTCAGGTTTTTATATCAGATATACATTTACCTGTTTCCAACATTAAACCTGTTGTTTAAAAACTGTTTCAAAGAATTTTCATCTAAACCATGGAATCTGTAAGTGATAGCCAAATAATGGTTTAATTATTCCACAGAGTGCTCACCCTTAAGAAACACTATCTATTAATAGGTACCCAACAGTTGCTTTTTTTTTCCCTTGACCTAAATAAAACGAAATTAGATATTCCATTATAAACTAGAGAATATTAACCACTGCTAGAGAGTAATTGTTGTGCAACAAAGGTAAAACAAAGAAACACTAAAAAAACCCTTGGAGGTCTTTATTTTGTAGAGACACTTTAAGACAAGTAGCTCTATTCGCTCTCAAGGGATCACAGGGCCCTCCTGTTTACTTACATCATTTTTGTCGGCACAGAAGGTACAGGTCTGTATCACACAGCTGTGAATCAAGTCTTTGTCTTCCACAGAGACTGGCTAAAGGAGGAAGGAGCATCATGGACATTAAGTGAAGAGAGCATGATGAACTCAAATGTGCTGTCACAAATTGAGGCTGCTCTGAATGCCGAACAGGACTTGCACCAAGTAGGTGTCATGTTTTTCTGTAGAGGAGGGGATGCACCTTTGAGAGGCTCATTGAACACGTTGCTGTTTCACCACACCCAATGTGCACAGTGCCCTCGACCAGGTCACCAGTGAAAGAGACCTACATTTCTAAACAAGGATGCTGCAACTCACTGTTTATTTCTAAGGTCAAATTGGTTTTGGTAAATGAATGGAACTGCACAGAAGGAAAACAAAAACCCAACACACCAAATCTAAATAAAGCTTATGAGAACCTGTCCAACAGGAATCACGTACAACCCTCAAGGTCAGAAGATGCACCACCAAGGACCCAGTATCAATTCTTTCTGGGGAACAGTTACCCAGCCAAGATACATAGAGAGTCCATTTTTGGAGAAAAAACAGAAACAAGGAGATAGAAATCTCGTTTCCATATTCTTAGAGCTGACCAAATCCCTTGCATATGACAGAGATCTAAACCCATAGAACTTTTTTTCTTTTATTAACATATTTCAAATTGATCTGGATAAACTACTGATTACCAAATTTTTTTCAAATCTAAACATCTACACATTTCTAGACTGTTCTGTTGGGTTTGGGGTTTTTAATGTTTTTGAATTCAACATGCCAGTTGTGGGAACAAACACCTTTTCCCCTTTATTAAAAAAATTCTGATTTAAAAATTGCCCTAGAGCCAACAGTACTTTTTTCCCCACCATTTCATTATTATAAACCAAGATCTCACCCCTGTTGGGTGCACCAATGGCCACTGACATCTGACTGCCATCAAGAACGCGTTTTCTCTATTTAAAAAGTTGGCTAATACTTTAACAGAAACATTATTCAGAAGTTATGCTCCCATATCTTATAATTTGAAGTATTCTGTCAGGCAGAAAGGAGAAGAAAAACATGTTTCACCACACATACACACACCCGCCACCCCTTGCTTTTCATATAGCTGATGAAAAGAAAAATGTTTCCAGTTTTGCTGTGCATTTTGCTGTAAATTTGTCACACATCTCTAATCATGTCTCCTAAATGTGGTTCCTAGCTTCAGTGAGAGTTTTGTTGGGAGGAAAATCACAAGCCTTGGGGAAAAAAAAAATAAAGAAAATAAAACTGTGTGCACATTTTATTAGCTTCTTTTTGAAAATCTTGATCATCTCTGCAAACACGTCTCCATTGGAGAAGTGGAACACTGAGGAAACCATCACGAGGAGGAGGAGGAGGATGTGAGGCATCTTATCACAGCAATGAGTGGGAGTGCATTTCCTTGTAGTTGCTTGTAATAGTAGTGGTAATTCTTAACTAAAAGGCCAGAACGATAACATCTAGAAAATGGCCTAATGTAACATGAATATGCCAGAGCAGGATGATAAGCAGCTGCAAACAAAACAAATTAATTCATAAAAATTGTACAGCATTGCTTTAAAGATAAATAGGTGAAGGGTGATGGAAGCTTCAAAATAGGATTTTTTAGGTTTTTTTCCTCTTTTAAGCAAAGCTCTTCCTCCTTCAGATGCAAGGGGGGAAGCTCCAAAATTGCCATTTCAAGTGGGTTTTTGTTTTGTTTTCAAAACATATTTGACTCAGGACAAAAGGAGGACAAGGAAAGTCGAAGTAACGCTTTCAAGTCAAAAAGGGATGACCGGGAGGGCAGAATTTTGGTTGAAGATTTCTGTTACATCCTGTACGTCCAGTCTCCAGGCAGAACTGGGGCAAACGAGCCAAAACGCTGAACTCTATCAATGCCATTCTGGCTTCTGAATGGATGTGACAGTGAGAGACTGTGGGAAGCAACTTAACACAAATGGAAAATTTGCAAGTGAAGAACTATAATAATCGTCTCCCATAACAGTCAGATCAGGTTTCAAGGGGGTTTTTGTTTGCTTTTTTGATGTGGTTTTGCCTTTCTCT